>CM062818.1:1021619855-1022104855 GCA_031772625.1 Pinus tabuliformis | reverse complement strand
CCCAACATTTTGATTGTTCCCTCTCCTTTACGCTGCTATTCTTCCAGCTGTTCAATTATGTGGGCTTTGATCCAGTATAAAATTGTGTAGGTGTAAGTGCATTCCATTTGCTAAACTTTTTCCTTTGATGATCCTTACCAAAATTCTTATGGCAAAAAGGTTTATGTCTTTTCACATTCCCTCCAACCTTGTGTTGGCACTATGGCACAAGTTTGAAGCTATGGCACAGGTGTTGCCCTTGATGGCAACTCTCTTTGGTAACAGATTTCAGTTCAGGCTTTCAGAATGAAGAAAAATATATATACGCAGGTTCACCTAGACAAAGGCGCGTATACAAGCGGGTTAGACGTTACAAAGGCGTGTATGTGTATACACGCACTTTCATGCAAGGAAAAGCGCGTATATGTTCGAGAACTTACTTTTGGTCTGTGGTAGTTAGTCCTTGGTATTTGAACCTATGGTTTTGGACCATGGTATCTTGTCAAAAGTGTTGACCCCAGGTATTGGGTCCTTGATATTGTTTATTATGGTTTTGGACCGTGGTATTGTGGAACGCCTAAAACTATAAAAGAGGAAGGAGATCATGTGGCAAAGGATCATCTGAATTATTATTGAATATCTGATAAAGTGCTAGATCTGGAATACTGGTAATTGGGTTATGGCGCAGATCTGGATCTGAATGAAGGAGGAACCTTAGCGCAAAGAGAAGGATAATTTCTATTGATGGATCATAATCTTTAAGCTTGAATGATAGTATCTTTGTATGATTTTGATCTGTTATATGTGGCGCTTGCTTGATCTATAAAACTGATAATCTGGGTTAATTAGTATCTGAAAGAGTGAATTATCCTTTATATATCTGTATGTAGGTTCAGTGAAGCAAAGACGCGTATACACGCTAGTCCAGTGAATGAAAACAACGTATACGCAGGTTGTTCCATACGCAGAGGCATATGCACGCAGGTTTCAGGCTATTAAAGTAGCGTATATATTTTGAGTTGTGATCTTGCTGCTTCTGTTTATTGCTGTAGTATTCTGGATTCAGAATTTGGTGTGTAGTTGCTATTACTGTGATTTGGGTACAGCTGTCAGAGAAGTGTCTACTTGATTCAGTGCTAATTGGTGAAAAGGAGATTGTTTGATGCAGAAATTCTTGATGTTTGATTGATGTTCATGGATCTAGTCTGAAAATTTATGAAACGTGGTCCCTGGAAGAAAGAGAAGGTTGTAGCCTTCTGTAGGCCAGCACCTACGTACTAGTATCTTGGCTAGTGCAAGAGCTAAGGGGGTTGTAGCTCCCTTCCAGGAGAAGCTGGAGAACGAGAGAGGGTTGTAGCTCTCTGCAGGTTGCAGCCTGCGTACTGGTAAAAGACTGCACCAGTACATTGTAAAAGAAGTTTCTAATTTAAAGGAAGATAGAGACGAATTATAGTAGGTGGTTTTCACCCACATTGGGTTTCCACCTTATATCTTGTGTTCTTGTGTGTGATTGTCTTTCTTCTCTGTTTTACTGTTTCCAGTTACTGGTTATTTGATTCTAAAACACAGATTAACAATCAACATCCGAAAGATAAAGTAAATTAAGAGTTTGCTTTGTATACGCGGTTTTCCTTATGCATAGTTGCGTATATACGCGGTTTAATTAACTGAAGTAGCGTATATCATTTGATTTTGAAAAAGGAATATTTGACTTGATAATACTGATTCACCCCGCCCCCCCCCCCCCCCCCCCCCCCCCTCTCAGTATTATTTCCAACAATTGGTATCAGAGGAGGTCCTTCAGAAGAAGCTTGATCGCTTGAAGGAAGATCTTTCATCATGAGAAACTACGAGAGGGAAGCATCAATCAAGCCACCGATTTTTGATGGGACAAACTTCGTATATTGGAAGGTAAGAGTTAGTGCCTATCTTCAATTTCTTGGTACAGAAGTCTGGGATATCATAGATACAGGGTATACTTTTCCATCAACAACTCCTACAGATCCGGCTGAGAAGAAGAAATATGAAACAAATCCAAAGGCGGTCAATACTCTATTAGGATGTCTATCTCAATTAGAATTTGTCAAGGTTATGCAGTATAAATCCACAAAAGAAATATGGGAAAAGATTGTTTTGAGCTATGAAGGAGATGATCAGGTAAAACGAGCAAAACTTCAAACCCTCAGAATTCAGTATGAAAATCTCAGAATGTACAATGATGAAAGTGTGGCTAACTATTTCCTTCGTGTAGATGAGATTGTTAATTGCATGAAAAACTTGGGTGAAGAAATAAAAGAGGTTGTTGTGGTTGAAAAAGTTCTAAGATCTTCGCCCCTAGGTTTGAATCTCAAGTTTCTACAATAGAAGAAAAAGAGAATCTACAAAACCTTACCATGTCACAGCTGCACGGAATTCTAACTGCTTATGAAATGAGGAAAGGAGGACCATCAGACAGGAGAGAAGCTGCCTTCAAGGCTTCAGGCAAAGGAGACTACTATGAGTTAGGACACGTGTCAGAAGAAGAAGAAGAATCAAATTATGTCAAAAACCTTCAACAGGGTGCTAGAAGATTTCGAGGTAAGTTACCTTTCAAATTCTTTGCTTGTGGAAGAGTCGGCCACTATGCTGCCAAATGTCCTCATAAGGATAAGATTAAAGAACCTGTTAGATGGAACAAGAAACAGAATGCAAATAAGAAAAGCTACTACACTCATGAAGATAGTGATGGACTTTCAAATAGTGATGAAGATGAATGAGGTAATAAAAATAATCTTTTAATGGCTTTTGAAGATGATGATTACATGGATGCTATAGATGAAGAAGGTTTTTATGAAGAAATATCTAAACTCAAAGTTTGCTTAGAAGAGAAAAATATGATTATTGATTCTCTGCAATGTCAACTGGCTGAAAGGGAAAAACATCATGAAAAATTGGAATGTGAAATTGTTGGTTTTAGAAAAGAGATTGAGAAAACAAAAGCTCTTAATCTTAAATTTGTTAAAGGATTTGAAACTCTGGATGAGATTATCAATGTGCAGCGTTCTCCACTAATCAAGACAGGTTTGGGATATAATGGAGAAGCATCACAAGCATCCACTTCCAAAAGTTATCTTGATGCAGCAAGGAAGAGTGAGCAAAGGCCTAATAAGCATCATCAGGTAAATCAGGGACAATTTTCCTCAAGAATGAACAGAGACTATCAGGAAAATCAGGGACAATCTACTTTAAGGACAAACAGAAGCTACAACCAGCTACAGGTAAAACCTTCTCAATTTGCCTCAAGAATGGATGCCAATAGAAACTACAATCATTTGACTGGTAGATTTGAAAATCACAGGAGTTTCTTCAATGGCCAATGTTTCTCTTGCCATAACTTTGTCCACAAAGCTGCTCAATGTGTTGCCTATAAGACAATCATGACTAGAGAAGCTCAAAAACAAAGAAGTATGATTGGAATAACAAAAAGGACCTATAACAACTTTTCGGCCCTTGAAAATGAAATTGAATGTTCTATTTGTAATAACTTTAGTCATGAAGATTCTGAATGTAGGAGCAGGTTTTGGAAGACACTCAGAAGGAACAAACCTCAAGTGCCAGAACATGGAGAATGAAGGAACCGCAACGAGAAAGATGTGGGATAGCTTTATATGCAGAAGGACAAGAAAATCAATGGTACATCGACAGCGGATGTTCGAAGCATATGACAGGTGATAAAGAAAAACTTGAATCATATAGTGTTTTAGAAAAGGGAAAGAAAGTTTCTTTTGGAAATGATACCCCTGCGGTCATAAAAGGAAAAGGCACTGCCCAGTTGAAAGAAAAGGTCAAAGCAGGAAATGTTTTGTATGTTGATGGCTTGAAGCATAATCTTCTGAGTGTCAGTCAGATGTGTGATCAAGGAACTGAGGTAATATTTCGATCAAATGGATGTAGTGTTCAAGATCTTGATACAGGAAAACCAGTGATCAAAGGCAGAAGAACTCCAAATAACTTATACATATTTGAAGGACAACAACAATGCTATTTGAGCAAGGATGATGAACACTGTTTATGGCACTGGAGGTTGGGGCATCTAAGCTTTTCACAAATAAGGAAAGCATGCAAATACCAGGCAGTTCGTGGTCTTCCAGATATCAAAATTCCAGACAACACCATATGCAAATCATGTCAGTTTGGTAAGAAAAACAGAACCAACTTCCCTGAGAAGGAAGGATCAGCCAACAAGCCTCTTGAACTAGTCCATACATATGTATGTGGTCCATTTAGGACAAGGTCACCTCGAGGAGAAGAATACTTTATATTATTCATTGACGACTTCTCGAGGATGGTTTGGTTAGGACTTATGAAACACAAGGATGAAGCATTCGAAAAATTCAAATCTTTCAAAGCCTTGGCTGAAAATGAATCAGATCACAAAATTAAGTGCCTCAGATCTGAGAAAGGTGGGGAGTTTACCTCAAATGAATTTTTCGATTTCTGTGAAGAACATGGAATAAGAAGGGAATTCTCTACAGCTAGGACTCCTCATCAAAATGGAGTGGTGGAAAGGATGAACAGAACAGTTCAAAAAATGGCTCGTGCTATGCTTGATGATTCTGGAACTCCCACAACCTTCTGGGGTGAAGCTGCATTTGCTGCGGTTGTTATTCTCAACAAAACAAATGTCCGAGTGAACAACACTCAAACTCCTCATGAGCTTTGGTATGGTGAGACTCCTTCAGTAAAGCATTTCAAAATTTTTGGAAGCAAATGCTATATTAAGAATAAAGATGAACAACTTGGCAAAATTGAACCTAGAGCAGATGAAGGCATTCTCCTTGGTTATTCTCTCCACAACAAAGCATATAAGTGTTACAATAAAAGACTTGGAAGAATTGTTGACAACATTGATGTGGTGGTTGATGAAAAAAGAAACATTCCTAGGCAAGTAAATTATGAAAATATCGAAGAGGATGAAGACTACCCTCCAAATCAGACTGATGATGAAGAAGAAGAACCTCAAGAGGCACCAGAGGAACATATAAGGATAGAAGAGAAGAATCCATCTAGGTATGTTCAGAAGAATCATCCAGAATCTCAAATTTTGGGCAGAAAGAGGCATGTATACAAACAAGAAGAACAATTGTAGAAGCATCAAGCTATTTGGCATTGCTCTCCTCCACTGAACCACAAAATGTAAAAGAGGCATGCAAAGATGAATGTTGGGTCAAGGCAATGGATGAAGAACTTGAGCAGATCGAAAATAACAACACTTGGGAGTTGGTTCCTAGACCAAAAGATAAGAATGTCATAGGGATAAAATGGATCTTCAAAAATAAGTTGAATGAAAATGGGGAAGTAATTAGAAACAAGGCCAGACTGGTTTGTAAGGGGTATGCTCATCAAGAAGGAATAGACTTTGAAGAAACTTTTGCTCCCGTTGCTAGACTTGAGGCCATCCGAATGTTCCTTTCTCTCTCAAGATTTCAGAAGTTCAAAGTATTTCAAATGGACGTGAAGTCAGCCTTTCTGAATGGAGACTTAGAAGAAGAAGTGTACATCGAGCAACCAGATGGTTTCATTCTTGGGAATGATCCAAATCTTGTATGTAGACTAAAAAAGGATCTCTATGGTCTTAAACAAGCTCCAAGGGCTTGGTACTATCGTTTGGACAAATATCTTCATCAACAAGGGTTTTCAAAAGGATTAACAGATAACAATCTTTATATAAAAATTGAAAATGACAAATTGCTAATACTTGTTGTGTATGTAGATGATATTATCTTTGGCAGCAATGAAGAAGCTATGAGTCAAAGCTTTGCCTTGGTGATGCAGAAAGAATTCGAAATGTCTTTGCTTGGAGAACTGACATATTTTCTTGGATTGCAAATCCAACAAAATGAAGATGGTATCTTTTTGTCTCAAACCAAGTATCTCAAGTAGATCTTGAAGAAATATGGCATGGAAGATGCAAAACCAGTATGTACCCCCATGGTTACAGGATGCAGCCTCAGTGCAAATGATGAATCAATTGCAGTGCATCAATCAACCTATAGATCCATGATTGGAAGTTTACTTTATTTGACAGGTACCCAACCAGATATCATGCATGCAGTAGGAATGGTTGGAAGATTTCAGGCAAATCCAAAGGAAACTCATCTTCAGGCAGTTAAGAGAATCTTTAAGTACCTTCAAGGAACTCAAAACTATGGCTTATGGTATCCTAGAGATACAGATCTCACACTTCATGCTTATACAGATGCAGATTGGGCCGGAAGCGTGGATGACAAGAAGAGCACAAGTGGTGGTGCATTCTTTATGGGTTCCAGATTAGTATCTTGGTTCAGCAAGAAATAGAATTCGATTGATTTATCTACAGCTGAAGCGGAATATGTGGCTGCTGCATCTTGCTGCACTCAACTCCTTTGGAGGATGCAGACCTTGCAGGATTTTCAAATCACTTGTACACCACCTATCTCCATCTTATGTGATAACACAAGTGCAATCAACATTTCAAAGAACCCTGTCATGCATTCAAAGACCAAGAACATACCGATCAAGTATCACTTTCTCCGGGAACAAGTGTTGGAACAAAAGGTCAAATTGGAGTAGGTTCCTTCTAAGGAACAAGTTGCTGATATTCTCACTAAACCACTGCCCAGGGAAACTTTTGAATACCTCAGACAGAAGTTGGGAGTAGTTGATGCATCATCTTGCTGTTAAATCTTGTCTGTTTCAAAGAAAAATGGGTGTACGCGAGTTGCCTGAGGAGGATCTGCGTACATACGCCGGTTTGTGCAGAGACAGTCGCGTATATTGAGGTTTGATGGATATCAGTAGGGATAGGCTCTGGTTAAAGTTTGTCTGATTTGGGTCTGACAGAGACCATCTGGCACAGGTTCAAGGGGAGCAGATAAACTTCTAATGATGCATTGTTGGCATTATCTTAGAAGCCTTTGGTTCTAGTTCACAACTGATGTTGGTTTCAGGTGGATCAATTGCAAAGGGAGAACAGAAGGAAGTCATGGTTGCTGATCTGAATGGTGATTGATAGATGATACTGCTATCAATTATTGGTGACTTTCATAAGTCTTGTTCTAGCTATTTCGTCTCTATGTCATGTATCTCTTTTGTGGTATCTCTTTTATGGTGTCAAGGTCATGTAACGACCTATTTTGGTTTCCCCACTATGCCTGGGATGAACATGTAATGAACTTGGTTGTCATATGTAAATTTCTGATGTATCCCCACTTGGTTGGGTGGATGATCCCCACTTGGTTGGGTGATGGATTTATGTATTGAGTCTTTTGGTGATAGGAAGGTCTTTTATGATGTATAAGTCATGGTTCTTCTTGAAGAACATCTTCTTGCAGATCTTGCCTACAGTCAGGGGGAGCATGGTCAGCATAGCAGGGCAGAGATTTCAGCATGTACTTGTGGGGAGCACAACCCTTTGCCCTTGATGACAAAGGGGGAGAATGACTTTGAGGATTGTGGGGTTGCCATCAAGTCCAAAGGGGGAGATTGTTGGCATTATGGCACAAGTTTGGAGCTATGGCATAGGTGTTGTCCTTGATGGCAACTCTCTTTGGTAACAGATCTCAGTTCAGGCTTTCAGAATGAAGAAAAAGATATATACGTAGGTTCACCTAGACAAAGGCGCGTATACACGCGGGTTAGATGTTACAAAGGCGCGTATGCGTATACACGCACTTTCATGCAAGGAAAAGTGCGTATATGTTGGAGAAGTTACTTTTGGTCCGTGGTAGTTAGTCCTTGGTATTTGAAACTATGGTTTTGGACCATGGTATCTCGTCAAAAGTGTTGACCCCAGGTATTGTGTCCTTGGTATTGTTTATTATGGTTTTGCACTGTGGTATTTTGGAAGGCCTAAAACTATAAAAGAGGAAGGAGATCATGTGGCAAAGGATCATCTGAATTATTATTGAATATCTGATAAAGTGCTAGATCTAGAATACTGGTAATTGGGTTATGGTGCAGATCTGGATTTGAATAAAGGAGGAACCTTAGCGCAAAGAGAAGGATAAGTTCTATTGATGGATCATAATCTTTAAGCTTGAATGATAGTATCTTTATATGATTTTGATCTGTTATATGTGGCGCTTGTTTTATCTAATAAACTGATAATCTGGGTTAATTAGTATCTGAAAGAGAAAATTATCCTTTATAGATTTGTACGCAAGTTCAGTGAAGCGAAGACACGTATACATGCTGGTTCAGTGAATGAAAACAACGTATACGTAGGTTGTTCCGTACGCAGAGGCATATGCACGCAGGTTTCAGGCTATTAAAGTAGCGTATATATTTTGAGTTGTGATCTTGCTGCTTCTGTTTATTTCTGCAGTATTCTGGGTTCATAATTTGGTGTGTAGTTGCTGTTATTGTGATTTTGGTACAGCTGTCAGAGAAGTGTCTACTTGATTCAGTGCTAATTGGTGAAAAGGAGATTGTTTGATGCATAAATTCTTGATGTTTGATTGATGTTCATGGATACAGTCTGAAAATTTATGAAATGTGGTCCTGGAAGAAAGAGAAGGTTGTAGCCTTCTGTAGGCCAACACCTACGTACTAGTATCTTGGCTAGTGCAAGAGCTAAGGGGGTTGTAGCTCCCTTCCAGGAGAAGCTGGAGAACGAGAGTGGGTTGTAGCTCTCTGCAGGTTGCAGCCTGCGTACTGGTAAAGGACTGCACCAGTACATTGTAAAAGAAGTTTCTAATTTAAAGGAAGATAGAGACGAATTGCAGCAGGTGGTTTTCACCCACATTGGGTTTCCACCTATATCTTGTGTTCTTATGTGTGATTGACTTTCTGATTTGTTTTACTGTTTCCAGTTACTGGTTATTTGATTTTGAAACACAGATTAACAATCAACATCAGAAAGATAAAGTAAATTAAGAGTTTGCTTTGTATACGCGGGTTTCCTTATGCATAGTTGCGTATATACGCGGGTTTAATTAACTGAAGTAGCATATATCATTTGATTTTGAAAAAAGGAATATTTGACTTGATAATACTGATTCACCCCCCCTCTCAGTATTATTTCCAACACCTTGGTCCTTACCTTATTTTGCCACAACTTTCCACCTCCACTTCTATTCTTGAATTGTTGGTAACACAACCTAGCCTTCCTAACTACTTCATCCATTGATTTTGGATTATTGAACTCAATCCTCTCTTTATAGGACGTTGGAAAACTATTTAAGAATCATTGTACTTTGGCCTTCTCTTCTTTAAGATAGGGCACATACTGAAGGAAGTTTGTAAACTTTGCCACAAAATAATCCATGGATAGATGTCCCAACCTTATATCATGGAATTATTTGGCCCGATCATCATAATAATTCTCCCTGAGATACTACGACTTAATTTTTTTTGGAATTCCTCCCAAGAAACTTTCTTTTCTTCTAACAAATACATTCTTTTTACCGCTTCCCACCAAAGAGTAGCTTTACCCTGCAACTGATAGATTGCCAGTTGAGCCTTCAAATTATTGTCATATTCATACACCTGGAAATATTTAAACATGTTTAGAAACCAAGCCTCTGCATCCTCTTCTTTCTCCCCATCAAAGGTAGGGGGTTTGATCTTCCTAAGTTTACCTTGTAACTCCATCTTCGTTTTTCCTTCCTGCTCTTTTGGAGATATCCGACCTGAATACCCTCCACTCTTAGATTTTTCAGATTCTGTTTCACTTTTCTTCCTTTTTATCCCTTACTTCTCTATAATTCTATGGTTGGAATTTTCCTTCCATTATCTAATCATTCTTTCCTAATCTACACTGGCTTTCAGTAACCATTCATTACTACTCCGAAGTTGTGCTAATTCCTGTTGCATATTTGTAACTTTATCCACAAACTAAGAGGATAGTGATGTTGATTTGTGGTAGCATCAGATGTGCTATAGCCGTGAAAATTGGTGTAGAGGCTAAATCACATGAGATCTCCAAGACCAGAAATGGTTTGGATAGATTGTACCTGGTTTGGGAGATATTAAAATAATTAATATTTTTAATGGAGTTCCTAAGTCTAAAAGGAAAAATAAAATATTAATGGGTATTAATATAAAACTCGGTTAGAAGGTTCCAAAAGTCATGGATGAAGCCAAATCTAATCTTAGCCATTGATTAGAGATTTAATCTCGGCCGTTGATGGACCAATGAGAAAAGTATAAGAAGAGGCTTGAGGGTCAGTTGGAGAACACACCAGAGTGATCAGTCATTCATTTTGCTAGAGCAGGGTTGCTAAGCAAAGTTGAATCAGTGATCAACAGCGAGGGGTAGTGAGTACGAGGCAGAGAGGCAGGGACAATACTTGGAGACCAACACAAAAGCAGAGAGAGCGAGAGCAACAATCAATTCAGGCTACCTAGAGCCCAGAGAAACTGTGTCATCCATGTAGAGGGCAAAGCGAGTGACGCAGAGGCTCCCAGAGGCTGCGCAGTGTCTCAGAGGGTTGACGCAGGTCAGCGGGAGGCTGACGCAGAGGCTAGAAGGGCTAGTGCTGAGCTTCAGTTGTGCTGGAGAGGGTTTCGTGGGACAGGTTTTCTTAATACCTGTTTCTGGATATATAGGTATTGCTGCCGTGCATTTTTCTTTGTTAGGTGAGCTGGTTAGGCACCCAATTGTAGTCAAATAGACTACATAATAATTTAACCCTCTGAATAGCTGCACCGATTTTCCCGCATTGGGTTTTTTTGGGGACATTGGTCCAAAAATAATGGTGTCACTTGTGTGCTTGTTTTATTTTAGTTGATGATCTATAGAAGTTGTGACTGTATTGTGTTTATTTTAGTATTTAATGTATTAAATAACTTGTTCAATTTTTAAACAAGTAGAAGAAATAAAGCAGCAAAATATAGATTAATTTTCTAATGGATAGACTTAGAAAATTCAACATGGTATAAGAGTGTGGCTGCAGATCATAGGAAAAGTAAAGGCATCAGCCGAGCATAGCATTTGCAGCAGATTATGCTATCCCGAGTGATAGAGATGATACTTACAAAAGGCAATAGAGGAAGGAGTGACACAGAGGGATTGCGTCATCAGTCTCGGCCGGAAAGAGGCCAGCGCAGAGGCTGAATCAAACTCACGCAGAGGCATGTAGAGGCAAAAAGGGCTGACACAGTTGGCTGAGGGAGCTGGTTTGTTGATGCCGGAATTGTGTAGAGCCAAGTGGCTCAATCCTTTAGTTGTTGGGGCATAGGAGGCTATGGGTAGTTTGCAGAGCGAAGCTGGTGGGGTACTATGGTTATAATAGTACCTAAAAGGGCAAGACCAAAGTGGAGGGAGTTGCTTCTGAGGTGTATTTCTAGCTAAGGAATCCGGATCAGTGTTGCATTTGCATAGACGATTGGAGTGGGGAAACTTGACGTTGGATGAAGGATTTCCAAGAGGGAAATCAAGACTCAGAGGGAGTTTAGAGGAGAACTTCCAGATGCAAAGAAGAGAGACTCAGGAGGAGTCGAACCAAGAACTTCCAAATGCAAAGTATAGAGACTTAGCAGGAGTTGAAGAGAGGACTTCTAGGAGGGAAGCAGAGAGAGTTGGAGGAGTCGACAGAAGAGCAGCGAGATGGTTGTGAATGGGCTGAGAGATCAAGACATGTTGGACGAAGCGTCCAACTTTGTGGTGTGGAAGCCCAAGATCTTGTCTATTCTAGACATAAATCGCATCAAGGGCTTCACCTTGAGAATGATGGCTATCCCAGTTGACCCAGTATCTAATGATAGGTACAAGGAGGCAATGGCTAAGGCAAAGTGCATCATCCTGGATGGGGTCAAGGATCATGTGGTACCACATATTTTCGAGAAGGAAATGACAAAGGATATGTGGGACACTTTGAAGATATTGTACCAACATACTTCCGTTCAGAGGAAGATGCTCTTGGAGAATCAGCTAAGGGCATACCAAATGCAGAAGGGAGTGCAGATAAATGTCTTCTTCGGTCGGTTGAAGGAGATCCGTGACCAGCTAACTTCCATAGGGGCCACGCCGGATGAGGAATTGATGGTGAGGACTGCACTTAACGCAGTATACGAGGAGTGGGAGGTATTTTTCCAAAGCATATTGGGCAGAACGAAGCTTCTAGATTGGGAAGAATTGTGGGCAACTCTTCATCAAGAAGAGATTAGACGGTTGACCAAAGCGGGGAGTAGCAGCAAAGGGGTCAGGATCAAGAAGGAGGAAGAGAGGATGGAACTCTAGCATCTACAGGGAAGTAGGATAAGAGGAAGAAGAAAGACCTATCCAAGGTCAAGTGCTTCCATTGTGGGGAATTGGGTCATTTTGTGAACCAGTGTCTGAGGAAGAAGAATAAGGGAGAGGCTTTTGACTCTAAGACAACGCCAGCGAGGGCAGAGAAAGAAGTCGGGGAGGATGACAATTGTGCCGTGAGTGCTCATGTGCCACTTGAGAAGAAGTGGGGAGACATCAAGCTGTAATCAGGAGGACTGCAGGCAATGCGGGGTAGGATCCTTGAGGTACCCAACCTCTTGGATTATACCTTGATACGGGAGCCCCGAAGAGGAGTAGTAGGACTGGAAGATGTAGGTAGAGATGGATGTAGATGAAGTGGAAAAGAGTGCTATAGTGCAGGAGTCCCCAAATAATGCGAGGCTAGAAGGCTACAACAGTGAGAGAGGCACAAGAGTGTTGCACCAGTGTAGGATGGCACAAAGAGGTGTACAACAGTGTGAGATGCATGGAGTTGTTGTAGCAACATGGAGGTCAGTAGAGGGAGCACTTGTTAGTAGCAGAGATAGCTTCAACACCGGGAGTGTTTCTAGTTTGACAGGGATGTCAGAAGTTGGGTGGATTAGTTACTTACTTCTCAGTAACTGAGTTTTAGTGCAGTGGCAATATGCAGTAGCACGATGTAGCGTGATGAGTGGGGATGTAGTGCTAGGAGGATTGACCAGTAGGAACATGGATGCAGTAGTGGTAGTGGCAGGGCCATGGACAGAAGTACAAGATGCATCAGTGCAGAGGATGTTGGGTAGGAAGGCTTAACATCAACACCGGTACCAATGCCGGATAATCAGAGTGATACTCAGTGTGGAGTATTACTAGAGCACAGTCCTCGCTAAGGGGGAGTGTTGATTTGGGGTAGCATCAGATGTGATCTAGCCATGACAATTGGTGGAGAGGTTAAAACACATGAGATCTCCAAGACCCAAAAATGGTTTGGACAAATTATACTCGGTTAGGGAGATATTAAAATAATTAATATTTTTAATGGAGTTCCTAAGTCTAAACTTAGGAAAAATAAAATATTAATGGGTTAGAAGGTTCCAAAATTCATGGATCAAGCCAAATCTAATTGTTGTGGGGAAAAATGCCTATGCAGGACGATCCTATCCACCTAAGGTGTGATAGTGCCTTAGCAACAAACGAATACAGCTATACTGGTTTCTTCCTTTATGAAATGTGAAAGACGAGAGATCAATAGACTTACCGGTGTCTTTCATTTGTCCCTCGATCCAATCTCCCTTCTCTTTGGGTGTTCACAGCTACTTACCTTCTTGCTTATCCAGCTACAGCTTCCTGCAAAAATCACAAGAGAACAGCTACTTGCGACAAAAGAACAGCTACTTGAGACAATAGAAGAACACTACACAAAGACAAATGTTCACATTCATAACTAGTTTAGGATTAGAAATAAACCAAATACACTAATACATTCATACATCAAAATACATCAGCATATAGGAGAAACCAAGATAGCTTTATTGATGAATAACAAGGTTCAGGAAGAGATACAACCCAGAGGGCTCCAATCCAGCATCTCCTTCCCAGCAAATGGAATTCCTATCTTCAGCCCCTTCAAAGCATTAAGCACCCAATGATTCCAGTCTCAAACCAACAACAATTCTTTGCAATAACAAAATTCCAGCCCCTAGATCTCATGGAGGAGAGATCCATATATAGATGTTTGGAGAGAGGATGAGTCAGTTTGAGATCTGACTAGTGTCCTCTCCCTCTATCAGTTCTTGAGTCCACTTGGAGGTTCTTGCTTCCACTTGGAGATTTGGAACCTCTTACTCATCACCAGTCGAATTCCCTGAGGCAAGTGTCATTTTGGAAGCTTCCTGGGTCTTGACACCTTGAGAAATGAGCCTGCCACTTGTCCACTCTCGTTCAGCGCAGGTAGCCTTTGTTCCAGTTGACATTCAACGCAGGTAGCCAATGTTGGCTTTGACATTCAGCGCAGACAGCTAGTGTAGCCACTGAAATGATCCTGAATTGACTTGTTTCTGAGCAGTTTCAGGTGGAGAACTTTTGTGAATTGCTGTGGTTTGTTAGCCTTGTTCCTCTAGGGGTAGGAACAACATGTTTAGGGACTTTGGATCCCTTAGATTATGGACATTTCATGCTCAATGCTGTAAGGCACAAAAATGTCTATAACACTAATCTTATTCGTTGATTAGAGATTTAATCTCGGTCATTAATGGATCAACGAGAAATGTATAAGAAGATGCTTGAGGGTTAGTTGGAGAACACACTAGAGTGATCAATCATTCATTTTGATAGAGCGGGGTTGCTAAGCAGAGTTGAATCAGTGATCAACAATAAGGGGCACTGAGTACGAGGTAGAGAGGTAGGGACAATACTGGGAGACCAGCACAAAATCAGAGAGAGCGAGAGCAGTAGTCAGTCTAGGCTACACAAAGTCCAATAGAGGCAACGCAGAGGCCAGAGAGACTGCATCAACCACACAGAGGGTAGAGGGAGTGACACTGAGGATCCTAGAGGTTGTGCAATGCCTTAGAGGGCTGATAGAGAGCTTCTTGAGGCTGACGCAAAGGCCAGAAGGGCCAGGGCTGAGCTTCAATTGTGCTGGAGAGGGTTTCGTGGGACAAGTTTTCTGAATACTTGTTTCTGGGTATAGAGGTATTGTTGTCATGTATTTTTCTCTGTCGGGTGAGCCAGTTAGGCACCCAGTTGTACTCAAATAGATTGCATAATAATATAACCCTCTGAATAGATGCACTGGTTTTCCCACATTGGGTTTTTCTGGGGACATTGGTCCAAAAATAACAGTGTCACTTGTGTGCTTGTTTTCTTTTAGTTGATGATATGTAGATGTTGTGACTGTATTTTGTTTATTTCGGTATTTAATGTATTAAATAATTTGTTCGATTTTTAAACGAGTAGAAGAAATAAACCAGCAAAATACAGATAGATTTTCTAATGGATAGACTTAGAAAATTCAACAAGTGAATTGGAGTAGAACTCTCCATCATTTTACTACAACCGACTTACCACCCGACCAATTCCACGAAGAAATATTTACCACCCGTGTGAACTGGAGTAGAAATATCAATCATTTTGCTGCAACCTACTTCACCTCCATATCTTATAAAACATATATAACTTTTATCAATAGTTTGCATTTACTTATGGAGGTGACTTTCGAAGCCCAGTGTAGTAGCTGGAGCTTTGATACCATTTGTCATATGCCTAAGTTAACACATTACAACATGGTTACTTCTAATTCATGTATTTATTTATTTACTTCTGGTTATTCTACTCCTATATAGTTTGTATATTCATGTGAATGACATAATGTTTGAGATTAGTTTCTATACATAGAACCTTTGAACTATGTTTATACAAGACTCACTCTTCTTTACACAAAGTGTATAAGTAGTAATCCTTACCATGTCAAACTATGTGCTTTGTGATATCATGTGGCGTTTGGGTTATAACCCTTAGTCATTCTTGTATAAGGGTCGGGTTTGATTTATGTTATGTGTTTTTGTTCCTCCATTACAGAGGAATCCATCCTGTGTATTAAACCAATGAGCGCTCATGCGTGAACCCTGCATTGACACATTTGATCATACTCCAATGTTAAACATGTGCTCTACTCTCAAGGTATACTGTGAGGGTTACAAGTGTGATTCTACAAACAGATCCAACCAACCTCATGCATCCACATCAACCCTGCCCATGTGAACAAACTCGCCTATCACATGTTTACACTGTGATCTAGGTACTGTAAGTGATCAAGGGTTAGAAATATGTTGGTGAATATCTACGGTGAGCCTTTGTTTGTAAAAACCCTCCCTTTGTCCACCTATCTCTCATTTGGTTGCTTTACTTTGCACTTGTCATGGCATTGCGAGGGTGATACTTGGCCTATAGACATCCTTCACCATGGTTGTTCAACCCTTGTTGGCACGAATTATAATACCTATGCATCTGCTATGAATCCCCAAGTAAGAAAGACACATTGTTAAATCCCTCTACCTCTTTATTTCGCCATATACTAATCAGATATTCACGCTATGAGTGACATCAGTTAAAGATTTATTAAACTAAAGGTATTACAGACTCATGTGTTGGTGTGTGTTCTGCGTTATTGAAACAATGGATCGATCAGATTGCCAATACAAAGATAATAAAATGGAAAGACAACAGAGAAATACAGTAAGCATCACAAAGGCAAACAATTTTTAATAAGGAGTTCACCCTATTCTCCAGGGATACATCTCCGGTCCAGCTTTCAGTGGTGGCCTTGTTTTATTATGCCTTTGGGTAGAGAATTTACAATACAGGGACTCAATTTGAGTTCACCTGAAGCAGGTTTTGCTTGGTAGGGTGGTTCTTGGATTCCCCAAGGCACTGGAGTACACAAACTCTTCTTATTCCTACCAGCTCTGTGACCTTCTGGTCTATAGTGGAAAGAGCCAAATGTGATGCTCAATCCAAAAAAATTCCTCTGTGGGAAGGCTTGAATCTTCAAGCTCTCTGGTGCTCAACGATGTCGCTGGTTAGCTCGGCCCTCTGTTTCTTCTGCTTGCTTTACTGTTCTTTGTGTTCAGTCCTCCTCTCAGGGTTCACTGTTCCACTTCGTCTCTTGACTTCTGTCTTTCTATGTATAACTTGACTGATTCAACTATCTCTATCATGGCTTTAGCCATTCGATCCCTATGCCTATTCGGTTCCTCTTCTGCCTGTCGATTCACATTTTTTAGATGCGCTTGGAGTTCCTTGTGTTCGCCGTCATCATGAACGCTCAACGAGTGGCCACTTGTCCTCCCCTAAATGGCATCAACAATGCTTCGTCAGTTCGTTTCTTCAGTTACGCCTTGGATGCATTCTTCCTCCATCGTGGTGGTCAAATGGATTCCAAATCCCTTTAAAATGGGGCTTAATTCCCTGTCAGTTCCGCTTCTTTCCCTCAGGCGCAATCTCAGCCGTCCGATTTGAGCCCTTCAAATCTGACACTATACACACGTTTCACGCAGTTGACTTGCTCGACCGATAGCGTGCGATCAACGATGGTTTTCTCTCACCTCTGCCTACCATGCGTCGATCAGTGTATGGAATCGCTCCGCTCTCGTCCAAAACTTCTTACCAATTAAGGGTGCCCCGATCAAAACTGTCGGTTTCCAGAGCGCGGGTCCTGCCTTGTACGTTCAACGCTTTTCCTTTTCCACCCGCGGTCCTTTGGTTCACCCACCCGACCGAGTGCTCGGGCTTTTCCTTCAGGGCCCTGTTGCGCATAAAAAATTACTTCCTTTTCCCATTCCGATGCTCCCAGGGTCTAATTTGGCCTCCTGCGTGGTCTCCATGGGCCTCGGTCAGCACGCTTTGACCGAGGAACTCGTTGTTCCACGTCGCTTCCATTGCCACTGGTTCAAGGTGTTTTTGATGCTGTTTGAATTTCTTTAAAGATTTGTTCGACCTGATACAATCATGGTTCTTTGACAGTCTTCTATGGATCCAATTCATATCACGATCTTCCCACTAAAAAAGCTTTTGGACCACCAAAAGTTGGTTTTCAAGCACCGACTAAGTGAGGATACTGTTTCTTCACTTTTCCAATGTTAATCCACTTTGCGTTGCTTGGCTTTGAACTTTTGAGCCCAATCCTGAGGTACTCAACATCTCCCTTGCGCGTTGTCCTCACCTTCCTGTCCAACACTATGTCTTCTTGCAACTCATTGAGGTATTTAGGTAGTAGGTCATCAATAAAAGGCAATTGACTTTGCTCTTCAGGGTCCTCAATCATTGAAGGTTCAAATAATCTCAAGCAATATGCATTTACGACTGAGTAGATGTGCATGTATGATGGTAAATCAAGGCGAAAATCATTTTCACCAATCTTCTCAAGTATCCTAAAGGTCCGTACCTGATAGGCTTTAGCTTTTTACCTTCACCTTGCATCCGGTCCTTGTTGATATATAGCCAGACTTGGTCTCCAACTTGAAAACTATGCTCCATCCGATGCTTATCATGCCTAGCCTTGTACTTGGCCTAGCTCTTTTCCAGCTGTTCCTGTACTTCTTGATGGATCTCTTGGATCTGTTCAATGAACCTAGTTGCCTTGTCCACATTATTGTGTCCCTCAACCATGGTATCTTTACCAAAGACAAAATCCAAAGGAGACCTTGGTGTGAACCCAAAACATGTACCAAAAGGAGGTCTTTGTGTAGAAGAGTGTTTGGCTCTGTTGTAAGCATGCTGCACATAACACAATTGTTCATCCCAAAGCTTAGGATGTTTATTGCAATATCCTCTCAGTAACTGGATCACTGTCCTGTTTACTACTTCTGTCTGGCCATCTGTTTGTGAATGAAAGCTGTGCTTTCTTCAGTTTGGTGTCCATCAGTTCCCACAGAATAGACCAAATCTTCCCCACAAATCGAGTGTCTCGATTAAACGCAATGGAAGTGGGTGATTCAAAATGAACCCATAAATGTTCAAAGAACAAATTTGCAGTCTGTTCAGCTATGATTTGTTTACTAAAAGGTATCAAAATACACATTTTTCTAAACCTATCTACAAAAACATATAGATAATTATGACCTTTCCTAGATTTAGGCAGTCCTCCAGTAAAATCCATGGAAACACTTTCCCAAGGGTGAGAAGGAACTGGTAATGGAGTGTACAAGCCTAGTTTTCTGTTGCTAGGCTTTCTTTTAGCACACATGGCACACCCTCTTACATATCTAGAAATTGTCTCATTCATTTTCGGACAATAGCAGAACCTTTGCAGCTGTGCAACTATTTTACTTACCCCAAACCTAATATCAAAGAAGTGTGTGCTTCCCTAATTATCTTTATCCTCTCAGTTTATGGAGTGCAGAGTTTCCCACAATGGTATAAGAGTCAGTCCTTTATATGATAGTCCAATTCTTCTACTCGTTTTCCTTGACTCAAAGTTGCATATACATCTTTAAAGTCCATATCCTGAGCATATTGTTCTATGTAGCTTTCATGTAGCACAGAATTATGCTTAAGTATGGTAGATGCATTTATAATGGGTCTAGATAACATGTCTGCAACCTTGTTATGTATGCCCTTTTTATATTTGATGACTAAGTGAAACTGTTGTAGAAACCCCATCCATCTGTAATGTCTTGATTGCTGCAACTTAGTTTGGGAGTGTAGATATTGAAGTGGCTGATGATCAGTATGTATTACTGTCTCTTTACCCATTAAATAATGTTTCCACTTTTTCACACTCTGAACTAATGCATACAATTCTTTATCATATGTAGGATAGTTAAATATTGCAGGATTAAAAGTCTCAGAATGATAACATATGGGTTTGCCATGCTGTGTCAACACTGATCCCATGGCATAGTCACTGGCATTAGTTTAGATCTCAAATGGTCTTTGTAAATCTGGCAGTGCTAGTACAGGTGCTGTACTAATTTTCTCTTTCAAGGTGTCGAAGGCTTTTTGATGTTTGACTCCCCACTAAAACACCTTATTCAATCCTGTTAAAGCATGTAAGGGAGCTGCAATCGAGGACAAGTTAGAAATGAACTTCCTCCAATATTGTGCTGCTCCTAGGAAGCTTCTCACCTCTGTAGCAGACCTGGGTCTAGGCCTGTTCAAAATGACTGCCACTTTAGAGGGATCTATTTTCAATTCACCTCCCCCTACTATATGACCCAAGTAGTTTAGAGATGTTTTGCCAAATTCACATTTTGAGAGTTTAACATAAAGTTTTTCTCTTTTCAAAACATCTAATTTCTGCTTAACATGCCTTAAATGTTCTTCCCACGTTTCACTAAAAATTAGAATGTCATCCAGACACACAATAACAAAAGCATCAAGAAAAGGTCTGAGTACATCATTCATTAATCTCATGAAAGTAGCATGAGCATTACTTAAGCCAAAAGGTATAACCAACCATTCATACAATCCCTGCTTTGTTTTGAAAGCAGTCTTCCACGCATCTTGCTCTGCAACTCTGACCTGATGGTATCCACTGTGCAAGTCCAGCTTGGCGAAATAAACACCTTCTTTCAATTGATCTAGAAGATCATGTATGCGAGGAAGGGGATAATGATTCTTGATTGTTATCTTATTCAGTGCTCGGTAATCAATGCACATTCTCCACGAGCCATCTTTCTTTCTCCCCAAAACGATTAGTGACCCACATGGTGATGTGCTAGGCCTGATGAAACCCTTCTCGAGCAAATCCTGCACCTGCTTCTTGATTTCAGCATTCTCTAAAGCAGACAACCTATACATCCCAATGTTAGGCAATGGAACATCTTGCTGCAAAATAATATCATGTACTATTCCCTTTTTGGGTGGCAGACCTTTAGGTTCTTGAAACAAGACATCATACTCTGAAACAACCTTTTCTATATCAGCTTGTTGTTCAGCATTACAACCCTCAAATACATTGGTTTTATCAGGTTTCTTTTCCTTTACAACCATCAGTAAGAATTGTTTGCATGAATTAATCATTCTTTTCATTTGTCCTGAGTTTATGAGAGTATAATTATTCTTGAGCTTGTGAGCTCTTACAAAGTATTCGATTCCATCTTTAACAAGTAGATACTTGTTCTCAACTCTATAGAAAATAGCCTTTCTATCATACAAGTAGAGACTTACTAAAACAATTCCACATATATCCAAAGGAATTATGTCTAACTCAACCTCATCTACAAATGTTGACCCAAAAGAAAACTTGAGTTTGCACTGTCTAGTCACTTGTAGTTGTGCTTTATCATTCAACCATCCTAATGGGTATGGTTTCTTGTGAGGTGTAGTTGCTAATCCCAATTTCTTTACAATTGCTTCTGAAATCAAATTTACTTGTGAGCCACTATCAAACAAAGTATCAATCTTTTTATTTTTGGAAATAACTCAAATATGGAAAATCTCATGTCTTTTTCTCTCATTTTCTTCACCAATAACAGATTGAGCAGAATTACTAGTAGATGCTTCAGAATTCTTACCTTTTATACCTATGGCCGCTATAGTTGTTTCATCTCCCGAGTCTAACCCCAAATATCTCTGAATAGCTACAACTGTCTTCTTCTTCTTGCCCTCAGACTTCTTAGGTCTCAGCTCTAGATGCAGAATCCAACAATGCTCATCATCATGCCCCTCCTTTTTACAGTGAGTGCATGAAGCTTTGGCTTTCTATGCAGTGTTAGCCTTCCTTGCTTTCAACTTATGTTTCCTTTTCTCCTTGCTCTTGCTTACAGTGGGTTGGGATGGTCCCCCAACTTCTAGATTGCCACTCTTTCCTCTAGCCTCTAGATGAGTAGCTTGTACAGATACTCATCTATACTAGTGGGATTAAACATGAGGATGGTATGCCTCATTTAGCTGTGTAGACCACCAATGTACTTCAAAAGAGTCTCTGATGAGTCTAGTGAGATACCCAACATCAATGCTCTCTTTCTGAACTCTTGAGTATACCCTTGCACACTTTTCCCTTTCAACTGCTGAAGATTTTTCCAACTCATCATGGCTTGTTGCATGTAGGCAAATGGATAGAACTTCTTTTTTATTGCAGCAACAAATTCACCACAGACAGAGATGGCCTTGCTGTGTCTTTTCATATCAGCTTGGGTTCTACCTTCCCACCAAACCAAGGCAATGCCTCCTAGGTGTAGGCTTTCTAGCTGAATCTTACTCTTGTCTGAGTTTATGTTCTGTACCCTGCAATACACATTAATTTGTCTAATCCAATTGTCCAACTTTTCAGCATTTAGCTTTCCATCGTATATAGGAAAATCAAACTTAACATCTAGCTTAATCAAAGACGCTTTCTTATTATGCACAGGACTATTAGGAGGTGTGAGAAAGTTTTCCTCTTTCCCCTTTCCTTTGGAGTTTTCATGGAAGTGAGACTCATCTTCTTCTTTATCTTGCTTAGAGCCTGATGCATCTTCCACCTTTTGCTTTCTAAAGTCTCTGTACATTTCTTCAACCATAGACTTTATAGCTAGGAAACTCTCTATGAATTGAGGGTCTAGCCCTACAGAACCTTCTTCTGACATGGTCTTTCGAGGATAGACTCTCCCAATTTTAGGATTAGTTTCCACCAACTATCCTTCTCCTAATTTGAGCTTTGATCTTGTGAGCATTCACAGCTAAACCAACAAAAGCTTGTCTAACCTTACAACCTTGAGCTCTGATACCACTTGATCTGATATTCACCCTATGAGTGACATCAGTTAAATATTTATTAAACTAAAGGTATTACAGACTCATGTGCTGGTGTGTGTTCTGCGTTATTGAAACAACGGATCGATCAGATTGCCAATACACAAACAATAAAATGGAAAGACAATACAGAAATATAGTAAGAATCACAAAGACACAAACAATTTTTAATAAGGATTTCACCCTATTCTCCAGGGCTACGTTTCCGGTCCAACTTTCAGTGGTGGCCTTGTTTTATTGTGCCTTTGGGCATAGAATTTACAATACAGGGACTCAATGTGAGTTCACCAGAAGCAGGTTTTGCTTGGCAGGGTGGTTCTGGATTCCCCAAGCCACTGGAGTACATAGACTATTCTTCTTCCTACCAGCTCTATGACCTTCTGGTCTACAGTGGAAAGAGCCAAATGTGATGCTTAGTCCAGACAGAATCCTCTGTGGGAAGGCTTGAATCTTCAAGCTCTCTGGTGCTCGACGTTGCCGCTAATCAGCTCAGCCCTCTGTCTCTTCTACTTGCTTTACTGTTCTCTGTGTTCAATCATCCTCTCAGGGTTCACTGTTCCACATCGTCTCTCGACTTCTGTCTTTCTATGTCTAACTTGACTGATTCGATTGTCTCTGTGCATGGCTTTAGCCATTCGATCCCTATGCCTGTTTGGTTCCTCTTCCGCTTGTCGATTCACCTTCTGCAGCTGTGTTATCCGGAAAAATAGTGTCCATTCAGATCCGCTAGTCCCACTAAGATAGGTAGTTATCTTAGAAACAAACAGATTAAAGTTACTTGTGTTTTCCTTTATGAGAGATGGATGAGAGAGAAGCAGAGAGCACCAACCTCAGTCTTTCGCTAGTCTCCTTGCTTGTTTCCTCTCTCCTTTGATAGAGCTTTCGCCACTCCTTTCTCACTTGTCCCACTTCAAAGAACACCTGGAGAGGCAAGGCAGAAAAATACCATCAAAGCATAGAGATCTATAACCATAAATAATTTAGGATCAGATGTACATTAACCATATAAATGCATACATAAACAAGATTCAGAGATATACAAGCATATGGAGGAAAACTCAAATAACTTTATTGATAGAAGTAGTAGAAGAGAGCATTACAACCAGGCTGTCTGATCCAGCATCATCCTCCCAACATGAAAGCCCTCTTCACCTCATACAAAGCAAGATCACCCAACAATGTCTTCAAAGAGAAACCAACAGCACTTCCTTGCAAATTACAAAATTCCATCCTCTGGATCTCTTGGATGAGGATCCATATATAGATGTTTTCAGGAGAGTGAGTCAGCTTCTGGGATTTTGATTAGTGTCATTTCACTGATAGTTCTTGGTTCCACTTGGAGATTTTAGATCTCTTACTCATCCCTGGGCGAATTCAAAGAGGCAAGTGTCATATGAGCAGTTTCTAGAAGATTCTTTGGGTTTCCACCTAGCACACTGCTTATGCCATTTGTCTGCTCTCGCTCATCGCACCCTACAGAAGGGCTTTCTAGTATGCATCGCACCCCCCATGTGTAATAGGTGAGATGCATGGCACCCTATGCATGGAGCAGTTTGTATGGTCCTGTTTTGACTAGTTCTGAGTAGTTTTTCATGGAGAAATTCTGGGAGATGATGTAATCAGCTGACCTTGTTCCTTTAGGGTATGAAACAACACTTTTAGGGGTTTATAAGCCCTTGGTTTATGGATGTATGTGATTGGGGTTGCAGTGCCCAAATATGTCTATAACAAGCTGCGCTTGAAGTTCCGTATGTTCGGCATCATCATGAACGCTCAGAAAGTGGTCACTTGTCCTCCTCTAAATGGCGTCAACAATGCTTCATTGGTTCATTTCTTCAGTTATGTCATGGATGCATTATTCCTCCAGCATGATGGTCAAATGGATTCCAAATCCCTTTAAAACGCGGCTTAATTCCCTGTCAGTTTCGATTCTTTCCATCAGGCGCAATCTCAGCCGTCCGATCTGAGCCATTCAGATCCGACGCCATACGCATGTTTCACACGGTTGAATTGCTCGACCGATAGTGCATGATCAATTACGGTTTTCTCTCACCTCTGCCTGCCACGTGTCGATCAGTGTATGGAATCGCTCCACTCTTGTCCAAAACCTCTTCCCATTTAAGGGTGCCCGATCAAAACTGCCGATTTCTAGAGCGTGGGTCCCGCCTTATATGTTCAACGCTTTTCCTTTTCCGCTCGCAGTCCTCCGGTTCCCCCACGCAACTGAGTGCTCGGGCTTTTCCTTCAGGGCCCTGTTCACCTAGCGAGCGCTAATCATGAAAAATGGAGAGTGAAGGCATTACAACAGATGAGATGTTAGCTAGGTTGGTGAATTCTCTGAGCGAGTTCTCTTGAACATATCGGCGACACTGAGATGGATTGGTAGCATTATCCCCAAGGTAGATGGTACGGTGGACCAATGGTGATGTGACCAGTGAACGGAATAATCCACCCCGACTCAATCATGGTGACAGAGTGAAAGTGTCATGTTCGAGAGCGACCTACTACCAATGAAGCTATTCAAGTTTTCCTCCCTTTTTCCCCAGTCATTGCTGACCAATACCTCTTTATTTTTATCAAGCTTGAGGAGGATAACTTATGCTTGTTCTATAATTTTCCCTTCGGGCAAACCCGTCGCTATGTTTTAACAAGCCTAGCGACAGTGAAACTCGCTCTTGTTTGCATGGACAATTTTTTCACTATTGTTTTAACGAGTTTAATGACAAAGATAACTCAATCCTTTTCAATTTTAGAGAGTCTAAAAGGGACATAAAGGCAAATCCAGTGGTCCTTTTTCGTAATGTAATCCCTTAAGTCTGAAAAAGTGTAAAATAATATGAAAGGGATGACTTTTCGATAGTTTAAATGAGCCGAACAAGACAAGTGCTTGAACGTTTTGTGTAATAATCCCTCAGGTCCAAAAAGATTAAAATCTAGAGGAGGGATCGCACTTCCGGTCGCTTTAACAAGCTGGAGAGGCCAATTGCTCAGAAAAGAGCTTAAAGGAGACTCGTTGTTTGAGGAATGAGTGATGTTTTGGATATCAACTGGTTCCAGGTAAGGTTTGGAACATTCCAATCACGACAGTGTAGATAAGGTGGCTAATAGAATCACTTGTCGCAGCTTTTCCTCAAAAGGGTAAACGATCAAATGGAGGTGTATGATTGGCTAAAAAAGAGTGGAGGTGATGGTAAGAACACGACCAAGGTTCAAAAGCTGATAGTCATGCGATCAAAATGGTTATTTACCGGGGGTGGGGTTCATTTTTTAATTAGCTTGAAGTCTATGGAAACACTTGCTCATTGCTAGGTTTATTTTTTGACGAGCTTGAACTTCGCGTAAGACTGCTCATGGCGAGGTTTATTTTTTAACGAGTTTGAACTTTGCGTAAAAATTCTCATGCCAGTTGTATAATAAGGATGTCTCATCGATAGGTTCATTTTTTAGGGAGCTTGCCCCATTCGAAACTTTGCTCCTGAGCCTTTCATTATGCAAGCTAGGAACAACCAACCTACAGGTCTAAAGGGTTGAGAGCCTACAAACTAAGAAAATAAATGGTCACTTTTCACTTACATGCAAAAAGGTTTGCATGCCCCCAGGTATAACGAAATAGAGTTTCCATGTTACCATACAGAAGTTCTTGCATTAACAAGATTGTTTCATCCACATGTGCAGACAAAACACTTCCTTGGATCTATCCATCGAAATGGACGAAGGTGATTCTAGCTCCAATCACCTAACCTTTGACGGAGGAATCCTTTTCTAGACTGATCCATTATCCTAAACGGACAGGATTGTCAGACTAGTCATATTCCTACGCGGAAACCTATCTTATATCTGGGGTTTTTCTGCCAAAGCAGACCAAGGTGCATGCCTCCTGGGTTTCAGTCACAATCACCGAATTACTCGCGATCATCAGGTGGATGGACTGGAGATTGATGAGACATTCCTTGTGTGAAAAGACCAGTTAGGGATGGCATTTGACTAATAGTTGTGTTTGAACCAGGGAACGAAAGTTGGTCTATGAGCTGAACCACTCTGCCTTCATGTGGAAAACACATCACTCGAAAGAGTGAGGAAACGATAGCTCCCATGCTATAAATGTAGTCATGCCCAAGGAGTAGATTGTAATCTAGAGGTCCTTGGACTACCATCATGTTTAGATGAATGGTTTTCCTTCTCAAAGTTATAGGAAAATTTGGAAGGATCCCTAACGGTCGACTAGTTCCTTTGTTGAAGCCTGTCAGATTTTGAATCTCAGGTAGAAGCGATGGCGAACCAAGCGCTTTCCAAGCAGTTGAGGAAAGGATACTCACAGAAGCCCCTTCATCTATAATAGTACCAACCATGATCATTCTGTAAGCTTGTACTATGATTCAGAATGGTACATTAGATGGTAGGCGAGGTCTGCCTAGTAGATTCTAATTGAAGGAAACGACTAGATTGCTTGGAGGTGGGACCGAATAAACGACCGGATAAATCTCTGATGAACTTCCTTCCTGCAGAAAAGGAATGGGTAGATTGCCCCCATGTTCATCAGAGTCTGTGTTTACGAATAGAATTTGAACGGTGTCATCCTTATTCTCTTTGGTGACGATATCATTTGAAGGTGGACCCTCTAAAGACAAGATTGGGTCGACTGCCATCTTGACCTGTTGACTTTGGTCCGGTGTGGACTCAGAGGGTTTATCTTCAATGATAGGTGCTTCGACTGACAATAATGGTGTGTCAGTCAGATTTTCAACTAGCGATGGACTCGACAAGAGTTTCTTGTATCCAGGAGGAAGTCGTTGCGGTGATGCAGGACGGTTATCCAAGACTCTTTTAGCTTCGTCTAAGAAGGGACAACGGTGGAGGGCATGATCGCCTTCACACAGTCTACAAGGAAATTTGGATCTTCCTTTTTTTCCATTGACTTCATTTTCACTAGTTGACGGTGTGCTTTCAACATGATCGTCAGCGGTTGAAGACACCAGATTGTGCAAGTGGGGAGACCAGTCCCTCAAGATCCGTGGGATGCAAGGACAATCTCGATGATAGTGGTATCCCTTGCAAATGACACATGGAGATTTAGGTTTGGAAGGTGCAGTGTGTGGATTTTCGCTAGATGATGTATGGTTGCCCCCTTTTGCTGTTGGGTTCTTCTTCTTCTTCTCAGTTACTTGGTTTTTAGCGTTACTAGCTTCACCAAGAGAAGAGGAAGAAATAGAGGGAGAAACAAATGAAGTAGAGGGTGGGGGAGAAACTTCATCTGGTTGCTGATTTGATTGCAGAGGAATTACGGTGTTTTGAACGACAGAGGTCGAGAAAAGCCATACTGGCAAGCCAATTGTGAGTCCCGAAAGGGACAATGTGGCCATGTGTGGAGCACCAACATCCCCCCAAGAGGAGAAGGGACTAGGATTTCCCCCAAGGGGAAATCCTTGATTGGTAGACTCCATTTCTCAACCTAAAGACCAACGAGGGAACAATGACGTTATTCTGATTAAAGTAAATTTTCTGACGCTTTGACACAACTTGCTTTTTCAATTTTTAAGAGTCAAGAAAAAGCTAAAGATGACTCTAGTCGCCTTCGATTTTTAATGAGCCTGAAGTGAAAAGTGCTCAGATGGACCTTTTCTTTTAAGGAGTCTGAAAAGGAACAAAAGTGACTACTCTAGAAATCTAGATAGAGGGATTACCAAACCAATCACAAAACTGCAGAATACTTTTTACGGTACGACAGTCAATCTTCCCGAATGCTATGTTTAGTGCATTGCGATTGATAGGGCAACAGACACGTCTTCCTAAGGATAAAGGATGTAGCCTATTGTGGTCTCCCAATATATACTCAACGGTACGTGGGAGCACAAGTCCGTACTGGCACTTGTCATCTCAAAGAGGAGGAATCACCCAACCTACAATGAAAGCGATAGTTACCAGGATTTACGACACCGAAATATGTCTCTAGCCTAGACTTCTAAATGTTGTGCATTAGGTTCCAAAGCGTTTTTATGTTCATTGAAGTTTTTTTTACAGTTGATCTTTCTTAAGAAGTTTTCCTTTAAGGTTCACCGCGTGATGTAGATATACAATTCCTAAATATGCAATCTAAGATGATAAACAATCGTTTACTTTCTTTTTGCAATGAAAATCCTAGCTACAAAGGAAAGATAAATGAGATTATTTCAACATAGAGCAGAGAGCACACACTAGATGCACTTTTCCTAAATCAATTTCATCATGCAGTCTTAATGCAAATGCACATGCATGTATTTGTTTTCCACTTTCTTAATGTATGAATGACGAAAAGAATGCTAAGTATAGATCTGAACTATTCTTCTTTCAAAGCAATAGTACTAACATTTTTCTTTTCAAAAAACGAAAGTAGGGTCAAGACGACACTTTGCGCTTTTGAATTTAAACTGCTTTCGACACTTGAAATACTAATGATTCAAATCAAATACAATGGCAAAAGTGCAATCGATTGTCTAAAAGAGGAATGCTTTTTAATACTCTTTTTCTTGACTGAAAACGACACTTGTGACACTTTCAAATCAAAAGATGATAGTTCGATTAAGCTACTATTTGCCCAAGAGAACTGTAAATGATGAAAATACATAAAAAACATTCACAATTCCTTCTGATGGAGGCTGAATAATGCAAAAGAAGATGGTTTCAACAGAGATATACTGATCATAGACAACATAACTACTGAATAAAGCTGAAGATAATGAAGAAAAAAACAAAGTCTAGAGGTAGAAAAAGTCTCATCTGATCATCGCACCAGTAACACAGGGAAACAGGGATGCATTTCACCTACAACACACGGGAGGTGCGATGCATCCAGACTGCCAAGAAGAGACAGTGTGATGGTCTAGGGACGAGACTGAGCTTGGTTTTTGTTCATAGTTTGCAGCTAAGTTCAGGGATTTAGGCTGAGCTAATGATTGTCAGTAAACACAAAGTATAGGGGCTAATCTAATGAGGTTATTTGAGCTACCACCAGGGCACTTAGATGTTTGCAAGCTTGATGTTCAGTTCATAAACCAACCTGGATATTGACTGAAGCAGCGTTGATCTACTTTGTAGTTGCATAGCAAAAGCAGTTCGAAGGCTAGTTGGCTTGACTTCAGGCTCCGTTTGTGGTTTATAAAGCAAACAATAATAAAAAAACAAAGAAACTGTTCGTTCCCCAATGTAGTCGCCATTTTGTTATTGGGAAAACTAGTGTCCATTCAGAGCTGCTAGTCCCACTAAGACGGGTAGCTATCTCGGAAACAAACAGATTAAAGTTACTTATGTTTTACTTTATGAGAGATGGATGAGAGAGAAGCAGAGAGCACCAACCTCAGTCTTTCGCTAATCTCTTTGCTTGTTTCCTCTCTCCTTTGATAGAGATTTCGCCACTCCTTTCTCACTTGTCCCGCTTCAAAGAACACCTGGAGAGCCAAGGCAACAAAATACCATCAAAGCATAGATATCTATAACCATAAATAATGTAGGATCAGATGTACATTAACCATATAAATGCATACATAAACAAGATTCAGAGATATACAAGCATATGGAGGAAAACTCAAATAGATTTATTGATAGAAGTAGTAGAAGAGAGGATTACAACCAGGCTGTCTGATCCAACATCATCCTCCCAACATGAAAGCCCTCTTCACCTCATACAAAGCAAGATCACCCAACAATGTCTTCAAAGAGAAACCAACAACACTTCCTTGCAAATTACAAAATTCCAGCCTTTGCATCTCTTGGATGAGGGATCCATATATAGATGTTTTCAGGAGAGTGAGTCAGCTTCTGGGATTTTGATTAGTGCCATTTCCCTGATAGTTCTTGGTTTCACTTGGAGATTTCAGATCTCTTACTCATCCCTAGGTGAATTCAGAGAGGCAAGTGTCATATGAGCAGTTTCTAGAAGATTCTCTGGGTTTCCACCTAGCACACTGCTTCTGCCATTTGTTTGCTCTCGTTCATCGCACCCTACAGAAGGGCTTTCTAGTATGCATCGCACCCCCCATGTGTAATAGGTGAGATGCATCGCACCCTATGCATGGAGCAGTCTGTATGGTCCTGTTTTGACCAGTTCTGAATAGTTTTTCATGGATAACTTCTGGGAGATGATGTAATCAGCTGACCTTATTCCTTTAGGGTATGAAACAACACTTTTAGGGGTTTAGAAGCCCTTGGTTTATGGACATATGTGATTGGGGTTGTAGTGCCCAAATATGTCTATAACAAGTTGCGCTTGGAGTTCCCTATGTTCGGCGTCATCATGAATGCTCAGGGAGTGGCCACTTGTCCTCCTCTAAATGGCGTCAGCAATGCTTCGTTGGTTCGTTTCTTCAGTTATGTCATGGATGCATTCTTCCTCCACCGTGGTGGTCAAATGGATTCCAAATCCCTTTAAAACATTGCTTAACTCCCTGTTGGTTCCATTTCTTTCCATCGGGCGCAATCTCAGCCGTCCGATCTGAGCCATTCAGATCCGACGCCATACGCATGTTTCGCATGGTTGAATTGCTCGACCGATAGTGCGTGATCAATGACGGTTTTCTCTCACCTCTGCCTGCCACGCATCGATCAGTGTATGGAATCGTTCTGCTCTTGTCCAAAACCTCTTCCCATTTAAGGGTGCCTCGATCAAAACTGTCGGTTTCCAGAGCGCGGGTCCCGCCTTATACGTTCAACGATTTTCCTTTTCTGCCTGCAGTCCTCTAGTTACCCCACACGACCGAGTGCTCAGGGTTTTCCTTTAAGGCCCTGTTCACCTAGCGAGCACTAATCGCGCATCAAAAATCACTTCCTTTTCCCATTCCGAGGCTCCCAGGGGCTACTTTGGCCTCCTGTGCGGTCTCCATGGGCCTCGGTCAGTGTGATTTGACCGAGGTCCTCGTCGTTCTATGTCGGCTGCCATTGCCACTGGTTCAGGGTGTTTTTGATGCTGTTTTGGATTTCTTTAGAGATTTTTTCGACCGGATACAGTCATGGTTCTTTGACAGTCTTCTATGGATCCAATTCGGATCATATACTTTTGGTTTCTCTCAAGATTTGTCTTCATGTTGGTTCAAAGGTGATATTTTGGTAGCAACCCTCTTTCCAGGGTAGCTTCAACCCTCATTTACTCATGTATGACATTCTTGTTTACTTTTTTTCTTTTCTTTCAGATTATGGATGCTTTCCTCTTTTGTTCTGTCATTTCCTCGGCCTTCAGGTTCTCATATCTCTACTTTTATATCACACAGTACAAATAGGGTTATTTCTTTGCTCACCATTCACACTAGAGGCCTATGCTAGTTGTCCGATAACAATTTCTTCAAAAAGGAGTTTTCCAGGTGAAGTTCAATGGAAGTAAGCTCTTACCCTTGTGGCTATTGGAAATTTCTAGTACATTTTCTTTCTAACGCTCTCTGTTTTTGTTTTCATTTGGCTTACTCACTCTCTAGGGTTTCATCCTTGTTTTTCTTGCTTCAGGTAGCAAGGGAGATGAACCTGCTTTCAATTCATTGCCTGCTTAGGTAAACCCTATCTCATTCAACCGTTAGACCCTTTTGTACGTATTTAGTTTCACAATTAATCATTAATTTATTGATTTTTTTATCCTCTTCAGTGTCAGGTACCATTAACACAACTTTAATCCTCTTATTTCCTATTAGGTGTTATTACGAACATGGTTAACTCACCTTCTCTTCGCTATAGGTGGGTACACTGCGCATATTATATGGTTTCCTTCATTATATCCCAACTAGTACTTGGGTATACTACTCATCATGGTGAATTTTCATGGTGGTTTGGTTAGAAATTTCTTCAGTGAAAGTGTACCCTTTTTCATCCTTACGACTATTAATCATCGATCAAAGGACAACAAAGTTCATTTGTAATTTCTATGATAAACTTGCAGTTTTCAATTTTTCCCGGGAGACCTTGGCATGAAATCCCTGTTTCCAACAGTGGCTTTCCACTTCGGTACTCCTAAAATGCTTGTAGTTATATTTAGTTACAGACTCAGAATGTTTTTCATGGGTTTTTGATACAAATTGGATCTACTGAGTGACATCTATTTTTTTTTGTTTAACTATAATATATTGTGTTTGTACTGTTTTATAAAACTTGGAAATATTATGCTTCGATAGTGTATATGTTGTTCGAATGGTTGGAATAATAATTACTTTATTTTCTTCTCCTTCGACTCAAATTGCATTTATGGAGGTAGACTTATTGTGACTAAGTCAAGGTTGGCTTTGTCTTTTAATAAGAAATTCCTCAGGTGTTCTCATCCTTCCTCGATGGTTGTTCTATTCATGATGGTATTAGTCTGGTATAAAATATTTGGTTTATGATGAGTGTTTACTTATTCAACTTAAAAGAGTGAATTTCCTGTATAATTGTGAACTTACATGCATGGTGTTAGCTGTACATACTCTTAGTTTCTCCAGCTTATAAATTTTCTTTAAAGGTCTCTTTATATATCAGAACCGCTATTTATGATGCAATTGTTAAGTTGACACCTTACTGACCCTAGATTTATTCCAGAATCCCTCTGGATTTATGGGTGCACGTACTATCAAATCATTTTTTTAACAAAATTGGGATGTTCAAGCTTATAATGTGTTGAATTTTGGGTCTCTTTTTATTCTCAGTGTTCGAAATCATGCACAATCATTTCCAACTAAATATTAAGGTTTCCTATCTTACCGAAATATATTGCATAACTATGCATATTTCCTATTGTTTGTAGTTGCAAAACCCTTTCTAGATTTCTAAGGTCGATAAAAGTTAATATGTTTCTCTATTTCAAATCACTTCCAGTAGTGTAGTTGTACCTTCAACATAGTAATAATCTACCAATGTTTAACCACCATAACTTCTCAAGTCCAATGAATGTAGCATAATGTTTCCCTTACATACATGGCTTACCCTTACTTATTTCCAACAATTTAACACTAAGCCAATTTTACCCAATTCTAGTATCACTAGTTATCGAAGAGTTCTCCAAAGCTTCTCACTCTCGAAAGTTGAGTCTCAACAAAATCACATAAATACTTTTACAAGTTGCATACAAAACATAAGGGATATTATCAAATCAATCAGTAATCTAATTATAACAATCGAAATTAACAATCCCAACATGTTTACATTTAATCACCAGGCATCACACCTTATTGCACAACTCTTCTAGCGATCTTAGCTACACACCTATCTGGTAACTTTATTTCTTCTCAGCAATTATGTCCCCAATCTCTTCCATTAATTATCCATATCTAAAGGTACATATCAGTAACTTGAATCATATTAAATAACTAATGACTACCTATCTCATTTTTTTTCCATCAATCAACCCAGTCTAATGTGTTGAGCAATACTTTAAATTAGATTCGATAATTTATGACTACATGTTACAACTAGTCATTTCATACATGCATAATCCTACACCTATAGTTCTGTCACAATTTATTCCTTTACCAAATCTTTTTCCTAATTTTCTATGCATGTGATTGTCTAATTTTATTTTCCAGAGTTGAAATTTCATAACATACTCATTAATTTTCCAATATTTCCTTATACAGATACTTAATCATGTCAACATAGAATAAAATAACTTCTAGCACAAATTTTAAATCTTCAGAAACAACATTCTTGTAGTTTTTTTCTCCCTCCTTTATGTAAAACAAAATAGTAACCTTAACACAAATGTTAACCATAGTAGAGACAATTAGAAACTCAGCAACAATAGTAGCAACACCATCAACAACCCATAGTCCAACCCTTCTTTTCTATTCTTCCTCTCTTTATATCCTTCTCATCTTCCTGGACTACCAGTTCTCGCTCGACTGCTTGCTTCCTTGGCTGCCTCTGCACTTTCCTGTTTCCTCGGCTGCCTTTGCCTTCTGCTGCCACCTTGCCGTCACCTTCCCTCAACTGCTTGTTCCGCCACCCAACTGTTGCTGCCATTTGTCCTTTCCTGCCCTACGGTTGGTCAAAACTGGTCAAAACTCCTCACAATTAACAAAGGCTCCAATAGGCCCTAACCACAATATCTTGACTCATCCCCGAGTCAAATCATTTCGACCTTTGGTGGCTCTAGTGCTGTCTCCATGGGTTCTACGGGTGGTGTTGTGTTGCTACCAATGCTATTTCCTCTGTCTATTATGCTGACACCTCTGTTGTTGTAATGCCTTCTTCCGGAATAGGCATTCCTTCCATTTCCAACCTAGCCTGTGGTGTGGCATTTGTTTCTATGCCCCTTTCCTGACCTTGTGACTTCTCCATCCCAAATGAAGGATCCAACTCAGGGAATGTTGTTGTCATCTGCTGCTTGAACTCGTTATATCGTTGGATAGTCAAGTTCCAATTTGCGAGGATCGCGTCTGCCCTTTGTGTAAATGTCTCGGTTGATTGTGATGTTAGGGTTGTTGGTTGTTGGACCTGTATATCGTCTAGTTAATGGCTACTTTAGTCGCATGACTCTTTCAATTGCAGGATCTGCATCCATACTGGGGGCCATAAGTCTTGGATTACCCTCTTCGTCCTGGCCAACTCCTCCTTAATTGCGTCAACTCAGGCTTGGAGGACGTCGATTTGTTCGGTTAACTGCTGGATCTGAATAGGATCAGTGCATTCCCTTGTCCTGGCAAATAGAAACTGAATCTGCTCTCGCAACGGGTAGACTTAGTGATTATTCAAAGCTAGAATGCCCGACCAGTCGTGGAATTTTCCCATTAAGGCATATCCATCAGTGAGGGCATCAGCCAGTGCCTGTTTCTTTGTCTCTAGCTCTCGCATATTGGTTTTAACTGAATGTGCATATATTTCCACAGGGTCTGGCTATGCGAACCTTACAGTTTCTAGCTTCTTCTTCATATCCACATTTGTGGTTTCCAGGCATACGCACCCCATCTGTATGTGATTGCAATAGTCAATCAAGGAGTAGGTGGACATGTCTGTTGGTGCTTTAGTGTTGGCTTTGGTGACTGATGGCCACATGGCTTGGAATCGTTGCGTAATCTGTTGCACTTTGATCCGGATTTAAGCAGGAACGCAACAAATTACAGAGACAACCATAAATACAGAGATGATATAACCATAAATACTGAGATGCAGTGGAAATAATACTTCATTTCATTAGTGGAAAATACTGAAATCTGCTTACAAACAGAAATGGAAAGAAACCAGCTAGGGCGATGGTAGCTTATCTCTGAGAAGAGATGTGGCGGCTACATGCCTCTGAACTGTTCCCCAAAAACTGTGTTACAATGAGGCTCGAAGGCCTATTTATTGTTGAGAAACAATGGAAAACCCTTCACATCTCGAAACCTAACCCAAAAAGATGAAATTCCAAATTGTGGGCCCCATTTGGGTAAATTGGTACATCAATTTCCCGGGGTCGTAACTTTGGCATACGATCTCCGTTTGACGCGCACGATAGCTCGTTAGAAAGATCTATTCGAGTACTACCACTTTGGCAGGCAACATCGGTCCATGGACCCATGTTGCCCCAGATTCCCAAAAAAACGTTGTTTAGGGCCTCAAAACGGCTCCGGAAGTTCAGGACCCGAAAAACTGCTAAAAATAGTAAGCTGTGCTACAATTTAGGAAACTGAAAGAGCTAAAAGAGACAGTTGTGGGGGTCCAAATGGGATAGGTGGGTGGCCACCAACATCCACCTGGATCATTCCTCCCCCCTTAGGAAGCAATGGTCCCCATTGCGTTGAGTTCCTCCTTGAGATGAGGAAGCTTCTGCTGAGCTGGGTCTCTGGTGAGCTGTTCTGCACTCTCTGATGTGACCAGAAATGGTGGGAAGCATGGTCGACGACGGTCCACATTGAACACTCGGTGCAAGCCAAGGAATGGAGGAATGTTGTGCTTCGAAGCATTGTTGCCCGTAGCCTTGGTACTGGTGTAAGGACCATGTCGGAGTTGCCTGAGTTTCTGATGGGTTCTGGTAAGGCGTTCTCTCTGCAGATGTAACCAAACTTTGTCGCCCACCTGAAACTTGTGTGGTACCCCTGTGGGTGAGGAGAAGTTGTTCCTGTGTTTTGTCATGACCGTATCCCTTTGCTGTTGCTGCTGCGTGGAGGAACCCTTTGCAGGGGTCATGGATGTAGCAACGATCTTCCCCTTACTTTGGGAGTGAACCAGACAGATAAATTTCCTGGTCTGTGAGATGAGCTTACTGCCTTTCTTAGCGGTGATCAAAGATGTGGCGGTAGGTGGGGCTACCTCCGGTATCCTGTATAATGAATTATTCAAAGAAATAATGACAGCACGAGGCCTGGACTCATACACAGCATGTCGCTTCCACAAGTATGGCTGGCCTAATAATACATCACAAGCATCCAGAGGTGTAACATCACACAATACCTCGTCTGTGAAGGGCTTGATGCTGTATGGAAGGCGGCACTGCTGGCGAACTTTCAGATCTCGTCCTTTGTGAAGCCACCCGATACTGTACGGCTGCGGGTGTGGTGTAGTCGGTAGGCCCAACCGCTTCACAACCTCTGCTGAAATGAGGTTCTTTTGGCTGCCACTGTCGACAATGAATTGTAGCGACGAACCCTTCACCCACATCTGTGAGTGGAAAAGACGCTCCCCCTCTTCTGGATCTGCAGGTTCGTTTTTCTGGATCTTGGCGGTGGCAACAGTGGCGCTGGGATCCGCATCAATGATTTGCTTCCCTTTGCCATTCCCCTTGTTGGGTTCTGGCTCAGGGTCAGAACATGCATCTGATTCGGAAGCCTTCAACTCGGCCACAAGCGACTGCTTGGTCCGACACTCACTTGTGTTATGAGTGGGACCCTTGTGGAACTCACACCACTTTCCTGTGTCCTTCTTCGGCTTCGTGGTGTTGTTCTTTTCTTGCAGCGTAGAGGGGTTGTCTTGGGTCACCCCGCCTTGGCTTTGTCCTTTGGGCTTCGGATTTGCAAATCCAAAGTCTCGCTTCTTCTGTTTGAACTTTTGCTCGATTTTGACAGCGTATCGGTATGCTGTGCCAAGTGAGGAGGTGTTCAAGAACACCATCTCTTCCTGGATGTACTTGTGCAGGCAGCCACGGTATTTGAGTACCAGATGCAGCTCAAAATCTTTGATACCCAACTGTGTGCGAAGGGTATGAAAAATGTTTGTGAACTCCGGCACATCTTGGTCTCGTCCCTGCCGCAGTGTGGTCCATTTGATGTATTTGTCCTCATAGCTTCCGACAGGGTAGTACTGCTCCTTGATGGCATCCCGGAAGTCATTCCAAGTGGGTGCGGCTGAAAATAGTGAGCCTGTACTTTCATCGTTCTGCTCGCAGTAGGTTTCCCACCAGTCCTTGACGTGGGGGGCTACTTTGAGAAGAGAAAAAACGATCTTTTCCCGACTTGAAAATTCATGAACAGAAAAATACCCATCTAGCAGATTTAACCATTTATCTACGGCGTCTGCGTCTATTTGACCCTCGAAGATGGGGATTTCAAAATTAACTTGTACCTTAAACGGCGTGGCGTTTCCAGAGTCGCTGTTGGAAGCCGATGCGTTGCCTCTGGGTAGCCGCTGAAGGATCTGTGCAAAGCTATCCATCACCGCGTTCCTTTGCCGCTCGAACGCTTCTTCGAGCAAGATTTTGATAGGATCTCCTGCCCCCTCGTTTTTCTTCTCATCCGCCATGGGAGACCGTCGGGATTTGCGAGGCTGGTATTGCAAAGGTTCGACCAGTTCAAGCCCTAACTCCTTATATCCCGACCTCGTTGGGGACATGCAAAGAAAAACAGAGAAAAAGCAGACTGCTCTGATACCACTGATCCGGATTTAAGCAGGAACGCAACAAATTACAGAGATAACCATAAATACAGAGATGATATAACCATAAATACTGAGATGCAGCGGAAATAATACTTCATTTCATTAGTGGAAAATATTGAAATCTGCTTACAAACAGAAATGGAAAGAAACCAGCTAGGGCGATGGTAGCTTATCTCTGAGAAGAGGTGTGGCGGCTACATGCCTCTGAACTGTTCCCCAAAAAATGTGTTACAATGAGGCTCGAAGGCCTATTTATTGTTGAGAAACAATGGAAAACCCTTCACATCCCGAAACCTAACCCAAAAAGATGAAACGCCAAATTGTGGGCCCCATTTGGGTAAATTGGTACATCAATTTCCCGGGGTCGTAACTTTGGCATACGATCTCCGTTTGATGCGCACGATAGCTCGTTAGAAAGATCTATCCGAGTACTACCACTTTGGGAGGCAACATCGGTCCATGGACCCATGTTGCCCCAGATTCCCAAAAAAACGTCGTTTAGGGCCTCAAAACGGCTCCGGAAGTTCAGGACCCGAAAACTACTAAAAATAGTAAGTTGTGCTACAATTTAGGAAACTGAAAGAGCTGAAAGAGACAGTTGTGGGGGTCCAAATGGGATAGGTGGGTGGCCACCAACATCCACCTGGATCACACTTGTGCTTGAAACCCTATATTTGCCTCTTTTAGGCGATCGTGTTCTTCTGTCACTGTGAGCAATTACATCGTCTGCTGCTCATGCTCCTTAACCAATTTCTCATGCAGGCCCTCAGCCTTGTGGGCGGCTTGCTGAATGAAAAAATTGCTGTTATAGGGGTAGGCTACTTGCAATGGATTTATCGGAATGTGAGGCGGGTGAATGCTCTTGCTGGGATGGTTGTTGTGATGGCGGGGTGAACTATGGTGTGGTTTGGGTGATACTAGGGTTCGGGGGGACTGTGATTTTTATAGGGGCATGGGTAGGTATGGGCCAATCCTTTCTCCCTACCAACTAGAATCCAGGCGTCTTCCAGTCAGTGGGTCCAGTCCTAGCATTGGTGTTGTACTCTTAGTAGGTAGCATTTCTAAAGTCAAGGTGGCACCTTCCTTCCAGCCAGTTGCTTGAACTTCTGCTTCCGCAAATATTCTCCTATGGCCGAAGGGGAAGAGCTTAGACACCATTGCGGAGGTGGAAGCTATTTGTGGGGATGACTCCCATGACTGATGTATTGCAGTGGTTGTAGTATTGGGGATTTCCTCGACTATGGCAGTTGCGGGAATTTGATGTTTGACCTCAATAGTGAGATTGACGACTGGGGATCAAGTGCTAACTTTTGACATTTTGGTAGTCGGCGTTTTGACTTGTGGGGTGTGGATAACCCGCTTCTTTTGTGGTTTGGGCACTGGGGTTGTGGAGGGGGCTTGGGCGAAACCTGTGGGAGGAGCCGTTGAGAGGGGTGGCGCGATAATTGGGAACAAAATAGTTGAACCTTGAAAATTTGCGGGATATTCACCCTCACCTGGCTCGAAGCTTGCAATTATCCTCCTTACCTCGAACATTTTCTCCTCCATTTGGAGCAGCATTGGTTGGAGTACTTCTATTGCCACCCTTCTGCTGCTTTTTGCCCCCTCTCCTTCTTGGCTCTGTGGCTCCATAACTCCGAATAGGTACCTGGGCTTTCCCTTCATTATTTCGCAGGCCACTCCCGACCATGACTCTACTTCTCTGTGCAAAGCCTCCTCCGTCAGACTAAATATTTGTGGCCTTAACTTAAATGTGGTGGGGTTGACACACCGTGGTCTGAGGTATGTATGCGCGTGTGAAGCCCCGAACCAAAGGTCACCCGAGAACTCATCCAGGAGAGTCTTGGGTATTCGCTCTGCGAACTAAATGGCGTCCACCATCTGGGTGTACTAGCTCCTGAATGCCGCTTCATTGATTTCATTGATGTTGGGAGCTATGGATGCCCTCAATGGTTCATATCTGAGTGCAATTGGCTAATCTTGAGCAATGGTTGCCATCTGCCTCTTTGTGGGTGGCCTCCACTTCCACATCACTAGTGTCATTACCAAATATCCGAACACAAATCCACTGCTCTACTGGTAGACATCTTCGCATGGCTCAAAGAGTTCGTTGAGTACAAAGGCTGCCAAGTTGAGTATCTCACCCTGACAGTAGTGTTATGCTATTGATATTGTGTCCAAGGTGCATTCGTTTCTTGTGAAGTGCCTCATTGTCTTTCCTGTAATCAGGTAGCATGCAAAATGAATGTTATCCTTGTTAATTCTATCTAGCTTTGCACCTTTTCCCCCTTGCTCCGTTCCATATCGGGTGTAGATGTTTTCCTCTGTGGGTTTCTTGCCTCGCTTGGCCCTAGCATGGAATGCTGTGCTGACTGCATTCCCCATGTTTGCCAGCCCGGTCAATCGGTAGATATCCTTGGCATTGATTGGGTATTCTCTGTCCAGCCATAGGGAACCTCCATGCACCCTGCTTGTTAACAACTTGGTACACTGCATGACGACCAACTGGGTGCTGAACACAGGTAGATTTCTTAAGCTGAACAATGTGGACTTCTGTAGCCCTTTGAAGTCTCCCCTGATTCTGGAGGCCTTGGTGCCATCCTCTTGTTGAAATTCTTCTGCATATACCTCCCTCTTAATGGTTTGGAATTGGAACCCGTCTATGAAGTCATTGTCGATGAGGTTCGACTGGTCGTATTTCCCATACAGGTCATCCATAACTTTGATTCTTGCATCTAGAGCAATTTGTGGAACTGATGTGATTCTTTTGGCCATTGTTCCCCTTCTTCTGTAGACAATTTGTCTTGGTGGTCTTCTGTTTCATCTGTCCTGCTCTTGTTCTTCCAAGTTATTTTGAAATCCTTTTGGTGTTTGGAATTATACTATTCCCTACATTCTTCTAAGAGTTATGTAGCCGGTTTTGATACGACATCCCCTGACTGACGAGGCTTTAATAAACTAATTACTCCAACGGCCTTTCCATGTATTCTAGCTATCTTTTTGCCACCGTCGGTTGACCGGTACGTGCCAACTATGACGTGGGATTGGCAAGTACAGAGTGGGCTGCATGGCATCTTTATTCTACTGTGATGGGCCTATTTATTAGCTAATTCTATGCTTAACGGGAAATATTTTTTGAAACTATCATGACAGTTTCCTTATTGATTACTTAATCAGGAAATAACTACTGGTACGACGGATCGGATGAGTGCGTGTGCGGTCATCAATTTTGGAAAAAGTTCGAACCTACGTGGATTCTACTGATAGTGCTTGACACTATTCTTGCCAACTAGGTCTGCTGACTCTACTGGCACTATAAGCCCCCAACCACAAATGGGTTATGATATCTGTCTAGTGATTGCAACCTTATGATGAATACTGATTATTTTTTTCTTTTACTTGCGGAAAGGTTTTAGACATGTGTCACTCACCCATCCTGGAAGTAGGACTCCATCCAGTTGCACGAGTGTCACTGCACCTAATTTCTTATATGTGAAATTATGAACGGGCCTAACCAGTGCATCTGTAGTTTTCCTGGGAACTTGAGGAACTTATTGTGATAAAGGAGCACTTGCTAGTCGATGCCAAACGATTTCTTCTTGATGTGCCTATTGTGCCAAGCCTTCTGTCTTTGTTGCTCGACAGATTGATAGAACTCTGCTAGGAACTGCATTTCGTCGAGCTCTAACAGCTAGCTCAGTCTGTCATGCAAGGCACTGCTATTTTTCATTTTTGTTGCTTTTGAAATAAACATGCTGGGTAGTACAAACTCTGTTGGCACCACTGCCTCTCTGTCATATACCAGCTGAAATGGAGTTTTTTTGTGTAGTCTTTTAACTTTTGTTCTATATGCCTAGAGCGTCGCTGGAATTTTTTCATCCCAATCATCTCTGTTGGCTGATACGATTTTGGTTAACCCTTTTTCTAGTATCTTGTTGAATGCTTCCACCGCACCGTTTGCTTGTGGATGGTAAGGGATGCTCTTGTGATGTTATACCATAAATGTCGTTAATAGTACCTGGATCATCTCTTTCAGGAAGTGTGTACCTTGGTCACTTGTGAGACTTTTTTGGCATTTGAACCTTGAGATGATATTTTAAAAAATGAAGCACGCTGTTGTTTCTACTGTGCAGTCTTTTATGGGTGCGACTTCTAACCATCTTGACAGAAAATCTATGGCAGTAATTATTTATCGGGATTTGGAGTGATGTGCTAGTGGGGATATTGGACCAATGAAGTCTACCACCCATTTATCAAATATTTTTACTGTATGGACCAGCGTAGTGGTAGCTCATCGTGTCGGGAAGGCCTTCCAACTGTTTGAAAGACATCGCATTCATTGGCAAATGCCTTTGAATCCTTATGTACCGTAGGCCACCACAGTCCCACTTGTAGTATTTTCCTTGCTGTTGCCTTACCCCCGACATGTCCTCCTGCAACCCCTGTGTGGCACTCCCATAAGATATCTTCTCTTTCGTGATGTAGGACACAGTGCCTGAGTATCTGGTCTAAACTCATTTTGTAAAGGTGTCCTACTATGAGTTTGTAATCCGTTGCTCTAGCCACCAGGTGCCTTTTCTGCATTGCGGTGCAGTCCTGTGGACAATTTCTTGTTGTGAGCAGAGTAGCAATTTCCTACAGGTTGTCGGGTATAACTTCTATCCTGAATAAATCGGCATCGGGTAACCGATCGTCTATTTCTCCATCGCTCTCCCCTATCTCCACATGAGAAAGGTGATCCTGACCTACATTCAGTCTGCCTGGCTTAACAAATACTTCAAATGTGAAATCTTGAAATAACAATAGCCATCTGCATATCCTTCCCTCTAGTACGGGCTTGTTTACTAGGTATTTTAGTGCAGAATGGTGTGTGAAAACTTTGAATGGCGCCCCCAGTAGGTAGTTCCTAAACTTTTGGAGAGAGTAGACCATTGCTAGAGCGTCTTGCTTTGTTGTTGTATAATTCTTTTACGTTGTGGAGATCTTTATGCTTGTGTAGTATACTGGGTGATCCATCTTCTCTCTTGGTTGTGCCAAGACTGCTCCTAGTGCTATTCCAGACGCATCAATATGTAAATGGAACATTTTCTTCCAGTTAGGGTATACTAAGATGGGCACATTTACTAACCTTTCTTTTAGTTTGTCGAGTGCTGCTTGACAATCTACTGTCCAGATGAATTCCTCCATCTTCTTTAGCAGTCTCTCCATTGGGCCTGTTGGGTGAAACTATGTCCGTTTAATTCTGTTGTAGTATTTGCCCAACTATTTAATTTGTCAATCCGAGGTTCGTAGACTTACGAGACACATGCACTATATATGCAAGACTGAAGTGGAACTAGTCTAATCTAATCTAAATTACTGAAATCAAATTAATCTAAGAAGGCATTGAAAAATGTGGAAGCAGGAAATTGCATAAAGGAAAATCAATACAACATGTGAAGAATTGAATGACAAACAACATATGTGAGCTCACAACAATAAAACTATCTCAAATTATATTACAAGAATCAAATTATAAATCATGAAAGCATAAAGATGAAAAACTAAGAATTCCTTTCCATTATTCATTATCATCAAAATGAAGAGAGAGCACTCTCTTATATACATGAGGAAGATAACCATCTCATAATTACATATCCAATATTCTCTCAAGCACTCTCAACTAATTTCCCATTATTACAAGATATGATCCCACAAATCTCTCAAGCATTTTTAACTACTTTCCCATTATTACAAAATATGATCCCTTTGAATCCTCCATAAATCTCTCACATATCTTGGATAAGATATGCCAACCGAGTCCTCCATGATTTTCTCCTTAGGAATTGGATAAGATATGCCAACCAAATCCTCCATGATTTTCTCCTTAGGAATTGGATAAGATATGCCAACCAAATCCTCCATGATTTTCTCCTTAGGAATTGGATAAGATATGCCAACCAAATCCTCCATGATTTTCTCCTTAGGAATTGGATAAGATATGCCAACCAAATCCTCCATGATTTTCTCCTTAGGAATAGGCTTGCATAATTATCTCCTTAATATGGTGGAGGAGATATTAATTCTTCACATATTTCCTACACATCACAAAACTCACATATTCTTGAGATATATATAAAAATATGTATATTTTCTAATAATTAATCATAAATTCACTTGTAATACAAAAATGAATAAAATGGAAAATAAGAAGGTGAAACCAAAATGTATGATATGATAAAAGGTTAATGGGATGATGAAATGTAAGGAATTGTGATGAAAAAGGTGGGTGAAAATATGACATTTTTGAGTCCGAACAGGACCGTTATGGTTGCATAGTTTCTGATGAATCTTCTGTAGTACCTCATATGGCCTAGATTTGCACTTAATTGCTTTATGTTGCGGGACGGTTCCATGTGGATGATTGCTGCTATTTTAGCAGGGTCCACGCAAACTCCATCTTTTCACACAATATGGCCTAGAAGGGTTCCAAAGGGAACCGCGAAAATGCACTTCTTCAGATTTAAAGAGAGCTGTAATTGTCTGCATCTTTCGAACATTACTCGCAACAGGTTGTTGTGCTTTTTCAGTAGGCTGTACACTGTCCAGCTATCCATGTAGACTTCTAGGAATTTATGAATATAGTCCATGAAGCTGCTATTACAATCCTTGAAAAGACTACTGACACATTCTTCAATCCAAATGGCATTACATTGTATGCATATGACCCCCGCTCCATCGTGAATGTTGTTTTCTTTTTGTATTCTTAGACTATTCAGACCTAGTGGTAGCCCGAGAAGCCATCTGTGAACAAGTAAGCCTCATTCCCCACAACATTGTCTAGGAATTCGTCGCTGAAGGGTGTGGGGAATGGGTTGCGCATGCATGCATTGTTCAGGCTTCTATAGTCAATGCATACTCTAATATCGGCTGCATCCTTCTTGTTTTAAATCACTATAGGGCTTATCCAGTCAACTTCATCAACCGGAAAAATGATTCTTGCATCCAACATTTTATCGATCTCCCTTTTAACATTTTCTTTGACCCTTAGGTTCAGCCGGTACGGTCTGTGCTTCACTGGTTGGACCCCTGGTTTCAGAACAATTTTCATTTCTCCCAAGTTACCTTTTATCCCCTTGAGCTTAACTATAGAAGCTGGGAACAAGTCTTGGTACTCTTGTAACAAGTCGAAAATTTCTTTAGTGGTTTGTTCATCCCAGTAGTCTCCTACCGATGCTATCTTGGGTTTATCCTCCGTCCCTACATTCTGCTTTCTCAGTTTCATTGGTAGGAGATGAGCGCCTTCTGTCGAAGGGCTCTTGCAGATCCCTCTTTCTCCCTCTGTTTCTTCAAAGGATAGATGTCTAAGCCCTTCCAATCCGTCTTCTTCTGGTTCCGCGTCGACTCTGTCATAGGTTACTAGGTTTGGAGGTTCCATATCAAATAAGTAGTGTATGCTCCCCCTCCACTTGCGTTTTCGGGGTGAACAAAACTCCTTTCACCACTTGAAGCGCTTCTGTCATTTTGTCTTCACTGTCCTTGAATGAGAAGTCTACAATGAACTTTGTTTTCAAGGCATCCCAAGCAGCTATTTTTCATCATAGTTCTTCATGGATGTACCACCTTGTTGAGGGACAATGTCCCCTAGGGTCTTGGGTCAATACCCTAGCAGAGCGGGGGTTATCTACAATGAAAAACAAGCATTCCATACAACCATGATGCTAATATAAGAAAACTACGTGAAGAGAGGTGCACTTGGGGGTCCTTCGTTTGGGTAGATCTAGCCAGGGTCCAAACCCTCTTGGAGTTCCTTTCGATCCTTCAACCTACAAAACAATCAATTCAAGGAAGCATGGCAGTATATGGACCAAGAATCATAAGGAAATCAACTTCATAGCATATTGAAAGGTATTTAGTTATACAACTAAAACAACCATTCATATGTAAATCATAACATTAATATCATAAGCATGAAGAAGATTAATATGAGGAACAAGACAAGTGTTTCTTTTATTGTAGATAAGTAAAATACAGTAAGGAATGATTTCACCTGAGTCTTCCTTTCACAAGCTCCAAGCAGAACCATACTCTGGATTCGTCCAATCTCAAGCCTTCAACAAACTCCTTCCATGACTCATACCAAAGTATCTCAACTAGTGTAATAACATCAAAGCTCAAGGAAACAAGGGTTTCCTATAATGGGGGGAAGTACTAAAAGCACAAGGATCTTCAGACCTAATCAGGGATAATATCAGCAGAGTGATTTTTCTCTCTCTTCTCTCCACCTTTATGCCTTCCCATTGAAGCCTTTTATACTTCTCCCAAAGTAGTTTTTTAGTTGGGAATTCGTTGGAAACAGTTGGGCCACAGGCACTAATAGGTAATCAACAGGTAAAACCCATGATCTCCGCCTGAAATTAAGGAGATTTAAACTTTTTAAAGTGTTTTAAGACATATACACAGGTTGGGTATACACTGACCTGCATACACACGTGTTTAGCTCAGGGCAATGTCGTGTATAGGGAGTAAAACACTGTTTTTTAAGTATTTGGACCAAGTATGGAAGGAGGGGTTGCCTTAGGCCATGAGTGTAGCATCAAAAACATCAAGAGTGAGATTTGGAGCTATAACAGATGCCCCCTAATATATGAGGTCAGAAGGGGTACATGATGGCTGAAATGTATTAAGTAAGTTCATGGAAAGGAAACCTGTCAAAAACTTAGAAGGACTTCACCAAAGTTCAGCCTGCCAAGCCACAAAAGGAGATTAGAATGAAACACTGTCTGAGGCAGGCATACCCATGCTCAAAAAAAGTAAAGCATGTCTACATATCAAGTACAAGCAGATCCACTAAGTATACAAGTATAAAAGACTGGAAAATACATAATGGATCATCTGATCATGATCAAACAAGTACATGTCTGAATATCACATATAAGAATGTCAATGATGTTGAAGGATGGAGCTGATCACCGATATCAAAGAATGATCCCAAAAGTACCAAATGAACATGATGGAGTAAGATGGTACTACACTGCAAATTCAGGTGCCAACATCTAGAATGTCGCCATGAATGATTGCAACATATAAGGTGGAGTGGTATCAACTGGAAGCAACAGGAGCAACTGTCAAGTGAACCAATGAATGCTGATGCAACCTAAGGTCTTCATCGACCGTCGTGGTACATTTCTACACCATGGGAATAAATGATATGAAGTTGACCATGTGAGAAATCGTTTGATTACCGGTCATTGATGTATATCGTTAATAAATGCGAGACTACTCACCGATAATGATAATGAGCGTCAAGGTACCCAGTACAATCTAACAAGTGTGAATAGATGACTTGGAGTCGAACACCTGTAAGAATCTATCAATCAGGAGATACTGATGGTTTCCCACTGTTGATAGCGAAGGATCTACCACTAATGACTGCAAACCCCAAGGTACTACCAAATGGAATCTAGATCTTTGCCCCAGAGCAATGAGTCGTAGTCGATAGGGAAAGATCCGCTAGAAGGAAGACATTAAGGCATCCTTCATCAATATAACGTGAGTGTAACCCATAGGCCAATAATGTGGAAGGAATCAGATGAAAAAGATGTAGTAACCCGACCGAAGCATGTTTCTGGTGTACACGAGATGTGGCTAGTGCACGACAGAAACCCTCTGAACCAACCAATAATGAAAGTTGACACAGAGGTGAGGTATCCACCAATAGGGTCAAATGGAAAACAAGGTACTGCACGAATCCCAATGTGTGATAGTGTAAGCTGATGTCGAACACAAGGGGAACCACTCAGTAAAAGACCCATGATACTGATCGATGCTGAGCACAAGGTGACCTATCAATAATGAAAATAGGGCCAGGGTGTGGCTCTAGGCCTGTCCTCAGAGCAAGATGTCATCGTCGATAAGGACAAGAACCGCCAACAAGAAGTCAATAGATACCTTCTCAAACCGGCACAAGTAAAGGACCAATATAACTGATGTGATGATAGACATGATACTAACAACTAGGGATGGCCGATTGAAAAATGAGTCAAGAGACACTGCAGAGAGGCTGACTCAGGCTAACTTCCCTTGAAAAAAGCACGACTCAATGTGACTATGTGGTAGCATATGATGACTCTATATAAGTTCGTCATGCAGGAAGCACGAACGAACCCTCCATATGATTGGAAGAGATAACCAATCAGGGGAGAACTGACTCAATAACAAGGTTAAGGCGTACCTAAGTCAAATTAAATCCCACCCAAATGGAGAAGACTTTGTTTTGAGTGCTTTGTTCAAGGGTGACACGACTGACTCTAGATGCCAACAATAAGTGGAAATATTGTCCCGTTCCAACTCTTTTTGGAATATATATTTTTTTGTCTTTTTCTTTAAGCTGGAAAAAGAATAAAAGAATGCTATAGTATAGTGGAAAGAACGAGTGTTGGTGAAACAGATGATTTAGTTCCTAGGATTGGACCAATCCTATGCTCAATGCAGGGAGGTGAAAACTGGTCAAAGACACTCAAAGGTGTGTTCCTTACACGGGTCAAGGTGTGTCAAGTTGCAGAAGTCAAGGGAATACAAGTTTGATTTTGTAGTCGTCATGGTCAAAAGTTGGCTTAAACACAAGTCCAAGTGAAGCCGACTTAAGGCCAAAAGGTGAAAATGGTCAAAATGCAATGCAATAGTACAACTCAACACAAAGGAGCCTCTAGGGTATAAGGCAAGAATGAAGCGAAGAAGAAAAGAGGAATGAGTCTTCATCGCATAAGTCATGGTGGGAATGCATAGGACTCTTAAGCCTACTCAAATCAAAGTAACATGGGCAACAAATGCCAGTGAAGTGATAACTATGATTCCCATGAAAAGGATGGCTCTACCATCATGTCATGATTTAGAAATCGACAAGTGAATATGGTTTACGAACCATAACACGATGGGATCAACCCTATGGCAAGTGTATTGACAACTGGAGGCTAGTATGCATAATGCAATGGAAAAAATGGCTTCCCTAACCTATATGCCAGTGAAAAAACGATACCTGCCATGACAAGTCAACAGTCATGGAACCGTCTCGAAAATGTCGAAAAAGCATCCAAAATGTCCTGAAAATAAAACCATTCTCGACATTCCAAGCTCCCAAGTTAAAAGTTACATGAGACAAAACAAAATCAAGTTTTGAAAAAAAATGACATTTTCAAAGCTTATAAAATAGTTTTTCGACTCACCATTATCACCATTTGATTTGAGAGCAAAGGAGTGAAGCAAAAGGAGCAAGCATTGCCATTCTCCAAATTCGACCATTCAAATCTTCCCAAAATCACCAGGTAACCCTTAAAATTATCTTGCATTCATTTGTGATTGGTTTTAAAATTTTTAATTCAAGTTTTGCCATTGAATTATTGTCAAAAAAAATTTCATGGCGTATACGCGGGTTGGCTTTGTGCAACCCACATATACACAGGCCCTAGATGCGATTGTATATGAGATGTACTCGCGTATACGCCGTGAAAACTTCAAAACAAAAATGTAATGGTCCAAATTTGTTTTTTCTTCAGGATGCAAGTCACTTGTAGGGAAAGAGAGCATGCCTTAGTGGATGATGAGGTTATGAATGATCCTAATGCCCTGGATGCCTTAAGAGGATGTGGTTTGCTAAAGTTCTTTAAAATGCCAAACATGAAAGCAAACACTCGCCTGCTCGAAATGCTCATTCACTATTGGAGCAATGAGGATGAATAATTTATGATTGATCAAATGCCACTCAAGATAGAGGTTGAGGATATTTATTTCATCACAGGCCTTTCTCGGAGGGGAGAGGTAGTACATTCCACGGGCAGATTACAAGGTAGTCTCCCTATTGAGGATTACATGCATATATATTTCCCAGGTCATCCTGAAAAGGTTGGAAGTCAAATTCCAATCAAGCACGTGGAGAGTTTATCATTGAAAAATATCCTGTTCACTATAGCCAGAGTGAACGGATCAGCTTCCTTACACCAGTCTTCACGGCTAGCCATGAGCTTGGCAGTAGACTGTCTCACCACAGTATTTGGTACTCCTCTTCTCGCCAACCTAAAGAGCCAACTTACTTCTATCAAGAAGTGGCAGACCAAAAAATTTGGTTATGGAACTATTTTGTGCTCTTTCTTCTTTGAGAGGGTCCCAACACTCCATCCTAGAGTATCAGTTTCGATCAACACCCCACGAGATCCATGAATGGGAAGGTGGGCTAACTTGATGAAATGACTAGGAGGTGGGGACGTTCCATGGACTGCTTTTGACGATGACTTCTTCTCCTGGTGGGAGCAGCATATCATCACCGTAGACGACTACCCCTATGCTGGGTTGGACTTCTGAGGAGATCTTGATCTAGCTTTACCACTAATTACAACATGGGGTGATATAGGTAACAAATGTTTTTGATTTTTATGATTTTTCAAATATAATAATGAATTTTGAAATATATTTTTGATAGGATTCAAATGACTAATATGATGATCATGTTCCAGATATTGGGCCAGTACGACCAGATGGGTTCCCATGGCATGGACGTCGTGGCCAAGGTGCCGAAGAGGTGGCTACGAACACAGAGCGACTTCTACACACAGTTCAATGACATTTGGTGAGACTAACTCACCGAGTACTGATGGAGGCTGTAGAGGATCTCCCTATAGACATGTCGCGTCATGTGGTTGGCATGCCAAGAGACTGGGTTTGCACTCTTAGGTGTGTGGCCAAAGTAGTAGTAGCATACTTAGCCGCTCGTGCTGAGTCGAGGCATTAGATGTACTGGACATGATTATGGGCATTGAGTCTCAATTTTTGTATATTATTTTGGACACACTTATGTACAGTCGAGATATTTTATGATATATATATATATATATATATATATATATATAGATATATACAGTTTCGAATTTTTGATGCTTGATTTTATTGTGATGAATGAATGATGTGCTAGTCTAATGCTTGATTAGTGATAGAATCAGCTAACCAATTATGAGATCTTGGAATGTGCAAATAATTAATGTAAGTAAATGATCTTTGTAACAACCTCACCCTTAAATACTGGCAATACAAACATGGATCCCTTACCCGATAAATGTTATTCAATTGTGACACTATCAATTGTGAATCAAGATAGACTACCAACGATTTTATTTCATAAGAAATTGCTTTGGGTAGTAAATTAATGACGACAGTATACTCAGCCATATTATTTGAAGTGAGACCAATGCATACTCCCCTTAATACCATCAATTGACCAGTTGGATAGTAGATTACCCAAGCTACGGAAGCGAGGTTCCAAGTGTGCCGACTAGCACCATTGGCGAATCCAAAATAAACCAAGTCATCCATCAACACCTACCACAACAATCCAAAAAGTGTCGATATCAAAAATCCAGATGAGATATGTACAAACATACAAAATGTACAAAGAAGCCATTGCCTAGCTGCTATTTAAGCAAAGTACTTCTTGAGGTAGATCCCGTTTTGGGGATTTGCCAACTTGTTTCCTTCAAAATCGATTAACTCATACGCCCCTTTTTTGAAAATCGTTTAATTATAAAGGAACCGTACCACATAGGCTTGAGCTTGCCTGCCCCCAAGGTGTCCTTATCTTGCTCATGGACCAAAACAAGGTCGCCTTTAGAAAATACTCGAGGACGGACAACTTTATCGTATTGAGTTTTAACACTTTTATTATGAGCCTCATTGATTGTGGCGACATCTTGATGCTGCTCATCGAGATGTTCCAAATGAAGGAGGCGCTCTTCGAGACTAGAGGCCTCTAGAAGGAGCTCAATAGCTAACTTAAGAGATGGAGTTTCACAGTCAACAGGAAAGATAGATTCCATCCCATAAACTAACTGAAAAGGTGTAAAACCTGTAGCAGTCTTTACGAAGGTTTGGTATGCCCAAAGAGCTGGATACAACATAAGATGCCAATTGGAATGATTTTTGTTGATCGTCCTTTGTAGGGTCGTCTTAATGGTTTTTTTCACTACCTCAACCTGTCCATTGGCATGAGGATAATATGGAGACGAGTGCTCCTGCCGGAAACCCAATTTAAGAGCCAATTCAGACATTGGTTGGTTCTGGAAATGACTGCCATGGTCAGTGACAATCTCTCTCGGGATATCAAACCTTGAGATAATCTGATTAAAAAGGAACAATGCCGTTGTTTCACTATCATTTTTATAAGTGGGCATGGCCTCAGCCCACTTCATGAAGTAGTCTACGGCCACGATAATGTACTTGTGTTTCACTACTGAAGGCAGATTACAAGTTGTAAAATCAATACCCCACTTAGTAAAAGGACTGACAGTGACAACGGGAAAAAGAGGAGCTGGATGTGCGCACATCATCCGAGTATAAAGTTGACAGGGGTGACAGCTTTTAACCGCTTCAACACAATCTTTGAAGAGAGAAGGCTAAAATAGCCAGCATGCAAGATACGCTGGGCTGTAGCAAGCCCTGAAAGATGAACACCACAAGCTCCACTATTGCAATCATTGAGCACTGACTATGATTCCTCTAGGGTTAAACAACACCGAAGGATTGAATTAACCCCTTGACGATATAATGTATCACCAATGATGACATAGTTCTTAGCCAGGTGACATAATTTTCAGCGTTCATCCTTAGAGAAAGTAGAGGGAAACTTCAAAGTCTGGAGAAAGACAATGATATCTCCATACCAAGGGTTGAGTGAAGAGATGAGGAATAAATGTTCATCGATAAAAATTTCCTCATAAACAGTATCCCCTCCACAAGGCAGCTCAGAAATTAACTCCGCAAAAACCATAGATTTCTTAGACTTAGCGGACAAGAACTCGAGATCGAATTCTTGTAAAATGACCATCCATCGATTATATTTGCCCCCAATCACTCACCTACTGAGGAAAAATTGGAATGGATTGACCGTCGCTAAGACAAAAGTTTTGCGTAGCAAGATATAATGGCGGAGCCGCTGGATAACATGGACAACTGCCAAAGCCAACTTCTCAACAGGAGAATAGCGAAGTGCAGGACCTATCAAGCCTCGACTCAAATAATAAATCACATGCTCCATGAGAGCATCATCTTCCTAAACGAGAACCATACCTATGGTTGATTCTGCCACAGCGAGATATAAAAGGAAATCCCTACCATAATCTGGTGGACTCAAAAGCGGGACAAAGACTAATGCCTTTTTCAAGGCATCGAATGATCGCTGTGCAAAGTCGCCCCATGCATATGGAACTCCTTTCTGTATCAAACACATAGAAACTTTAGTGATCTCAGCATAACTCGCTAGAAACCTTCTTAAGAAATTAGCCTTCCCTTGAAGACTTTTAAGTTGTCGAATTGAGGATGGGGGAGGAAACTGAATTATTGCCTCTACCTTAAAGGGATCAACTCAAATCCCTTCAGATGACACAATGAACTCTAATAATCGACTAGATGTAATCATGAAAATGCACTTATTGGGATTCAACTAGATCTTGTAAAATTGACATCGCTCAAAAACCAATCGATGGTGACTAGGATGATCAGTTCTCTTTCAAGAACAAGCAGCTAGATCGTCCAAGTATGCTTCGATGATATATTTAATGTCGTGGAAAACATATGACATGGTCCGCTGGAAGGTAGCTCCAACATTTTTAAGACCAAAAGGCATCTTTCTGTATGCAAAGGTACCCCAGGGACATATAAAAGTTTTCTTATGCTGATCTTCAGGATGGATAGAGATCTGATTATAACCGGAAAAACCATCCATGAAGGAGAAAATCTCATTACCAGCACACTCATCAATAATCTGATCAATAAATGGCGTGGGGTAATTATCTTTGGGATAAGCTTTGTTTAGGTCCCTAATGTCAATGCATACTCGGATTGTTCCTTGCTTTTTATCCACAAGGATTGGATTAGAAACCCAATCCGTAAGAGGAACAAGGTATATAAAACCTGCCTTGAGCAGCTTCTCTACTTCAGCTTTAATGGCTGCTGCTTTCCTAGGATTAACCGGCCGAAGCTTCTGACAAATTGGTTTAGTGTTTTCATACGTCTTGATCTCATGTTGAACTATGGATGGATCAATGCCAGGCATTTCTTCATAAGACCAAGCGAATACATCTCGAAACTCCTTAAAAAGGTCGGTGTAAATTTGAATTTCTTCAGGGGAACATTCGACTCCGATGAAGAGATTCTCGATCACGTTAGGGTTCCTAGAGATGTTTATAGATATCATTTTTGAAATCACCGACATATTACCTTCAGCACGAAAGTGTGCTGGAGCCAAAGGATTTGATACCGTACAAACATCACTAGTAAACAGCTTGGAGAACCTAGATTCTACTTCCTGCAATGGAGGAAGAAAATATGAATGATGGTGTAAGTCTTCCCAAGGTCGATCTACACCCATCATTACTTCTAGGATTGCTTCCTCACATGGTAAAACCGTGTCTAAGCAGTCCATAGCGGAGGTAGAATCAAGGGTCCAAGTCGGGGCCACATCACCATCTAGCTCCTCCTCAGAGAAATAGACTGGTATCTGAGCTCTGCTGTAGACATAGGAAATTCCATTCCACCAACTTGTCCTTCAGCTAATGTGGTCGTAGGTGAAGGCAAGGTCCAAGGGTTTGAAAAATAATGAGTTCGGAAGAACTGTTCCTGCGAAGGCTCCTTGGATGATGAAACGAAATTGATTACATCGATAGGAGAGGGAAAATCAAATGTACCCATCAATGAAGAATACATCCCAACTCCTAGATTCTCAGTAGGTGGACGAGGGTTATCCACTAAAGGAACAGTAGAATCCAAATTTTCTCGAGGATCAACTGGAGAATAATCCAATTGATCAACCTTGATGATTTTCCCCTCATGAGGAAAGCAAATGACACGAAACGGAGTCAAAACAATGACATCCATTTCGTATACCCAATTCCTTCCTAAGAGGACATTTTAATCTAGGTTAGCATCAATGAATTCTACTTCGATATTGACAACCTTCCCCCCAACACATATGGGAAAGTTCGGGATAATCCCATGCGACTTATGAGAATGCCCATCAAATTCAGTCAAGAGGGTAGGTGAAAGAACAACCGAAGGCGATCCAATGGCCTTCTAGCATGACATCGACATGACGCATGGGGAAACTCCTTCATTAATAACCGTACGAAAAATGATAATTTTCCGGTATGTATACTTTATTTGAAAAGCCATGTGATGACGAAGCCAGTTTTTGACATTAAGCATGTCGAAAGTGAGCACTAAAGAGTTATTTGGATCAACTGCCCTTATCACCGAAAGAAAAGCACTTTATTGAGCTGGACATGACTGGAGAACCTCTAAAGCAGACATAGTGCATGGACTGTGAGCCATATACTCAACAATGGAGTAATTCTGGGAAGCGCTAGCATTAGGATTGATAGTCGTGCGTTTAGTGGAACGTTTTGGTATCCGTGGTCTAGTCTCGACAGGGGGTCGCTCAATATGAAGGTCGGTATTTCTGGGAGCAGTTTTGTCCGTGGATGTTTCAGTTTCACCGTAATCACGCGACTAAGTGGCCACATGGACGTTAGAACCCATCATGAAAACATTTGATGATTTATCCCCTTCCTGGTTGCCCCCTGCAGAGGTACCAGGATTTGAACTCACGCCATCAAACATTTTCTACCCTTGGGGAAAAGGGTTAGTTAACACAGCTTGAGATCTAGAAGTCCCTTGCGGCCCTAACAAGCACTGAGTGTCTTGAATATTTGGGCAGATATGAGTTAAATGGTCTCTACTGCATAGCTTGCATGGAAACTTGACTTTCTTTCTAGACTCATTTCCACCACCACCAGCATTATTGCCAGGTTTATTTGCATCAGTCTTCCCATCTTGACTCCTTTTCTTACCTCATCCTTTATTTTTCCCATTGGAATTTTGATTTCCTTTGGGATTGGAGGATTGGATGACATTAATAAAAAAGGGTTGAGAAGACGAAGGGTTAGACGATGTGACCTGATTGTTAGGAGAATTTTGTAAAGATAGCTGTTGCAATTGGCTCAACAGGTTCACCGCATTTGTGTCTACGGATCCAATGATACCATCTACATGGGGACATGGCTTCGACTTGGCTATATTAAGCTTAGTCCCAGGAGCATCAGGCAATTTTTTTTGTAGAATCCTAGACTGAGAGTAAATCAATTCTAACTACTGGGCTCTAAAAATAGCTTGCCCCTCAGAATAGACTCTGGACAGAGAGACATCCTTAGAGATTTCAGGTTGTAAGGATTTCAAAAACCATTCGAGACAGTATTTAAGAGGAATTTCAGCTTTAATGAGCCTATTTCTCTGTCTCCATTCCTGAATATAATCAGAAATGTGAGTTTCCGTGTCCTGACAAAAATTGGCCAGAAGTTCAGTTTCGACATCATAATGGATGGGCAACTAGAAATGATTTAGGAAAATATGAGCCAAACCGATGAAAGATGTAAAGCTGCCCCCCGAAAACTCTATATACCACTTGGCCACATTTCTAGTCCAGGTGCGTTGAAAACGTATCAACCTAACCGAGTCATCGATAAGGGAGTTTGATGAGCACCACAAATGGAATGTGGTTACATGTCGCCTAGGTCTTCACCGCCCTTCCCCTCGAACTTTGGAATGTATGAAGGGAGTTTTGTTGGGACCGGAGGCTAGGCCGGATTGTATTTGATTGGATCATTTGTTAATTTTGTGAGATCTGGCAAATTCAATGTTGACAGAAAAGGAAGCCTAGGAGGACCTTGGGGATTCCACCCAGACTGGGCAGGGTTCCCAAAGTTTTGAAAATATTGGCCTGGATTTTGAAAGGCACCAGGCTGCTCGAAGTAACCAGCAGAACCAGCTGAACCAAAATGCAAACCTTGTGATCCAGCAAAACTCAGAGTTTGACCAACTCCGGCAGAAAAACCTCCATAACTAGCGAAGCTCCCTCCTAAAGGATTATAAGGAGTCGATAACCCCTGATAAGGATTCCAAGCAAAAGCTATGGGAGGAATACTTCGAAACGAACTAACTGTGGAGTATGACCTCTTCCCTTGTTGGTCGAAAAATGGATTCCCAGTTCCTATGCCACTAACCACAGGGTTAGTCCAACCTTGAAAGGGATTGCTGCCTTGTCCTGTAGAAGAAAAAGGCATAGATCCTATCGTCGGGTTGGAATGTGGTATATGACCACTTTCAAAAGGAAAACCTTGAAATGAAGCCGACCCACCCATCATGAATGTGGAGGCACTAAATGGAGCTGACGGAATACCCTATGAATGGGTGCCAAACAGGAAGAATTCAGAACTAGATGCATTGGCTTGGGAATTTCCACTCATAGAAGGAATGGAGGTTGACCCAACTAAGGATGTGCTAGCAAAAGACCCAAATAAAGATGTAGAGGGGATGGAAATAGTTCCTCCCCCTTGTACTGATGTTGGAGTCTGCATGGTTGTAGCACTTGTGGTAGAAGCCATGCTTCCAGTGGTGGTCATCCAAGGTAAGTGCGTAATATGAGCTGGACTTTACGGTCTATGCGTCGGAGTCCCAATGTATTGTAATACGTCTGGATGGTTAGAGGGTAGAGGAGAATTCAGAACCGCCAACGACTCTGGGAGTTCTTCTACCTCTATGTTATCTTCTGATTGAAAGAGAACTCGAGAAGAACTAGAGTGTTCCTCTCTAGTTCTGAGGAAATACCAGGCCTATCCTGAACACTAATGCCCCTGAGAGGACGATCAATCCCTGATGCGTTAGCTGCTACGGGATGAAACCTACCGGCAGTATTACCTTTGCGCCTTCTAGGAGAAGGCTCTAAACTTGGTGGTGAAAGACCACGAAGTCTTCGAGACCATCTAGGTGATCGGTCAGCGAGTTTGAATTTTTTATTAAGATCTAATTCAAGACTCAAGAAAAAATGAAAGCTAGGCCAACGAAGAGCACATATTACACACTAAAAAGTCCCTAAAAGATGTCAGCCAGTCAAACAAATTTCAAGTATTTCCGCTCCTGGTGATGAGGACCGGACACCAAAATACAAGAAATTGAAGTAAGGGGCCTTTCGAAGATAGTCTGGGATAATGACAACCCAGTCCTACCAGCGAAGGTAACAGAGGAAGTTACACTGACCTCCTAACAATAGCCTGCGCTAGTGCAAGCCCCTAAGCTTTGCAAGGGTGCCTTCCAGTAGTACCATTGAGAGTGATACAACATTGACCTTAGGTGCCATGGGATTCCCCTTTGCAACCACCTATGTAGATCCCTAGGAGAAGCAACCAAGATTACCAACTGATGTCAGAAGCCAGGCGAAACAGTCTTGGGGTAAGATCCGACAAGTAGGATAGGGGGTATCTCTCTTCCTTATCTTCAAAAACCCTTGTGCCTAACTCCCAGATCCGAAGCTTTCTTGGTCTTCCTAATGCTATTGGATTTTCACTCACTATTCAGACTCCTGTGCTTGATAGTTTAAATGGCCTTGGAGAGTTTTCTCTCCACATGCCTAATCTACGGCCCTAAAATATCCTAAAACTTGTTGGTGTGTCTAAATTGACAATTATAAAAAAGTTCTAGTGTATTTTAATTAGCTCTTTGTTTTAAATGGGCTGTTCTTAAGTCAAGGGATAAGTAGAAATGAAACTTGTGGTGTTTTGACACAAAAGAAATTAATAAAAACCAAACTATATGCAAATGCACTCGTTTTTTTCTTCGATGAAAGAAATTTCTACTAGGTTTTGAGGAACTTTTAAGAAAGCAATAAAATTTTCTTTTGTTTTCTTTTACTCAAGCTTCACACTAACAAAAATTAACAAAACTATGGATGCCCTAAAAGATACACAAATGTATCCTAATGCAATGAGTACATGCTGATGCAAAACTTAAGACTACTCTAAATCAAAGAATGAAAGTAACTTGTTTATCAATTCTAATTAGCCACTTAAGATGTTTAGATAGAATATAAGTTGCTAATGCTCATTTTCGTCCAAACACTAAAATAAAATTTCAAGAAAAAACAAAAATGCACTTTCACTCGCAAAAAAGAAACTAAATCAAAACAAGGCCAAAGAAAGCAAAAACCAAGTTTTCAAGAAGTTTTCTTCAAAAGAAAAAACAAAAATGACTGTTCAAAAGTTCTCCAAATACTATTGAAAACTTTGAGACCGAAGAATAAGCAACCAAAACACTTTGCAAGTTATCAACTCAAAATGGGCGAAAACTCAACAAAACAGGTGTTTCAAGATGCTCTCAATAATAAAAAAGTAGCAAAAAAGAGCTTGGTGACAACGATCAAAAGATCAAGAAAGACAACTCTCAAAATTGTCACACAACTTTCAAAAAGCAAGAAAAGTAAATGGCCACAAAGTGCAGTTTTGACAGAAAGCAAGAAGATCACAAAGATAAAGTTTGCCACAATGATTGAAAACAATCTTTCTGCTCTGGAAGACTAGAACAACCAAGATTCTCAGAGAGAAATCTCGTGTGCCCAAACACAAATGATGACACTTGCAACCAAACAAAACAAGACAAAAACTTTCCACAAACGAAGAGAATTCAAAACAAGAAACTTGCTGTACAAACAGAGATTGACAACCAAACTTGACTGCTCAGGAAGCACTCAGACCAGCAAACAAATTTACTGAATAAGAAAGATTTGAAAAAATCTTGGAAAATTAGGGTATACGCGATTGTGTCAATGCACAGCTGGGTGTATACACTATTCAACCTAAGGACCCTTGCATATACGCGGGTTCACTTGAGGAAACTTGCGTACATACGCCTCTGTAACCTGGCAAAATTGCTTATATAACAGTTCACAAGAAAAAGTAAAAAAGGGGTCTGAAGAAAATGTTCAGACTTAAAGTCTGAGTTCCTATAGGAACAGACAACTCAGTCACAGCAAGAAAAAAAAATGCTGAGCCCTGATTGGCTTAAATTAACCCAAACTAGGAACAACAATATTGTTGTCCCCAGCAGAGTTGCCAATTTTTTTGAGGGACAAAGTCCCCTAGGGTCTTGGGTCAATACCCTAGTAGAGCGTGGTGGGCTCCAGTATTGTAGCAATAATGCTACAACTCCTGGAGCTTCCTGTCTCTTAATTTTATCAACCCGGTAGTTCGTACAAACTTGGAAGCGACGGTGCTGTATGCACAAGTACTAGCTTTTGTCGCAGCTGTCACTTGGTCAGCTGGCACAAGTCCGCTAGGGCTCAAGCCAACTTCTATAGGCTCACAGAAGAAGCTTTATCAATGATGGACGAAAGCTAACTCAAAGGAGACTAGTCTAATTGCAGAAGGAAACTGAAAACCAATAAAGCATGGAAACCCTAGGAAACCCTAATTTGACTAGCTAGACCCTAACTATGCAAAACTGTGAATGAAACAACTACCAATAATGCCATTACTTGCAGTGAACTAAAATACATGCATCTGAAAAAAATCATGTTTTTGTACTTTTTCAATAAGTGGTTGGATTTATTGTGATGATGCTTTTGATTAGGGTTTGGTTGTGCAGGAGCGGTTGGAATGGAAGGAAAGCATGGGCAAGGTCAGGATGGCTAAGGGAGGTCCCAGAGGGTCTCCAGCATCAGTCCACAGAAGCCTACCACGTTCGGATGCTCAACAACCGAGTTTGAAGGTTTCTACAGGAAGTCTGCAGGGGATCCTACAGGAAACTCAGGGGTTTCTACAGGAAGTCTGTGCAATTCTATAGAATGATTGGCCGTGGAGGTTTTGGGAGATGGTGGAGTGTTGGAGTGGTGTGGAAGGATAGGTGAGATGAAGATGGAGCTGGTGATGGCTCAGGAGTGGAGAAATCAGATGGAGGAAAAGTGCATGCAGAGGTTTGATGATTGGAAGGATGGAATCAACGAAAGTGTAAGTAAATGGAGCTAAGCGAATAATGGATGAGTTGGAGGGTAAATGCGTTGGTCAGAGGCTGAGTAGGGCTTGAGGAGAAGTCAATATGAAGAAGAAGAAAGTGGAGTGATAAGGAGCAGCGTAAATGAAACAAATGACTTATGCACCAAAATGAGAAATTCATTAACCTATGATAACTGTGCCATGAAACCTATGAGCAGCAATGGAAAACCAAGAAACGAAACTTATGCGTGGAAATGGAATGAAGAAGTATGGTTCAATGTAAAAAATGCATGGATGGATCTTCAATGAAAATGTTTATGTTGCAGCTTGCATGGAAATGAGAAGAACTGCTTTTCTTTTTGGTGGTTGGTGATGGGCTGCACCCCAATCCCTAACAGAGATGGCAGTGAGCCTTTACAACCATTTTGCTGGAGCTCCAAGAGATTATATCTATCCTCCTATCGAAATTAAGCAACTGAAAGCAAATCACCATAAACTAATCCTATCTAAGCTCATGAAAAGACTAAATTAACAAACTGTAAATTCGAATTGCATGTGAAAGTAAACAAACTCAAAGTGCTGGAACGAAATGCAAACACATTACAACACTGAGGAGATCTATTGCTCTCAGGTTGGGCCCTAACCTGAGAGCTATAGCTCCCTTAGAAACTCAGAATGAAACCAAAATCTGACTGCCTTTATTCATAAACGAAAGTCTGATGACATGCCAAAATGGCTTACAAAACCGAGCTGTAGCTCGTACTTCCAAATTACAAGAATAATACCAAGGTTCAAAAAGCTCCTATCCAAGGCTACGGCCTCAGTATTTATGCAAAAATGATCATCCAACAGGTGTCCTTGATTTTAGGAGCTCGGCTGTCCAACTGAAGTTTAACTGCGGATCCTGTAGGACAGTCATAACTACTGTTCCTGTAGAACAGTTATAACTGCTGTTCCTGTAGAACAGCTGGATGCTTCTAAGCTCGGTGGGGAGATGGATTGGAGCTCGGAGCTATGGTGGGAATCACGAGGAAGGTCCCCAAGACCGTGGACATCCTCTCCTAAAAACCAGCAGTGCCACCTCATTGTCTCCTTGTCTCCTTTCTCGTTGTCTTTTCTCCCTTTTAATGCCAAAAACCTGAAAGCATCATGCATTAGTCACGTAGATAGAATGTCTACCCTTATTCCTACAAAAAACATGAATAAACCAAGAAATGCATGCATAAGCAATAAAAAATGAATGGTTTGAGCAGAGCAAGTAGGCCAAATGAGCCCAAATTGTACCAAAAATTGGGGCTCATCATCACCCCCCAGCTAAACTGTTTGCTCATCCTTGAGAAACTTAGTCCAAATCTTCATCCTTCATTGCTTTCACTGCTTCCCTTGTATCCCAAGGCTCTGTGGTGGTGTCTTCTCTGTGGATATGAAACCCTGCTTTCCTGTTCACCTCTTCCCATTGTTGACTGTCATCCTCCTCTGTATTGCCTTCAGTCAGTCCTAGCAGTAGTGGTGGGCTGAGTTTAAGGCCAATCCAGCTGGCCTGGAGGCTTTGTATGGATTTCTTGTAAAGTTCAACCCTTGCCAAAGCTTCCCTCATCCGAATGGGGGTGTGGTATTCTCTGATTTTCAAGCTATGTGCCAGGGTATTCCATCTGTGTGCACATGCATGGGCAACACTTTCTCCCAACAACCTTTCCATGTCTTCAAAGTGGGCTATGGCTTGGGCTTGTTGGTCCATAAATCTCAAGGAAGCTGTGGGATCTGTAGCCAACTGATGGTGGGCTGAGATGAGTGCCACCGGATCCTCTACTTCTGGTCGAATGAACAGTGGTTCACTTACTTCTCGGTTCATGACCGATTTTGCTTCAGCTGCTCTCTGATCCTCATGGTTTAACCATGAGGCGAACGCCATCAATTGCATATCACCCAAGGCAACATTGGGGTCCCAGGAGACTTCATTAGGCAAAGCCAAATTGTGGAGGTAAAACTCTGCTAATTTGGCTTTGTCCTCAGACGAACTAGTACTGCACAATTCAGAAAATTGTTGTGGATTTTGGATATGTGAAATACCTCTTTGTGCCAAGGTGTTTATTTGGAACTGCAGCCATTGATCTTTTAAGAACAATCCATAGGATTTTGAAGGTGTTCTGCACTGAATTGCCTCCATGGCCCAACTGGCCATACAGGCCAATTGGGCTTCCTTTTGTTGCAGCTGTTCTCGTAGGGCTTGCACTTCGATTTTTGTTTGCTGTTCTGTTTCCTGTAGAAGTGTCATTGGCCCTTCAAGACTGGTGGTCAGCTCCTTTTTGCCTTCTTGTTCATTTGTGATGTCCTTGGAGGACGTTCCCGCCCCTGCCTTTAGTTCCTGTAGCTGCAACTTCAGTTTCTGATTTTCTTCCTGTAGAAGCACACGTTGGCAATTCGCCACATGTTTAGCCATGGTGAATTCACTCCTGACCTCCCTGAGTTGATCCTGTAGAGGGCCGATGTCCCCCACCCCCTTTGATTTGGCGATTTGCATCCATGTGTGGGAACAGACTCTTTCTTTCTCTAGTTCAAAAAATAGAGGTACGGTAAATTTCTGCGGTATGATTTTGCCTGCCTCTAAAAATGTGTAGTATGAATTCAGATTAGGTGAAGGGATAGGTTCTGGTATATGTTCTCTTTCTATCTCTTCAGGTGGTTCTACCTCACCCTCCCTTGGTGGTGATGAGAGTCCTTCTCCTTCCTTCTTTTCCGTTTCCTGTAGCCGGGCCAGAGTATCCTGTAGAACATTTTCTGCTTCCTGTAGCCGTGTTTGTTCAGTCAACAAGTCTAACCTTTCTTGCCATGTATTTTTCTTTGGACTCCCTTTCTCATAGGTGACTGTGATCCTGGAGGGTGACTTTTCTTTGGGAGAAGCAGGTGTATCTTCGATGATAATCGGGCTGCTGGATTGAGCCTGTGGCTTGCCCGTCTTTATCCTAACACTTCTTCGAGCCTTAAAGTATAGAGGGGTGTCCCTCTTCCTCTTTCCTTTTGGCTTAGGTGGCGTGCTGAGGCCAGCTAATACAGCTGCTGCTTCTCGTGCCAAAATATCCACCTTTCTCTCCTTGGGTTTCGTCTTTTCGGGGCTTCCTGTAGAAGCCTGTTTCTGCAATTTCGGGCTTCCTGTAGAAGCCTGTTTTTGCACTTTCGGGCTTCCTGTAGAAGCCTTGGTCTTTGCTTTTGGGCTTCCTGTAGAAGCCTGCTTCTCACTGATCTTCGGGCTTCCTGTAGAAGCCTTTGTTTTTGTTTTTGGGCTTCCTGTAGAAGCCTTTTCCTTAATGATTTTCGGGCTTCCTGTAGAAGCACGAGTTTGTGTTTTCGGGCTTCCTGTAGAAGCCTGTTTTTGCTTTCCTGTAGCCACAGGTGTCTCCACTTCCGCTTGCTTGCCTGCTTGAGTTTTGCTTTTTGCTTTGGGTGCAAGTGCTGTTGAGGTACTTGGGCTGACGTGGACCACCTCTGCTTTGTCCATTCTGCTCTTCATCCTCTTTTCCCTTGCTGACAGGATAGGTGTGCCACCCTTTTCTTTGTCCTCCTTTCCCTCATGCTTCTTCCTCTGTACTCCCTTCTGTACTGTTGTTGGGGTTTCTTGGCCTTCTTCTCTCTGTTCCTCGACCACTGCTTCGTGTTCCTCACTGCTGGAGGAACCCGTTTCCTCGATCAACATTTTAATATCCCCATCTTTTGTTAAATTCCGGAAGGATTCCCATGAGAGGGGGACTTTATACGAGTGCAATGCATCTTCCACAAGCAGCTTGATCAGCCCATGATGGGCTATCTGATCTGGTATTCCCTCTCTCAGCTTTGTAGCACACTCCATTAGAGACTGCAGGAGGTAATAGGGGATGCTCAATTTTTGTTCTATAGGAAGGTCAATTCGGTGCCTCAACTCAGTGAGCAGCCGAAAGTGATATGCATACACGATGCTGAAACGACCTTCACAAGTAATATATTTCATGATTTGCAAACTGACTTCATTCCAAGGTGGTGATAGGCTCGTTCTTCGTACCCCGTTTTTGTCCTCCGAGAATTCTTCCTCAGGTGGGAAGAATTCCTTCTTTGCCTGCTGACTCAGCTTTCTCTCCTCTTTATCCCACAACAGACCCATAGGAAGTTCTGTGATTCGAATGATATGTTCTGGGGTGAGTTTGAGGCTTAGACCTCTGAAGTTTACCGTGGCCAGTGTCTGAGATTTAGGCTTTAGAGCCTGCAAGAATTCTTCGGCCACTTCATCATCGTAACCATGCAGCTTATCACAGAAAGGCATCCATTGTGCTCTGGTGAAGAGCTCTACCACTGCCAAGGATAATTTTAGGGGCGAATGTTCGCCCTTTGGGGAAATTAAGGGGTTTTAAATTTTTAGTGGGCGAATATTTTGTATCATAGTACATTTTTACAAATCACCTCAAATAGCCCACCTTATTTTAAGGGAGAGGGTAAAAAAGGTAAATTTAGCCCTTGAAATCAGGACTTACAATCTTCCATTCGCCCATTTTCAAGAATAGGTTTTATTTAAGTGAATCCATTCGCCCATTTTCAAGAATAGGTTTTATTTAAGTGAATCCTATGGGCCAAATGCCATATTTATAAAAGAGGTATAGTAAATTAATAAAAATATAAATAAATGAGAGGTATGGTAAAAATATATATTATTTTTTATATTTACTCCATAAGTCACCTTATATACATGTAAGGGTGTAAACAAATAAAAATATAAGTAAAGTGGAGGTATGGTAAATAAATAAAACGTCTTTTTATACTTACTCAAAAGGTAAGGTAAATAAATAAAAATATAAATAAACTAGACGTATCGTAAATAAATAAAACCTCTTTTTTATATTTAGTCCATAACCCTCGTTCTATTTATGAAGGCTCAAGAAAGAGGTTTTATTTAATTGAATCCTATGGGCCAAATACCATATTTGTAAAAGAGGTATGGTAAATTAATAAAAATATAAATAAACGAGAGGTATGGTAAACAAATAAAACATTTTTTTATATTTACTCCATAAGTCACCTTATATTTATGAACACTAAAAAATGGGTTATATTTAGGTGAAACCTATGGCCAAAATACTATGGGACAAATACCATGGACTAGATTGTTATTAATACCATGCAAAAAACCATTATTAACCCTAATATTAGAATTAATAAAAATAAAAATGGCACATGGTATTGACCCATGGTATTCACCAAAATGGCACATGGTATTGACCCATGGTATTGACCTGGAATGTAGCCTATTTAAATGGGGGAATTAAACCAGCATGTAGCCTATGCTAAGATTCACTATGACTTTACAAAGTTTTATTATTTAGTGAAAGACTCGCCAAGATCTTACAAGGTTTTATAATTGAGTAAAATATTCGCCCTGCCTGGTGAGAGATTCGCCAAAAAATTATATATACATATTATATTATTGATAAAATCGCCTTCCATTTTTCCTATATATCATGGAGATTCGTCCATTTATTATATTTATAAATTTAGGGGGGGTTCTTAAAATTTTCCCTAACCACTGCCGGGTTTCTCCTTAGTTTAGTTGAATCAGTGGGCTCCCGTCTTATAAACCCACCCGGCATGATGAACACGGTCGGTTTAATCAAAGATGGCAAATGCAAAAGAGAGTTGGTCTATGAAGACAGAGCATGCACATACAAACTTTCAACACAGTCTACTTATACCAACATCCTGTAGAACGGTAGCATAGGCACAGCAAACAACAATTCCACCAATATCTTTATGACCCGACTGTGGACGATGGTCTTGCCACTTCTAATAACCAGCTACGTTAAGAGTTCAGGGTTACCTCTTTAATTGGCCACCTTTTTTCGTGAGGCACCCGCTTTCCTGTAGATGATTGTATTCCTGTAGACTGCGTTCATGTAGAACTGCGCTCCTGTAGAACTGCGTTCCTGTAGAACTGCGTTCCTGTAGAAGCCGTACGCAATTCTCGAGGAGGACTGTAGTTGGCCGCGCTCGAGGTGTGCTTTACCGGCGTTCTGATAGCCAACAGCTCGGCATATCAAAGTGCAGAAGAGATCATAATAGCCACCCGAGTTTGAAGTGTTGGATTATAAATGTAGGCACATGATCTAGCCAATTAGATTTTGAATCGGCGCAATCCGTGGCGCGGGGGATGAGCTGTCCCCGCCGGACCATTGGGCGACGTCATCCATCATCTGCCTTCGTATTCGCTTGCTGCCGCATTCATTCCCACAGATTTGCCGCCGCCTTTTCCTGTTAAACTCATGCTTCGACGAGAGTGTTCTCACGTGTGTGCAGTTCATTCTCTTTGTCGTGGCCGCCACCCACACATCCAATTACACTTTAACTAGCCAACGTGGCCAGTCGACTGGCCATACGGCTGCTCAACCATTCAATTTTATGCCATGCAAACAATTTCAGAGTAAGATTCATGCGATTTGATGGAAGGAAGGGTTGAGACACTTACCTGCGTGGCTGCACACGATTTTTCAGTTCCTGGACGATGGTGAGCGGATCTACCTGCTGCATGCGACTTACACAGACCCGGAGGCTCGTGGTTACAGGCTGCCAACGATGGAGTGGATGTTTTACTTGCATGCACCCGCGTTTCATTTCAGATGGCGGTGCTGTGATTGGTATCCACTCGAGCAGGTTGAACTATTACAGGATCCCCACGAGGGGTCTCGTAACAGTCGTTTCTCCTTGGGTGCATGCTGCACGATGGCGGTTCTGGCGTTTCAATCACGTGCCCGAAGCTTTTCGATGCCTGCGGTATGAGATCCAGCCTTTGTTTGACTGTGAAAATTGCTTTCCCGCGAGAACTCATCGATCTTCTTTGTTTGTGCAGGGAACTTGGTCGCATGTCGACAAGGATGGTGGAGCAAGGTGACAGCAATGTGCAGGGGCGCCAACGGAGGCTTGCATGCATCCACACCAATCCATAGCCACGAAATCTCTTTTTAAGATGAATTCTGGCCGTCCAAAACTCCTACAGGAAGTTTCCTGTAGAACACAGAGCTTCCTGTAGAAAGTCTACACTTTCCTGTAGAAGATCTGCGCCTTCCTGTAGAAGGACTGCGCCTTCCTGTAGAAAGACAACATCTTCCTGTAGAAAGACAGCATCTTCCTGTAGAAGATTCAAACCTTGATAAAATTGCACATACCTTGAAAAAACATGGGTACTCTTGGAGGAGGTGCTGGTGAGGTTCCTTGACAGTATGATAAGGACCCCTGGCGGTGAGTTGAAGGGCTTCCTCTTCTCCATAGAGCATCTGCAACCTGCATGAAACTTTACCATATCTTGCTTATTGTTTTTTTTTCTTTTTTTTTTTTGAAAGATGACAAGGGCGCCTCAAAGAGGTTTTCACCCGTGCCATCTGCCCTGAGCGCCTCAGAGAGGTTTTCACTCAAGGATCTTTTTCACCTTTTCCTTTTTTTTCTTTGAAAGACAATAGGGGCGCCTCAATGAGGTTTTCACCCCTACTACCTGCCTTGGGCGCCTCAGAGAGGTTTTCACCCAAGGATCTTTATTTATTTTTCTTTTTTTCCCCTTTTTTTTTTTTTTCAGATATTTTTTTTCTCAGGGTGTGCCAGAGGCAGAGGCAAAACCCTTCTCTATGACCAATACAGATTTCTCCATAGTTTTGATAAACTCTTGTCTTGAGAGAGGTCTCCTGTAGATCTTCAATCGATGCCCATTGACAAGCATGGGAATGGCTTCCTCATCAATGGTTCGAATGAGGACAGATCCATTGTCATGGCATTTCTCCACTGTATATGGTCCTAGCCATCTGGTTCTCAGCTTCCCCTTGAAATCTTTGTATCTGGAATCATACAACAAAGCCCAATCTCCCGGCTGAAATTGCTTGTCATGGAGATGTTGGTCATGCCACACCTTTCTCTGAAGTTGAACCACTTCTGAGTGAAGGAGGGCCTGCATGCGGTGCTCATCCAGGCCATTTAGCTGCAACAGCCTTTCTTGTTGTGCATGGCTGAGATCTAGATCCAGCTGAGCTGCCATCCTCAAAGTGTTGTATTCAAACTCAATGGACAGCAAAGCTTTCTTCCCATAGACCAGCTCATACGGTGTGAAGCCAGTGGTGGTCTTCCAAGTGGTGTTGTAAGCCCATGTGGCTTCAACCAGGCGATCTGCCCAGTCCTTTCTGCTGCTGCTCACCACCTTAGTCAAGATCCCCTCTAATGCTCTATTGGTGACTTCCACCTGCCCATTTGCTTGAGGGTGATAAGGGGTGGAAGTCCTATGCTTGATCTTGTGATGAGCTAGGAGATCTTCAGCCAGATTGGAGGTGAACTGGCTCCCTTGATCGGTGACCAGCTCTCTTGGATAGCCAAACTTATAGAAGATGTTCTCTCTTAGGAACTCGGCCACCTTCTCTTCTGTTGCTGCTTTGATTTCTTTGGTCTCTGCCCGCTTTGTCAAATAGTCAGTACACACAATGATGTAAGTCCTTTGCCTCGAAGAGGGGTTGATTGGGCCCACAAAGTCCATGCCCCACTTCTCAAATGGCTCAAGAGTCACTTGAGGTTGGAGAGGCATCTCATCCCTTTGGGTCGGTTTCCCCATTATTTGGCATTGGTCACACTGACTGACATATCTTCTGACATCTTGATGAAGTGTGGGCCAATAGTAGCCTGCCTGCAAGATCTTGAAGGCAGTTCTCTTTACTGCAAAATGCCCTCCACGAGGCCCATCATGACAAGTGAGGAGGATGTCAAAGATTTCCTCCTCCCTTACACAACGCCTTAAGATCTGATCGGGGCCAAGCTTGAACAGATTGCTCCCGATCCAAGTGAATGAGACACTTTTTCTGATGATTCTGCTCTTTTCTCTAGAAGATAGGTGTGGAGGGAACTGTGCTGAAACAAGATAGTTTGCTATATCAGCAAACCATGGAGAGAGTACTGAAATAGCAAACAGATGTTCATCAGGCATCTGATCGTCCACTGTTCCATCCTCATCTGCAGACAAATCCAATCTAGATAAAAAGTCAGCAACAACATTTTCTCTACCTGGTTTATCAACAATGGTTAGATCAAACTGCTGCAATAAAAGTAACCATCTAATAATACGAGCATTCACATCTGGTTTATTCATTAAATATCTAATAGCAGCATGGTCAGTATGTACAAAGGTCTGGTAACCAGTAATATAATGTCGGAACTTGTTCAATGCATGGACCACAGCCAAGAATTCTTTCTCGGTTACAGTGTAATTCAGCTCAGCTTTGGACAAGTTTTTGCTAACAAAGTAAATGGCATATGGAAGTTTCTGCTCAACTTGTCCTAAAGCTGCACCTATGGCTTTGTTCGAGGCATCAGTGTGGATGTGGAAAGGTAGGGCCCAGTTTGGACCTCTCAGGATTGGGACTGACACCAACTTGTCCTTTAATTCATTTAAAGCCCTCTGACAATCGTCAGTCCAATTAAACTCCACATCTTTTGCCAACAGGCCAAACAATGGCGAGGCTAGCTTGCTGAAATCTTTAATGAATCTCCGGTAGTATCCTGCTAATCCCAAGAAACTCTGGACATCCCTAACCTTTTGAGGAGGTGGAACCCTTTTGATGAGAGCAATTTTGTTAGGATCCACCTGCAATCCTTGGCAAGAAATGGTATGGCCTAGCACGGTCCCTTTAGTCATTAGGAATTCACACTTTTCAGGACTAAGGGACAAGTTCATCTCGGTGCATTTGGTTAGGACTTTTCCCAGGTTGGACAATGCTTCCTGGAAGTTGGCCCCATAAGGGGTAAAGTCATCCATATAGATTTCTACTGCATCATGGACCAGCTCCGAGAAGATGCTCAAGACAGCTCTCTGAAAGGTAGCAGGAGCATTGCATAGCCCAAAGGGAAGGACTCGATAGGCAAAGGTACCCCAAGGACAAGTGAAGGTGGTCTTATCTTGGTCTTTCGGGCTGATTTGGATTTGATTGTACCCGCTAAACCCATCCAAGAAAGAGAAGAACTTCTTTCCTGCCAGTCCATCCAACACTTGATCTATGAAAGGTAGAGGGAAATGGTCCTTCTTGGTAGCTTTGTTCAGTTCTCGGTAGTCCACACAGATCCTCCATTTCCCATTTTTCTTGGGAACCAACACTAGAGGGGACACCCATTCACTATCTGAGATGGGGTAAATGAATCCGGCATCCAACAGTTTTTGTAATTCTTCCTTAACAATGTCCTTAAGGGCTGGATTCATTCTCCTCTGAGGTTGCCTAACCGGTTTACAATCCTCTTTGATGTATATATGATGGGTACAGACCAAAGGATGGAATCCTTTCATCTCCTTATAGCTCCAAGCGAAAGCATCAAGGTGGTTGGCCAACAGACTGCACAGCTCCTTTTCCTGGGAAGGAGATAGGGAGGAGCTGATCTTCAATGATTTCTCAGGGCCAAACTCCACATTCTTGACTCTGGGAGTAACAGGGTTGGTTGTACAAAGATCCACTAAGGTGCTAGCTTGGGCATCCTCCACCAATTTCTCTAAGGGCAGAGCACTGGAAGGTGGATTCTGGATCAAGGTCTCGATCAAGTCATCCTCGGTTGGGGGGTCTTTTCTAGTGGTATCTAAGGTGCACAGAGGTGCTGAGTACACCTCATCTTCCTCTCCTTCTTCCAACCAGAGTGGTAAGTCATGCTCTAAGGAGGGTTGGGCAGGAGGGTATAGGACTAGCTGCTTGGACATGGGACCATTTTTGATGGTCATGTTTCTTGCACGACAACTTATGTAAGCATCTGCAGTAGCTAACCAAGGCCTTCCCAAAATGAGAGGATATCCAGTAAGCTTGGCCTTTGGTTGCAGAACCAGGAAGTCTGCAGGGTATTCCCAAGAGTCAATAGAGACCAAGACATCCTCCACAATCCCTTCGGGAGTCACGGTGGAGCGATCTACTAATTGCAGGACTGTCGAGGTCTTCCTCAAGGAACCCTGAAGATTAAGCTTAAGCATGGTATCCCTGGTCATCACATTAATGGCAGCCCCCAGATCAATCAGGGTGTGAGTTATAATAGTGCCATTGATGTGAACATCTACTACAGGACTTCCAGGATCTAGATACTTTGGGCAGATGACTTGTCCTAGCATAAGGTCAGACAGTTGTCCTATGACATTGATAGTTGAGGCATCTTTCTTCCGTCTGCCTGGGTGTTTGAAACACTTCTCCTTAACCAGCTTGTTATATATTGGCACATCCTTGATGGCTTGGAGAAGTGGTATTTTTACACACAACTACTTGAGCTCACCCAGAAGCTCATCCTCCTCTGGGTTGGGTTGTGTGGTGGCTGCTAGTCTCTCAGGAAAGGGTGGAATAGCCTTTGGTTCACTTTCCTGTTTATCTTCCTCATCCTCTGGGGGAGGAGGTTGGCGATCTGGTAGAGTCTTTCCAGATCGAAGATTGATCTCCTGGATCTCCACAGCATAGGTAGGGCATGAGGTTTCCCCAGTGTATACCTGCTGGGCTTGTCTATTGTTGGGGTTCGGGTTCGGTTGAGCAGGCATTTGAGGCTGCCTTGGAGGAGCAGGAGGTAATGGCTGAGGTTGAACTGGTGGTGGAGGCAAGATGGCAGGAGGAGTGTTGTATTGGGGCCTCCACCCTGTCTGAGGTGCATTCCATTGAGGCTGAGGCTGGGTATGTGAGTGATATGAATGAGAAGTAGGTTGAGTGGGGTACTGAGGTGGATAAGACCATGGAGGAGGCATGGACCATGAAGGATGAGCAGGGGGACCCCAGGAAGGCATAAGAGCCGATTGGTTGGGGCTGTAATAAGCTTGAGATGCCCCTTGCATCCCCTGCTGATAAGGTCTAGATCCCTGTGGCCTCCTTTGGTTGAGGTAGTAGAGAGGCTCTGTGGGAGCTTCTGTCCCTTGGTACATGGCTTTAAACCAAAGGTAAGGTTGGACACTGATTTGTGGGATGGTCCTCCTCACAAACGAAACACACTTCAACCGAATGCAATGGGCATTCGTTCTTAGGGTGCCTCCTTGTGCACCTAGGGCAGAAGACAGCCAAGGCTCTCTCAGCCTCTTCTTTCTTTTGCTGAATCCTGAATGTGTCAAGCTGCATGGCAATGGTTTGTCTCACCTCACTCTTAAGATCTTCTAATTGGTTTGCAAGCTCATGTTTGGAGAAAGGGAGACTAGTTGAGAGGTGGTTTCCTCTACCTCGTTTCCGAGCTGCCCTGGAGTGGTTTCTAAACACTGTCTTGATGTCCTCATAAGGCAGTTGGTAAATGTCCCCCCCAGCTAACATGTGAAGGGTATCTAACAGGTCTTCAGGGACTCCTCGGAGCAGGACCAACTTGAGGGATTCAGGGTCAAGTGTGCACCTGGCCCGCTTATAGCTTAGTTGGAACCTCTCCTCATAATCCTCTAATGACTCATCATTTCCCATGGACATACGAAAGATTTCCCCCTTTGTTTCCTTGGACCTACAGTAATCCCGGTACTTGGTGTTGAAAGATTGCTGCATCTGAGCCCAAGTGGTGATACTATTCCCAGGTAAGCCCATGAACCAGCGTAGTGCTGCATCCTTGAGAGTGGAAGGGAAAAGTTTCAACTTTTGCTCATCTTCAGTATAGTCATAGGTTCTGTTATCAATGTAAATTGCAGTCAATGTATGTAATGTTGTCCAAAAAAAAAAAATTTCATAGTCAAAAAAGAGTTGTCTAGTGGTTATGTTCCTATGTGTGTTACTTAGGGATTGTGTTTTAAAAAGGGTATTGATGTGAGTCATTTTCAAAAACCGTTTATCATCCTTCATCATAATTGTTTAAGGCATGTCTTGTCTTGTTTGCGTCATTGGTCCTTTGCGCAGTTTCGTAGCGCAGTCTGATTGGCCAATTTGGCAGCGCAATGATGTTTCTGTTTTTTCGTAGCGTGTCATCTATCAGCCATTTCGTAGCGCATTTCGTTAATTTTAAACTGTCTGCGCTACTAAATCGGGGATTCAGGGATTTTGCAGCGCGTTTTCTTGAGATGTCAAGTCTGGGGGGTTGAGTCATTAGGTCCGTGCATATGTTGTCAGTTGATGTCCTCTCCGGGCCATTATGGGTCATCATTCCGCCATGAGGTTCAAAACCACGCACATAAACATCATTCAAAGTGATTTTATGATGTATGATAGTGTCATGATATTTGTTATTTGTGCGTAAACTGATTTGCTTGTATGACAAGACTGTTGAAGCGCAAAGGGAGCCCGAGTTTTCTTTTAAAAGGACCTGATTGCAAGCGAGCCTGTATCCCAAAGTTTGAAGTTCTCTTCTGAGTTGAAGCTACTGTTAGTTTTCTGTTCGAAAGTCTGCAAAGTAAAATGGAGAAAAGGGAACATCGATCCGGTAGGTGCCAAGAACAGAACCCGTGGGGCTTGATATTACTTTAAAGGATGAAGGTGTAGCAAGAGCTTTTAAAAACGCTGGTTGCTGGAGGTTTTGTGAGAAGTTGCAAGGAGGGCACGCAGAGGTAACAAAAGCTTTTGCATTGAATTTTACTGGTTTAAACTCTAAGGTGTCAATGCTAGAATTCCCTATATCCCCAGAAGCCATTTCTAATGTGACTGAGATCCCTAGAGGTGGAAATGAATGGTTCAAAAATTTTAAATTCGACATGAGCCCATGTAAGGAATTTTTGAAGGAGCCTTATGTAAATGAGGATCTCACGAAAGCTGTGCCAAGGAGTTACGTGAAAGAACATTTTGCCCTGCTCCTCACATGCATCCAAAAGTATTTAACATGCGAAGGGAGGTATAACAAAGTGTACTCATATCATTTTAAGCTTTTGTTACATTTCACAGGCAAAGCATCAATTGATATCCCTTTCTATTTATTCAGAAGCCTAAGTAAAATGTGTGATAAAATTCAGTTGAAAAAAGATGACTGTGAAACATCACTGTTCCATCATGGTTTGGTGAAGTTGTTAGTGTTAGATGGTTTGCAGAAGATTGGTAAAGATTGGGACTCCTTTATTTTTATGGCGGGTTTTCAGAGCAAGACGGGCCTTACTCCATTGCCTGTTAGGGAAAGGGAGAAAACAATTGAAGAACCTACTCTGGCTGAGATCAGGAAGGAGGTGAAAGATCTAAAGAAGTCCAAAACCAAGTTGAAGAAACCAGTCAAGCCTGTGGTGATCAAGGAGACACCTAAATCATCATCAAAAGAGAAGGTCAAACAGAAGAAGGATGCACCTGCACCAAGTGAAGTTGAAAAGGGATCAAGAGTAAAAACCAGAGGTCAGTTGAGCAAGGAGAAGGGTAAGTCAATTGCTGTTGAAGAGAGTCCTGTGTCAAAAGCTAGTTTAACTGATTTACTTGAAGCAATTGAACTTGAACAAGATCAGTCAGTGCAGATTGAGCCAATGGAGCTTGAGCAGGACCAGCCAGTGCAACCAATGCACATTGACTTAACCCAATCTTCACCAGAGAGCATGAAGAAATCAAAGGCTTCGAAAAAGTTACGGTTTGAGGAGCCAAGTGAAGAATATGTGTTTAAACCAAGGAGGCCAATTACAAGAAGACAAATGAAAGAGGCCGAGAAAGTGCATAAAGAGGAGGCAGCTGTAAAAATGCCTAGTACAGAGTTTATTGAAATTTTGACTAAAACAGTGCGTGCAGCCAAGAGTAAAGACAAAGGTAAAAAGGTTATTATTAGCCAAGGAGGGAATGTCATAGCTATCAAGAACCAGGTAGGAAAGACCCAGGAAGAGGTGCCTCAGACCAAGAGTTTTTCTAGAGAGCGTGCAATGAGATATGCTAGTTATAGAAGGGCTGTATTAAAAGGCAGCACAAGTCTACTGAAGCAAGCTGGCTCAGGGTCTGATGTATTTTCATGGATGATACCAGCACTTAAACAAGCAAAACACGTGAGAAAGCTGAACATGTGTCTGAGATCAGAAAATAAGGCTTTGAAGGAAGAGGTTAGCAGTTTGAAGAAGAAGCTAGGTAAACTAGCTCACTGACTTAAGAGGAAAGGTACTTTTCAAAGTTTTGATAAATTTTGGTTCAAGTTCTATCATTCTGAAGTTATTTAGGTCCCCTAGCACCTGTATAAAATGTCTGAAGGAATCATGAGTTTAAGCAGAAAGCACTGCAAAATAAATATGTTTTGTTTTGACAAAAACAGTAGTTTCGTAGCGCGCTACGAAACTACTGTAGAACGTTGTTTTATAAGAAAACAATGAAATTTGATGATGGGGTCAGCGAATTTTGAAAGGAATGCCTCGAGGACCGGAGGGAGATTATACATGGATATCATAGCAACTCAAATAGTGACAGGTGTGAGTTTTGAAGAAAAAGCGAAATATTTTGTTTTTTGCTAAAGTGTTCTTAAAGGCACTTTATGTCCGAATTATTAGGGTTCTGGTAGGGTTACCGAGATTGTTGGTTAGCACACATGTTCAGTCCACAAGGCATCCAGATCATGAAGCAGATGGTGTTATGCGTTATTATTGAAGGATTAAGAGCTTGGTGCGTGGTTTTTAAATGGTGAAGAAGAATGGAAGACAGGGACCGTGAAAATAGGGTGTTCATGTTTACTAATTAATAAGCCATCTTTACAGCTAGCACCCGAAGGCCAGCTCATTCAGTGAATGTTCCTCAATATATCTCAGCCATAACAGAAATTGTACAGCTGTCAAGGATCCAAGGAGAATCATGCACACGAGAAGATAGAGTTGGGCTTTCAATGTAATTAGGATTCTCTGCATTTACAGCACAATACCTTATGTATTTAATAAGTTTGTTTTGAAATAGATAAGGTTATTTAATGGTAGATCATCGAGCACTCCCCTCATGCTTGTTGAGGAGACTCAAGATAGTTTTAGTTTTGGTTTTCCTATATATAGTGAAAACTCTGATGTATGTAGGGTTGGAGATTTATGAAAAAACAGAGTTTTTATCAGCTTGTGTAAGAAGACTTTTGACAGTAATATAAGAATTACTTTTTCTTCCCAAGATTCATTATGTGTTCAATGCTCAGAATATGGGTGGTTTTGTCATTATCCTTTATGTATTTTACAGCTCACTAAATATGCAATCACTCTGAATTCACCTAGTGCTCAGACTTCCTGTGTATATTTATGAGTTGTGTTTCTTTTTGAGAGATGTTTTGAGTGTTAAACATTATATGCCTTGGCTTCTATGATTGAGTGGTTAATAGATTACTGCAGAAGTGTTTGACTCCATGAGCCCAATGGAAGAAGTGTTGTTTTGTTTTTCCAACCAGCTTTATTTTCATGAACTGTGTGAAGAGTTAGCCATCTGTTTTTTGTAATTAAGTCTTATCAAAAATCTGTGAGAGAGCCCTCTCTGACTAAGGAGGCTAAGCCTTAGTCTAAAGCCTGGTTGAAATAGTTACATGAGATCTTGCTAGGTAGCAGCCCTTAGTACTGATTTTGTGATAACATTTTGGTGCGTCTGCCGGGAGCCTGATGATTACTTATTCCCGAAGTTTGAAGATTGAATTTCTGAAGGTAGCAGGAGTTCAAAATGATTTTCGAGGCTGCATTCTACCTTGGTGACTCCATTGTTTTTTAAAGTTTAAAGGTGGCTTCGAGAGGAAGATACACAAGGAGTAATCCTGACCCAAACCCACCTAGTCCTGTGGAGAATCCTAATATCATCTCAAGGAGTAAACAAAGATTCTCTGATATACCAGGTACTTCAAGTATTTCAAAGTCTTTATTTCCTGAGTTTTCTAGAAGTCCTGAGGATAAACTTGTTGATGATAAAGTTCAAGAGGTTTTATTAAGGTTTGAAAATGAAGAAGAATTGATTGGTATCATTTTGGATCTACAAAAGAGAGGTATTGATACTTCATCTCTAGTATCACAAAAAGATAAAGAGGAGTTTTGGGAAATTGTTACTGCTGAATTGTTATTAGAGGAAGAAGACTTGAAACAGCTCAAGGAGCTTGACCCTTTTGAAATTTTGCTTAACTCAAAAACTGGTCTACCTCTCCCAAATTGGAGTTCTTTTGTCAGTGGTTTACAAAGTCCCAATAGTCCTTTTCGTACTCATACTTTGTCTTCTGCCTCTGCCAGTCCAAATAGCCCTCAGACAACATCTCATACTAGTTCTGGTCCTTCTGGTTATACAATACCTATTGTCACTGTTCCTCCTTTCATTATGGCTGTACCTGCTAGGTATGCTCCTCTAGCTCTCCCTGCTGTTCTGCATGATCTTCCTAATAAATATGCTGCTAGGATTCCAACATGGGGAGGAGATGAAGACATTACAGCTGAAGAACATGTGGATAGATTCAATGATTTTATTGATAGGTATGAAGTGGATGATGAAGATGTAAAACTGAGATTGTTTGCTCAGTCTTTCATTGGGGAAGTCAGGAAATGGTTTAAAGCCTTGGGAGCTGGTAGCATTCATAGTTGGGCTGAGTTTGAAGATAGTTTTCTGAGGAAATGGGGAAATAGAACTAATCCTGTTCAGGCCCTCACTGAATATAATAATTTAAGAAGAGCTCCAGATGAGACTGTTCAAAACTTTTCTAAGAGGTTTAATAAAATTTATAATTCCATTCCAGCACACTTGAAACCTCCTGGAGCTTTGGCACAGTTAAGATATGCTGAGTCTTTTGATTCTGATTTCTCTCTTTTACTCAGAGAAAGAGAGTCTGCTACACTGGCTGACATGCAGAATGATGCTATCAAAGTAGAGGTGAATATACTTGCTGCTAAAAAGTCCAAGATGGTTAAGGCTAAGATAAAGGAAGAGGAGAGGCCTTCTACCTCTGCTCAAGAAGATAAATTTGAAACCATGATGAAGACTATGGAGAAATTGATGGACCAATTAGCACTTGGGAATACTGCTGCTCCCCAAGCACAACAAGAACCTCAGTTCAGAAATCCTCAGTTTAGAAGGCCTCAAAATCAGCAAAGGCCAAGGGAAAATAGAAATCAGCAAGCTGATCCTCCTGTAAGACCTCCTTTTCAGCAAAATATGGTGGATGAAGAAGAAGAACCTGAGGAACCTGAGGAATCTATTCATTGTCTTGGTGAAGAAGATTCGGAGATCTTCCTAACAAAGGAGGAACATGATGAGTCCAGCCAACTAAAAGCCGAGGAGGAACCCTCAGATTTCTTAAAGGGTTATCAACATGCCATATTTGAAATCCAAAAGCAATACAACCTCAGAAACAGAGATGTCCCTATTACAGCAAATAAGGCTCAGCCCAAGAAGAATGTTTCAAAAGCAGTGGAAGACAAAAAAGAAAAGCCAAAACAAGCTGATGGAAAAAGTGATTCTCCTCTTGAGAAAAAGGATAATCAAACCCCTGCTCCTCCTAAGGAAATTGAAAGGTCTACTTCTGTGTTTAATATAGAAAATGAGATGGCTAAAATTAAAATATCAGTCCCATTTAATGAAATCTTGAAAGTAGACAAGTATAGAAGTAAGATTGTGGAAATGCTTAATTCTCCACCAGGAGGGGCTGATATTTTGAATGTGCAAGAGGATAATCCTATTATTTGTTTAGGTCCAAGACTGGAAGATGAGCAAAATGATGAGTTTCCTCCTTTCTATATAAGCATCAATATACATGAGATGACTCTACATAATGCCATGCTGGATTCAGGGGCATCCCATAACCTCATGCCTAAAGTCATTATGGAAAGGTTGGGATTAGAAGTGACTAGACCATACAAGGACTTATTTTCTTTTGATTCAAAAAGGGTTCATTGTATTGGGCTGATAAAGGATGTGGTTGTGGCACTCACACAAATACCAGCCAAAACCACTGTCATGGATATTGTTGTTGCAGATGTTCCACCTAAATTTGGGATGTTACTCTCAAGGTCATGGGCAGCAAAAATAAAGGGTACCATGCAAATGGATCTGACTTATGCTACCATTCCAGTGTTTGGTGAGCAAAGAAGGTTATATCGTGAGACAAGGATGGCATATATGGTGAGCAGCAAGGACAAACCACAGAATTTCCCTATTTATTCTTGTGATACAGGCCTTGGATCAGCCATTCTCTTCAATGAAGCAGTTGGGAAGGAACCACAAGAAGAACATGCAGAAAATCAGCGTCAGGAGGTGCAGCAAAGTAATGAAGAAGACATCACTGGTTGTTGGTCTTTATACTTTGATGGAGCAGCAGGAAAAGAAGGTGCAGGAGCTGGGATTTGGGTCATGAGTCCAACTGAAGAAAGTAAGTTTCTGTCATATAAACTTAATTTTGATTGTACTAATAATATGGCGGAGTATGAGTCTCTGGTATTAGGCTTAGAAACCTTGATAGAATTGAAGGCAAAAAACATTGTTGTTTATGGAGATTCTGAATTAGTCATAAAGCAAGTTCAAGGCACTTATCAAACAAAGGATGCAAGGATGAGAGCTTATAGAAACTTGGTGTTGGAATTGTTGGAAAAGTTTCAGTCCTATACTTTCAATATAAAAACCAGAGATCAGAATTCAATTGCAGATTCCCTTGCTGTTACAGCTAGTCTTTTTGTTATCCCTAAGCATTCTTCTGATAGCTATGAAGTGAAAGTTCGTCATAGGCCAGTCATCCCAGATAATATCTTACATTGGCAAGTCTTTGAAGATGATCAGCAGGTGAGAAGTTTCCTAGAGTTGAAAGGAGAATTTGAGCATAGTCAAATTGATCAGCAAAACATGTTAGTGGAGACAAAAGAAAAGCCTGAGGTTTTGCAGCTGCAAAATAATCTAATTCCTAAAGGTCTTATTCCACTTGAGAAACTATTTGATCAGAATGATGTGTTTAAAGCACCAATGTTGCAAGCAAATGAAGAAGAAATAGAGAGTTGCAATTTAGGTGACTCAGTGGTGCCTAAATTAGTCAAAATTTCAAAGTTTTTATCAGCTGATATAAAAGTCAAATATGTGGAACTGATGAAGAAGTTTATTGATGTTTTTGCATGGAGCTATGCTGATTTGAAGCAGTATGATTCTTCAATCATACAACATACTATCCCAATTAAGCAAAATGAGAAGCCTTTTAAGCAAAAATTAAGAAGAATTAATCCTCTCTTAATGCCATTAATTGAAAAGGAAGTGAAGAAGCTTTTTGATGCAAAGATTATTGTTCCAATCAGATTTTCAAATTGGCTTGCTAATTTGGTACCAGTTAGGAAAAAGAATGGAGAGATAAGGATTTGCATAGACTTCAGGAATTTGAACAAGGCTTCATTGAAAGACAATTATCCTCTTCCTAAAATGGATCTTATTTTGCAGAATATTGTTGGCTCTCAAAGAATGTCAATGTTAGACGGCTTCTCAGGGTAATATCAGATCCTTGTTCATCCAGATGATCAGGAGAAGACAACTTTCACTACACCATGGGGCACATTTATGTATGCAAAGATGCCTTTTGGCCTCATGAATGCAGGGGCGACTTTCCAGAGGGCTATGGACATTGCTTTTGCAGAGGAAAAAGATAAATCAGTTGTGGTATATCTTGATGATATCACAGTCTTTTCAAAGAGGGAGGAAGATCATTTAAAGCACCTTGAAAAGATACTGCTGAAGTGTAGGAGGTTTGGTATTTCTTTAAACCCAACCAAAAGTATCTTTGCTTTGACTTCTGGTAAATTGCTTGGGCATATTATTTCTGAGGAAGGAATTAGGATTGATCCTAATAGAGTCAGTGCTATCCAAAAGTTAGATTTGCCAAGGAGCAAGAAAGAGATTCAATCTTTCCTTGGTAAAGTTAATTTTGTTAGAAGGTTCATCCCTAACTTTGCTGAAGTGGTTAAACATATCACAAAAATGCTAAGGAAAGGAGCAGAATTTAAGTGGACAGCTGAGGCAAGGAAGTCATTTGAAGAAATTAAGAAATCACTTACTCAAGCACCAGTCCTCATCAGCCCTGATTTCACTAAGGAATTTCTAATCTTCACATTTGCTTCTGAAGATACAATTGCTGGAGTCTTATTGCAGAAAGGAAGTCAAGGTACTGAACAACCTATTTCATTCTTTAGTAAGACATTGGCTAATGCTGAATTGAAGTATAACATTTTAGAGAAGCAGGCATATGCATTGGTAAAGGCAATCAAGGATTTTAGAATTTATGTGTTACATTCTCATATTGTTGCATATGTGCCAAGTGCTGTTATTAAAGACATCCTTACACAAGCAGACCCGGATGGAAAAAGAGGAAAATGGATAGCCAAATTGTTAGAATATGACATTGAAATTAGGCCCACCAAGTTGGTGAAGGGTCAAGGTTTGGCAAAATTGTTAACTCATTCAAATCTGGACAGCAGTGATATCAATTTTAACGCAGAAATATCAGAAATTTTTGAAGAAGAAGAAGAGTTGGTTCAAATCAATGAAAATTTTTTGACATCAGAATGGTATAGGGATGTGGCATTTGTTTTACAGCACAATAGAGCCCCTGATAACCTTTCCAAGTCTAAAGCTCGGTTCACCAAGCTGAAGTCCCTTAGATACTTTGTGTATGAGCAGAATTTATTTTGGAAGGATGTTGGAGGGATTCTATTAAATTGTCTGATTGAAGAAGAGGCTGATAGGGTGATTGATGAATTTCATAAGGGAGATTGTGGAGGCCATCATTATTGGAAGGCCACTGCAAATAAAATTTTGAGAGCTGGATATTTTTGGCCCACTATGTTCAAGGACATTTACAAGAAAATAGCAGCCTGCCATGAATGTCAGATGTTTGAGGGCAAAAGAAAGCTTATGCCTATGCCATTGGTTCCTATCTATGTAGAAGCACCCTTTCAACAGTGGGGGTTAGATTTTATAGGTGAGATACATCCTCCTTCATCAGGACAACATCGGTGGATACTCACAGCCACTGATTATTTTACAAAGTGGATAGAGGCAATACCTACCAGGCAAGCTAATGATTCAGTGATAATATCTTTTCTAGAAAATAACATTTTATCAAGGTTTGGTTGTCCAATCAAGATTATCACAGATAATGCCCAGGCTTTTAAGTCTAAAAGGCTGATAAATTTTTGTTATCAGTACCATATTTCCCTTGGTCATTCCACAGCTTACTATCCACAGGGAAATGGATTAGCTGAAAGTTCAAATAAAAGCCTTGTGAGGATTATCAAAAAACTGCTGCAAGAAAACAAAAAGGCTTGGCACTTAAAGTTGAAGTATGCCTTGTGGGCTGATCGCATTTGCACAAAAAGATCTATTGGAACATCACCTTATGAGCTTGTGTATGGAGCAGAAGCTATTTTCCCAACATCTCTTGGGGTACCAGTTATGAAGCTGATTCAAGGGCTAGAAGAGGAACCAAATGCCATACAGCGAAGGATAAACCAGTTGATAGCTTTGCAAGAAAAAAGGAATGAGGTGTTTGAAGGCCATCAACAGAATCAGAATCGGGTCAAGAGAGCTTTTGACAAGAAGATTAAGGATGTTACATTTCAGATTAATGACAAAGTCTTGAAGTGGGAAGCTAGAATTGAAGAAAAAGGTAAGCATGGCAAATTTGAGAATTTATGGAAGGGACCATATCTGATTTCTGCTTTCCATGGAAACAACACCTATATTCTGCAAGAAGTTGATGGATCATCATATGCTGGAGGACCTGTTAATGGCAGGTTCTTAAAGCATTACAATCAGTGAAAATCTGCCAAGTATCTCATGATCATTGTAAATAACCGTTTTGTGAATGTTTTCTGTTAAAAATAAATGACAAGCTGAACAAGAAAACTTTAGCCCGAGGTGAAGGCCCACAAAGTTTGAAGGGAATGCTTGTCAGCCGTGTGGGAGTGTAATAAAATGGACAAAGGCACTGGTTCTACGAGTTCTTAGTGCACTACAGGAGCACACTATCCCAAGTGGAGCCACTGTTATCAATGTAAATTGCAGTCAATGTATGTAATGTTGTCCAAAAAAATTCATAGTCAAAAAAGAGTTGTCTAGTGGTTATGTTCCTATGTGTGTTACTTAGGGATTGTGTTTTAAAAAGGGTATTGATGTGAGTCATTTTCAAAAACCGTTTATCATCCTTCAACATAATTGTTTAAGGCATGTCTTGTCTTGTTTGCATCATTGGTCCTTTGCGCAGTTTCGTAGCGCAGTCTGATTGGCCAATTTGGCAGCGCAATGATGTTTCTGTTTTTTCGTAGCGTGTCATCTATCAGCCATTTCGTAGCGCATTTCGTTAATTTTAAACTGTCTGCGCTACTAAATCGGGGATTCAGGGATTTTGCAGCGCGTTTTCTTGAGATGTCAAGTCTGGGGGGTTGAGTCATTAGGTCCGTGCATATGTTGTCAGTTGATGTCCTCTCCGGGCCATTATGGGTCATCATTCCGCCATGAGGTTCAGAACCACGCACATAAACATCATTCAAAGTGATTTTATGATGTATGATAGTGTCATGATATTTGTTATTTGTGCGTAAACTGATTTGCTTGTATGACAAGACTGTTGAAGCGCAAAGGGAGCCCGAGTTTTCTTTTAAAAGGACCTGATTGCAAGCGAGCCTGTATCCCAAAGTTTGAAGTTCTCTTCTGAGTTGAAGCTGCTGTTAGTTTTCTGTTCGAAAGTCTGCAAAGTAAAATGGAGAAAAGGGAACATTGATCCGGTAGGTGCCAAAGAACAGAACCCGTGGGGCTTGATATTACTTTAAAGGATGAAGGTGTAGCAAGAGCTTTTAAAAACGCTGGTTGCTGGAGGTTTTGTGAGAAGTTGCAAGGAGGGCACGCAGAGGTAACAAAAGCTTTTGCATTGAATTTTACTGGTTTAAACTCTAAGGTGTCAATGCTAGAATTCCCTATATCCCCAGAAGCCATTTCTAATGTGACTGAGATCCCTAGAGGTGGAAATGAATGGTTCAAAAATTTTAAATTCGACATGAGCCCATGTAAGGAATTTTTGAAGGAGCCTTATGTAAATGAGGATCTCACGAAAGCTGTGCCAAGGAGTTACGTGAAAGAACATTTTGCCCTGCTCCTCACATGCATCCAAAAGTATTTAACATGCGAAGGGAGGTATAACAAAGTGTACTCATATCATTTTAAGCTTTTGTTACATTTCACAGGCAAAGCATCAATTGATATCCCTTTCTATTTATTCAGAAGCCTAAGTAAAATGTGTGATAAAATTCAGTTGAAAAAAGATGACTGTGAAACATCACTGTTCCATCATGGTTTGGTGAAGTTGTTAGTGTTAGATGGTTTGCAGAAGATTGGTAAAGATTGGGACTCCTTTATTTTTATGGCGGGTTTTCAGAGCAAGACGGGCCTTACTCCATTGCCTGTTAGGGAAAGGGAGAAAACAATTGAAGAACCTACTCTGGCTGAGATCAGGAAGGAGGTGAAAGATCTAAAGAAGTCCAAAACCAAGTTGAAGAAACCAGTCAAGCCTGTGGTGATCAAGGAGACACCTAAATCATCATCAAAAGAGAAGGTCAAACAGAAGAAGGATGCACCTGCACCAAGTGAAGTTGAAAAGGGATCAAGAGTAAAAACCAGAGGTCAGTTGAGCAAGGAGAAGGGTAAGTCAATTGCTGTTGAAGAGAGTCCTGTGTCAAAAGCTAGTTTAACTGATTTACTTGAAGCAATTGAACTTGAACAAGATCAGTCAGTGTAGATTGAGCCAATGGAGCTTGAGCAGGACCAGCCAGTGCAACCAATGCACATTGACTTAACCCAATCTTCACCAGAGAGCATGAAGAAATCAAAGGCTTCGAAAAGGTTACGGTTTGAGGAGCCAAGTGAAGAATATGTGTTTAAACCAAGGAGGCCAATTACAAGAAGACAAATGAAAGAGGCCGAGAAAGTGCATAAAGAGGAGGCAGCTGTAAAAATGCCTAGTACAGAGTTTATTGAAATTTTGACTAAAACAGTGCGTGCAGCCAAGAGTAAAGACAAAGGTAAAAAGGTTATTATTAGCCAAGGAGGAATGTCATAGCTATCAAGAACCAGGTAGGAAAGACCCAGGAAGAGGTGCCTCAGACCAAGAGTTTTTCTAGAGAGCGTGCAATGAGATATGCTAGTTATAGAAGGGCTGTATTAAAAGGCAGCACAAGTCTACTGAAGCAAGCTGGCTCAGGGTCTGATGTATTTTCATGGATGATACCAGCACTTAAACAAGCAAAACACGTGAGAAAGCTGAACATGTGTCTGAGATCAGAAAATAAGGCTTTGAAGGAAGAGGTTAGCAGTTTGAAGAAGAAGCTAGGTAAACTAGCTCACTGACTTAAGAGGAAAGGTACTTTTCAAAGTTTTGATAAATTTTGGTTCAAGTTCTATCATTTTGAAGTTATTTAGGTCCCCTAGCACCTGTATAAAATGTCTGAAGGAATCATGAGTTTAAGCAGAAAGCGCTGCAAAATAAATATGTTTTGTTTTGACAAAAACAGTAGTTTCGTAGCGCGCTACGAAACTACTGTAGAACGCTGTTTTATAAGAAAACAATGAAATTTGATGATGGGGTCAGCGAATTTTGAAAGGAATGCCTCGAGGACCGGAGGGAGATTATACATGGATATCATAGCAGCTCAAATAGTGACAGGTGTGAGTTTTGAAGAAAAAGCGAAATATTTTGTTTTTTGCTAAAGTGTTCTTAAAGGCACTTTATGTCCGAATTATTAGGGTTCTGGTAGGGTTACCGAGATTGTTGGTTAGCACACCTGTTCAGTCCACAAGGCATCCAGATCATGAAGCAGATGGTGTTATGCATTATTATTGAAGGATTAAGAGCTTGGGGCGTGGTTTTTAAATGGTGAAGAAGAATGGAAGACAGGGACCGTGAAAATAGGGTGTTCATGTTTACTAATTAATAAGCCATCTTTACAGCTAGCACCCGAAGGCCAGCTCATTCTGTGAATGTTCCTCAATATATCTCAGCCATAACAGAAATTGTACAGCTGTCAAGGATCCAAGGAGAATCATGCACACGAGAAGATAGAGTTGGGCTTTCAATGTAATTAGGATTCTCTGCATTTACAGCACAATACCTTATGTATTTAATAAGTTTGTTTTGAAATAGATAAGGTTAATTAATGGTAGATCATCGAGCACTCCCCTCATGCTTGTTGAGGAGACTCAAGATAGTTTTAGTTTTGGTTTTCCTATATATAGTGAAAACTCTGATGTATGTAGGGTTGGAGATTTATGAAAAAACAGAGTTTTTATCAGCTTGTGTAAGAAGACTTTTGACAGTAATATAAGAATTACTTTTTCTTCCCAAGATTCATTATGTGTTCAATGCTCAGAATATGGGTGGTTTTGTCATTATCCTTTATGTATTTTACAGCTCACTAAATATGCAATCACTCTGAATTCACCTAGTGCTCAGACTTCCTGTGTATATTTATGAGTTGTGTTTCTTTTTGAGAGATGTTTTGAGTGTTAAACATTATATGCCTTGGCTTCTATGATTGAGTGGTTAATAGATTACTGCAGAAGTGTTTGACTCCATGAGCCCAATGGAAGAAGCGTTGTTTTGTTTTTCCAACCAACTTTATTTTCATGAACTGTGTGAAGAGTTAGCCATCTGTTTTTTGTAATTAAGTCTTATCAAAAATATGTGAGAGAGCCCTCTCTGACTAAGGAGGCTAAGCCTTAGTCTAAAGCCTGGTTGAAATAGTTACATGAGATCTTGCTAGGTAGCAGCCCTTAGTACTGATTTTGTGATAACAGGTTCTACAAAGGACAGCAAACTCAAACAGGAAGGTGTCTGGATCTTCAGTGGTCAGTCCATGGAAGTGAGGTAAGGCAGAGGGGCTAATGTTCTTCATTTTCATCTCTCCATTGGTCTCTCAGATGGGGAAGGCACCTTCTATTCTCTCATCTTCTCTTCTATTGTCAGCCATAGCTTCAGATGGATTGGTCTCTAACTCTTCTTCTACTATAGGGTCTTTGGATATCTCAGGTTGTTCACCTATAGGTTCTTCTGGGTCACTGTCACCAAAGAAGAGAGAAGGGTGACTCAGTGATGTGGTGGGGGTGTTTGGTAGGAATTTGCCTGATCTATCTCGGTTCCTACGAGGCATGAAATGGAAAAGACTTTCTTTTTCTTTTTGATTGCTTTTGCTTTGCTTTTCTTTTGGTACCTGCAAAATTGAGACAGATTGATCTACAACTAACTATGAAAGATGCAAAATTAACTGAAAGCAGGAAAGAACTAATCTACTTTGCTCAAATGAAATTGCAGAAAGGAAATGCTAGTCTACGCTTACAGAAAGGAAATGCTAGTCTACGCTTGCAGAAAGGAAATGCTAATCTATGAAAGCAGGAAATGCTAATCTATGAAAGCAGGAAATGTCTATGCTATGTTTGCAGAATGGAAATGAAGTAAACTACTCAGCAGAAGGCAAGAGTAAGGAAATAGAAGAAAAGCAACAATGACTAATACTCTGACGCTTCCCCGACAACGGCGCCAAAAAGATGGTGGGCTCCAATATTGTAGCAATAATGCTACAACTCCTGGAGCTTCCTGTCTCTTAATTTTATCAACCCGGTAGTTCGTACAAACTTGGAAGCGACGGTGCTGTATGCACAAGTACTAGCTCTTGTCGCAGCTGTCACTTGGTCAGCTGGCACAAGTCCGCTAGGGCTCAAGCCAACTTCTATAGGCTCACAGAAGAAGCTTTATCAATGATGGATGAAAGCTAACTCAAAGGAGACTAGTCTAATTGCAGAAGGAAACTGAAAACCAATAAAGCATGGAAACCCTAGGAAACCCTAATTTGACTAGCTAGACCCTAACTATGCAAAAACTGTGAATGAAACAACTACCAATAATGCCATTACTTGCAGTGAACTGAAATACATGCATCTAAGCTACTTGCATCTGAAAAAATCATGTTTTTGTACTTTTTCATTAAGTGGTTGGATTTATTGTGATGATGCTTTTGATTAGGGTTTGGTTGTGCAGGAGCGGTTGGAATGGAAGGAAAGCATGGGCAAGGTCAGGATGGCTAAGGGAGGTCCCAGAGGGTCTCCAACATCAGTCCATAGAAGCCTACCACGTTCGGATGCTCAGCAACCAAGTTTGAAGGTTTCTACAGGAAGTCTGCAGGGGATCCTACAGGAAACTCAGGGGTTTCTACAGGAAGTCTGTGCAATTCTACAGGATGATTGGACGTGGAGGTTTTGGGAGATGGTGGAGTGTTGGAGTGGTGTGGAAGGATAGGTGAGATGAAGATGGAGCTGGTGATGGCTCAGGAGTGGAGAAATCAGATGGAGGAAAAGTGCATGCAGAGGTTTGATGATTGGAAGGATGGAATCAACGAAAGTGTAAGTAAATGGAGCTAAGCGAATAATGGATGAGTTGGAGGGTAAATGCGTTGGTCAGAGGCTGAGTAGGGCTTGAGGAGAAGTCAAGATGAAGAAGAAGAAAGTGGAGTGATAAGAAGCAGCGTAAATGAAACAAATGACTTATGCACCAAAACGAGAAATTCATTAACCTATGATAACTGTGCCATGAAACCTATGAGCAGCAATGGAAAACCAAGAAACGAAACTTATGCGTGGAAATGGAATGAAGAAGTATGGTTCAATGTCAAAAATGCATGGATGGATCTTCAATGAAAATGTTTATGTTGCAGCTTGCATGGAAATGAGAAGAACTGCTTTTCTTTTTGGTGGTTGGTGATGGGCTGCACCCCAATCCCTAACAGAGATGGCAGTGAGCCTTTACAACCGTTTTGCTGGAGCTCCAACAGATTATATCTATCCTCCTATCGAACTTAAGCAACTGAAAGCAAATCACCATAAACTAATCCTATCTAAGCTCATGAAAAGACTAAATTAACAAACTGTAAATTCGAATTGCATGTGAAAGTAAACAAACTCAAAGTGCTGGAACGAAATGCAAACACATTACAACACTGAGGAGATCTATTGCTCTCAGGTTGGGCCCTAACCTGAGAGCTATAGCTCCCTTAGAAACTCAGAATGAAACCAAAATCTGACTGCCTTTATTCATAAACGAAAGTCTGATGACATGCCAAAATGGCTTACAAAACCGAGCTGTAGCTCGTACTTCCAAATTACAAGAATAATACCAAGGTTCAAAAAGCTCCTATCCAAGGCTACGACCTCAATATTTATGCAAAAAGGATCATCCAACAGGTGTCCTTGATTTTAGGAGCTCGGCTGTCCAACTGAAGTTTAACTGCGGATCCTGTAGGACAGTCATAACTACTGTTCCTGTAGAACAGTTATAACTGTTGTTCCTGTAGAACAGCTGGCTGCTTCTAAGCTCGGTGGGGAGATGGATTGGAGCTCGGAGCTATGGTGGGAATCACGAGGAAGGTCCCCAAGACCGTGGACATCCTCTCCTAAAAACCAGCAGTGCCACCTCATTGTCTCCTTGTCTCCTTTCTCATTGTCTTTTCTCCCTTTTAATGCCAAAAACCTAAAAGCATCATGCATTAGTCACGTAGATAGAATGTCTACCCTTATTCCTACAAACAACACGAATAAACCAAGAAATGCATGCATAAGCAATAAAAAATGAATGGTTTGAGCAGAGCAAGTAGGCCAAATGAGCCCAAATTGTACCAAAAATTGGGGCTCATCAGAGCGGGGGTTATCTACAACGAAAAACAAGCATTCCATACAACCATGACACTAATATAAGCAAACTACGCGAAGAGAGGTGCACCTGGGGGTCCTTCGTTTGGTTAGATCCAGCCAGGGTCCAAACCCTCTTGGAGTTCCTTTCGATCCTTCAACCTGAAAAACAATCAATTCAAGGAAGCATAGCGGTATATGGACCAAGCATCATAAGGAAATCAACTTCATAGCATATTGAAAGGTAGTTAGTTATACAATTGAAACAACCATTCATATGTAAATCATAACATTAATATCATAAGCATGAAGAAGATTAATATCAAGAACATGACAAGTATTTCTTTTATTGTAGATAAGTAAAATACAGTAAGGAATGATTTCATCTGAGTCTTCCTTTCGCAAGCTCCAAGCGGAACTGTCCTTCGGATTCATCCAATCTCAAGCCTTCAAAAAACTCCTTCCATGACTCATACCAAAGCATCTCAACTAGTGAAATAACATCAAAGCTCAAGGAAACAAGGGTTTCCTATAATGGGGGGAAATGAAGAAAGCACAAGGATCTTCATACCTAATTAGGGATAATCTCAACAGAGTGATTTTTCTCTCTCTTCTCTCCTCCTTTAGGCCTTCCCATTGAAGCCTTTTATACTTCTCCCAAAGTAGGTTTTTAGTTGGGAATTCGTTGGGAACAGTTGGGCCACGAGCACTAATAGGCAATCAACAGGTAAAACCTATGATCTACGCCCTAAATTGAGATTTAAATTTTTTTAAGTGTTTTAAGACATATACGCGGGTTGGGTATACACAGACCCGCGTACACATGCGTTTAGCTCAGGGAAATGTCGCGTATAGGGATTAAAACACTATTTTTTAAGTATTTATACTAGGTCTGGAAGGAGGGGTTGCCTTAGGCCATGAGTGCAACATCACAAACATCAAGAGTGAGATTTGGAGCAATAACACATGCCTGGGGGATGGTGCTGAGGGTGTGTATAAAGGCATGCACCCACAAATTCCTTGGTAGTCCCTGACTTTCCTAGTTGGTTGTGCATTTTTTAATATGTTCCTCGGGACTTGAATTCCCCATGTATTCTTTTTGGCCTGGTGGCTGCTCTTCCTTCTTGCTAAACCTTTCCTTTAATGCTCGCTTACGTTCGTCCAGTCTTTCAATACTTGGCAGTGTGCTTTCCACCATCTTACCGGTGTTGCCATGAGCACAATGTCCAGAAAGGGAATTCTCTAGTCTTCTGGTACACCCTGGTCCATCCTGTCCAACAATTGATCTATTGGTTCAAGGCCACAGTATTTCAGGATTTCGTCCTTTCCTATATGTCCCCCATTTACTCGGCTTATAATTTCACATCGCCGGGTTGTTAGTTCGTATCCCCCCTGCTGCCATGCCTCCCATGCAGCTTCTGAACTAGCTTGAGAACTTTGGATGCTCCTCTAGCTAACTGATCCTCCGGCTATAGGATTTATGTAATCTTCCCTCTTTCCTACCGTGGGAGTATACAACTGGTCTAACATCCATGGTTCTTCCCTGTCATTTGTTGGTTTTTTGAACCTGGGTCCTTGATAAGGATCCAATGGCTGAATGATCCTTAGGCCTTCTGCTTCGAATATCATCAGTTCCTTTTTCAAATCTATGATGACATAGTTTTTATATGGGCAGTTAATCTCGAGGAGCTAGATATGGGTCTTTATCCCCCATAATGTCTATTACCTAGAACTCAGTGTGTATTTTTACTCTTGCTACATCAACCTCTACATTCTCCAATCTTTCGATGGGCAGTATGAAGTATTGATTTTCCATTCTCAACTGAAATGGCGAATATTTCAATTGTGGTTTCCCATTGCTTCCCAAGATTTCTGGGTAGGATGTTTACATCTGATCCTAGATCTAGCATGGTGTCTTTTATCTGGAATCCTGCCACCTGCGCATTGATTTAGAATTCCTTCCCGCTTCTCTTCTTATTCCTCTTTACCCTCCTAGATGCTTTCTCTGGCCAGACTTCACAAGGTTGTCCCACGTCCTCTCTCTACGGATACCGTGACTTTCAAGATTTTCCGTAATTCCCTTAGCATGGTATCATCTTCAAAAATTTTTAAGAATAGTTTAAACCATTCCCCAATGGGTTGGGCAGGGTCGGGCCCGTAGATTTGCGAACCTCAGGTGTCCCTATCTTCAGTCATTCCTTCGAACAGTTTGGCCGCTTCTTGGTAATACTGCTTTTGGTGCTCGGGTTGATACGCCTTTTGTGGTGATGCTGCTTTGACAATCACAAGAGTTTCCTTAGCGTAGCGATCTTCCCCTATATTCTTCCCTCCTCGGGTGACTATATTGATATTTTTTGTGGGGAGGGCTTCGTCGACCCGTAGCTCGGCATTCACCAGGTTAGCTCCTCACTCTTTGGTCCTTTCTTCCCATTTCGCGATGAGCTCCAGGCAATCTTCTGTCACATGGGTGTTAACTCTGCATTGTGAACACCATGGTATTCTCGGGAGCGGGCATTCCCTTGCAACATGTCCTTCTTGATTGCAATTGTAGCATCTTAGGGGTCCTCTGCCCCTCGATATCCTTCCGTGTCCATTGCCTCCTCGACCCCTTGATTTGTTTCATTGACTCAGAACGTGGATCTATCCAATATTTCTGCTAGAGCATCTAGCACGCGACATTGATCCGTGTGATGAGTGGTCGATGCGCAGAACTCATAGTAGTTGTTATTGGGACCCTAGAGTACTTTTGCAACACTGGACACATTCGCGGCAGGTGTCCATATGTTCTACAGATTTCGCAAAAATTTGCATTATTCCTTCCTAGGAAGGGTCATTGCACCTTGATGGCCCCAACCCATGCAGTCGAAGTGGTTCCTGATGACCCCACCACTCGTCCAGTTTGGTTAAGACCTCGTAGTCACCGGCATTCCGTCGCAACATGCCCCTCCACCAGATAATTGGTGCACCAAACATTTTTCCTGGCCGGTCATGTGGGCTGAAGAACCCTCAGCTTCTCGGTCAGGTTTGCGATCTGGCTCTGCAAGCCCGAGATTGCTGGGTCTTGCAGACTTGTGCCTCCCTGGTATTCATGGGGATACCCTACCATCGCTTCTATCTGCGATGCTTACTCTAAAGCATCCTGTAGGGTTCCTATCTTCTATTGCATCAGCGGTGTTCTGGTCAAAGGCAAGAGCGCCTTGATGAACCAGTCCCACTAGTGGTTTGGGTCCAAAGTATAACTTAGCTTGGTAATGGTGTCCTTAAATCTTTGCATGAGCTCCCGCGCGGTCTCTCCCTCCCTCTGCTTGATTTCCCACAACTCCGACAACCCTTGCTAATCAGTTTGCGGTACCTTGAACTCTTGTACAAATCCCCTCTTAATGTCCTCTATGGTTGGGTTCTAGTTTTGTTCTGCCCACTTTTTGAACCAGCGTAGAGACCGTTCCCTAAGCATGGTCTGAAAATCCACTGCTTGAACGTTATCCTGAGTCTGGCGGGCTCTCCAGATGGTTTCGCATAGGTACTAGTGTTGCTCCACATCCTCATTCCCCTTGCTTGCAAACTCTAGGTATCTTGTAAATGATCCCGCCATCCTGTTCCAAATATTAGCTAACAATACAAAACCGTTGGTTCCCGGTTATAGTGACCCCTGTAGTCCCAAATTACTACTACAGCCGGTTTTGGTATCACTCCTAGTGCTGAGACCAGTCTTGAATTTTTCTTGCGCTCTGTATACTCGCACTGCTTTTGTTAGTTTAAATTTGAATTTTTCTGGTTTGTGGTAAGGTACCAGGGGAAGGTCAGGGAAAATGATGCTTGTGCTTTGGGGTTGGGGCTGATGAACTTTGGTGGATGCAGTTTCTTCATCAAATAAATTCCTCATTCTATAACCCATGGTGTCATTGTCCTTGTGCCAGCATGGGTGTCGATCCTATGGTTCTTCTTCTGCAGCCTTCAGGGAGGATCCTTCATGGGGTCCCGGTTGTGATTCCACATCTGCAACATTAAGGATAGTCCTCCTCCAGTTCCCTGTTGCGATCCTATTTCCGCAACCTTCAGGGAATGTCCTTCCTCCTCTTCCTGATTCTAACATCCTTTTATCCCATCTTATGGTGTCCTAGCGTCCTCTTACCCCTTCATCTCAGCTTGGGGTTTTTCCATCGCCAATCCTATCGGGCGAGACCCTCTCCTTTTCCCTAGGGCCTGAGTTGCTCTTACCTACCACTTATCTACTAACAATGCCCTTCTCTGTGCTCCAACATCCCTCACTTTATTTAATGCTTCTGCATCCATCCCCCTGCAACACCCTTATCCCCTAGTGGGTAGCATTTTCACCTTTAATTCTTTCCCCTGGTATTGGGGTTTTATGCTTCCATCCCAGAAGTGGCTAGAGATAACATTCCCTCCTCTACCAAAAACATCTTAATCCACGTGGGGATTTCTCCTATCAATTCCCCCCTTAGCTCGGAGTGGAACACCACCTCCGCCTTTGAGTAAGACTAATAACTCTCTACAACAAACTCGACTATGTACCCTTCTACCGTAGTTCTTACCCATAAATTAACTACTCTCGTCCGCTTGTTATCCAGCTGTTGTAATAGTGCAATCTCATACGAAGTTCATCTGTGGTAGGCTCTCACCGATCCACTCGAAGGACTCTGTCGCTTCAGTTCCCTCACCCAATTGTATAGGTCTTTATGGATTTTGCACCAGAAAATTTCATATTGGTCATCTGATCTATCAGCGTATAGGATCTGCTTACGCACCCTACAAATCGGTTGATTCCTGCGGGTATATCTTTCTTCAACAAATTGGTCTATCTTGTGATTCCACCAGTTTCTGATCTCTTTTTTAAACACCCTCAACACCATATTCTGAACCAGTTCTCCTAATTTAAGGTCCCAGCAATGGAACCATTTGTTGGCTCGAGCAAGTCATCAGGGAAAAGACCCTGGGTTTAGGCACGGAAGACCAACAATGGTTCGCTATAGTCTAGGATAGCGCTCGCATTTTCACCTCACCCCGAAGGGCAAAGAGTCTCACTCGAAGCGTGCCATGACCAAAAGGGGAGAAGGGCTCAACATAGGATTGAAGGGGTCTAAGCTATACACAGGCGGTCATATACATATGCGGTAATGCAACATGGAACATAAATAATAATATCATCAACTCATACACTGAGACTCATCATATATGCCACAGAACTTAACAATATACTAGTGTCGATCTATCAAGCACCATCCTCATGTAACAAGGGGACTAATTAAAATTTTGAAAAACCATAAAATAAGGTGTACAATATACTTATGGGCCTTAACATCCATCAACTTCGAATTACATTAAAGTATCAAAACATAATACATTAGAACTCGGCTCTTGGCCATCAACAACACAGAGAATACCCGACTTAGTAGCTCAGGTCAAATCTGCTCTGCAACTCAGTTCCTTAGTGCTTAGCCCTTCCTGCTCCTGCTCTAGTATCTGCGTACCTCCTCAACGGTCCAATCCTTCAGTGTCTCAGCAACAACCCTGATGATCAATGAAACTCAGCAACAATATAGCAACACCATCAACAACCCATAGTCCAACCCTTCCTTTCTATTCTTCCTCTCTTTATATCTTTCTCAACTTCTTGGACTGCCAGTTCTCGCTTGGCTGCTTGCTTCCTTGGCTGCCTCTGTGCTTTCTCATTTCCTTGGATGCCCTTGCCTTTCACTACCACCTTGCCGTCACCTTCCTACAACTGCTTGTTCTGCCACCCAACCATTGCGACCATTTTTCCTTTCCTGCCCTACGGTTGGTCAAGACTGGTCAAAACTCCTCAAAATTAACGAAGGCTCCAACAAATTTGAGCCCAACAGGTACTTGAAGAAAGTGCACTATCCAAAGAGAGGAGTTACAAGATTGGAGTCACAACAATGGGTTATGGGAGTGCAAAGAGCAGGAATTTTAAACTTGCTGAAGGTGCCACACTTCGGTCGAAGCCCATTAAGTGCAATATGTGTGTGTTAGCTCCTTGCACTGGTGCATGATGATTGCATTTGGTTAGGGATGAGGATCTTGATTGATGAGATGATCATTAGGAAAATAACAGTGCTACCATATCAAGGGAAGGACCCTGTGGATGAATTCATGGGTAAAAACAAAGATAAGGAGATGGACGATATGATGAAAGAAAAGTTTGGGTTAGTAAAGAAATCCCATGGATATGAGATAAACTCCATCGAGGATCAGGGTGTGCGCTTCACCGCACATATCTTAGCGGGGAAGATCATGAGGAAGTGCAGGGCCAATGAAGTGCCTGCAACAGTAGTGTCATTGGCAGAACAATGTAGCGAAGGGGTCCAGTTCAACTGGGCTTCTTATCTATGTAAGGAGTTTTTAATGGATTTTAGGGAAGCATAGGAAGAAGGAAAGACCTTCCACTATGCCTGGTTGTTAATTCTTATTGCACTTATTGCATGGAAGGAGCCGAAAGATTCTCAATTTCCGATTGTTGAGGTGGATGTATGCGAAGCAGTGAGGTATGCTTCACTATGGTTTACGAAGGAGCTAACACGTGCAACAGAGAACAAGATGTTCTTTGTAGTCATGCGATGGATTTGCATATGGTGGTGAATCAATATCCCAGACTGTCATCTAGCTTGTACAAACAATATTGTCATATAGAGGTGTTTAAGGCAGACTTTCACAAGGCGTATGTTAAAACGATGAAGGACCTAATAGAAACATGGCATTAATTGCCATACCTCGTAACAAAAGATGATCTCCTAACGGTAGTGAACGCTTGGTCAGAGGAATGGATGACTCCACTTGATGGAGCGGTTGGATGAGAGGGAACAAAAAAGGTACCTCGTTGGGTGCAAGTACAAGTAAGGAAAATGTCGATGAGGAAACCAAAGAAATAGGGGGAGGGAAAGAACACGAAGAAAACACATCGATGCAGAGGTATCAGAAGATTCACCCTTTATGATAAAAATGCGGCCAAGAAAGAAGCATAAGGCATATAAGAGTAAGGGCGTAGTGCCGCTTGTCCTCACTGATGGGGACATCGATGAGATAACAGAGAAAATCTAGGAGATTAACACAAAAACCTGGGACAAGATTGATGATTGTTGCAAACCGATCTTACTTGAGGCACAACAGGGCATTGTGAAGCTGAAGGTGTTGCCACAAGCAGTGAAGCAACCAGAGAATGAAACCCAGCCATCACAACAAGAAAAAAGACTAGAAACGAGATTTCGAATGAGGATATTACTTGTGCCAACTGGGGCACTAAAGTTTGAAGAAACAACAAATAAAGAGCGAGCCAAGGCATGGCGTAATGTCTAGCTGAATGTCATTGTGCTACCCCTCCATATGCTGCGTGAATTTCATCAAGGAATCATTGCAAAGATGCAGGGACGAGAGAAGCGTATGTCATTGTTAAAAGAAAAGGCGGAGTCAGAGAAAGAAAAGCTATAGAAGGAACTAAAGCAAGTTCCAAGGAGAGGAAGCAAGGCATCAACGAGAACAGGTGGAGAAGGCCATTTCCTGATACTTGCAACATACTTCCAGACGTGAAGTTATGTGAGGATGAAGCACCAACAGAAAATGCCGCGAAGCTCACCCTCGCGATCAAGTACTCAAAGGATGTTATAGCCAAGTTGAAATTTGATTACGAAGTGAAGATATTAGAGCTACAAGTAAGGTTGTAGCCAAGTATGCCACTAGAGGTTTGGGAGCAGAGAAAAAGGGACCTCAGTGCAACATTGAAAGGCATATATGATATGGTGGTAGATTGTGGGAAGTTGCTTGATGACACAATGTAGATTCGAACCTCACTGCAGGAGGATCCAAATGTCTTGAATATTGAGGAAGAAATGCAGGCCAAGAAGAAGCGACACGATGAGATCCTGACCACTGTGAAGACCTTACCAGTCTTTTAGAGTCTTGCCAACATTTCCGAAGGAAAGAACCTCCAGAAGCAAATAAATGATTTATGGAGGAAAGCACAAATCTTGCAGGAGAGGACTTAATTGTGGTAGGAGGAAGCCCTAGAACGTTTGCAGGCAGTAGATGAATGACTAAAGGAATTGAAGAAAAGGAAAGCAAAGCTACTACATAAGACCATTTGTCCTACTATAGAACCTTGGTTGAACAAGGTGCAGAAGGAAGAAAGTTTGATGGAAAAAACATTCCAACATTACAACACAATATACAACGGGATCATAGTGAAGATCAAGGGCGTTGAATCTAAGTGACTTGGGATGCATCACAGGTGAGTGTTGGGGGCCTGTTGGGCATGGTCCAAGTTTTGGCTAAAAGACCCCACGAAAGAAGGATTGGACCGTGGGGAGCTAGTGAAGATATATTCATCGCACAAACTTTTAGGGATTTTGGGATGGGATCAAGCCCTTATTTTGTAATGGGTATCGGGTAGTAGTCCTTGTTTTATGGATCCATGGTATGTGGACTATGGTTTTTGTATAGATGAAATGTATAAAAGGATCTGTAATACTTTAGCGAAAGACAATCAAGTAGAGAAGGAAGTAATGAAACATTGTAAGTGAATCTCTGTTTTTGCATCTGTAGTCTGTAGTTTTGGGTAAGGCTCCACAACTAAGTGTGCAGAGACCTTGAAGAGTCTGAAACTGAGTTCTCAGACCACCTGCAGATGAATGTGAATGCGAAGGTAAAAAAAGTGAATGTAATTGAAGATTTGTTTAATAAAGAAGACATTTTGGCGAAGTATTGTATCTCTACATATGTTATTTATCTATTGTTATGTTTATGATTATGTATGATTTTCAGTAAACTATGTAAAGAATTGTATGACATATTGTTATGTGTTAGAGTTTATGCATTTTTATAAGCTAATCATCTGCGTGAATTTCTTATGCATGCGAAGTTATAAGATTGGTACACAGTAGAAGTAAATACACGGCACCACTTCACAGATATCCCTTTGGTCGCAGAACCATGGTTCTGCAACCTCCCATAACTGCTTCAGGTAAGACTGCGACCTTCGTGTAGATAATTTCCGAAAGGCCCAGTAGTTGATGGTTTGTTGGTGCGCAACACACTTTGAACTTGGGTCAAGCCCCTTTAAACCAAAAATTAATAGGAAAATGCTCTTGGGAAATGTGCTCTCCTCCCAACTGTTAAAAAATAACCTTTGGTGCCTCCCGAGTAGAGATATCTTGCCTGCAATCAACAACGTCTTCATGATTCCAATAATGTATTATATATATTAATTTCTAACATATTTTTCCTTGGCAGTGTCCCACCTTTCAGGGTTCTGCCAACCCATTAGCCTACGCTGTTTTCTTTTTCCTCCCTTTCATTAGGGGAATTTTGAGGTCTAAAATGGGCCTCCTAAGGAAATTATAAAATAATAGTGGAAATAATAAAATAAGATTGGATTACATAATCAAATTTCAGAGGGAAAAAAGAAAAAAATTATTTTTTCAACTCGTATTTTCAACTTATCCCCCTATGGGTTTACTTAAATTTCAAGCAAAAAGACATGTTGGATGCAAAATTTGATTCCTCATCCAAGGAGTACCCATGTTGCATACTTTTGATGAACCCTGCTACATAACAAATGAAAAATAAATGAAAAACGTGATTGCAATCATGTTTTTTCTTGTATTTCTCATTTTTCATGTAGCAAGCTCCATCAAAAGTATTCAACATGGGTACTCCTTGGATGAGGAATTAAATTTTGCATCCAAAAAGTACTCTTGCTCGAAATTTGAGTAAAACCTTAGGGAGATAAATTGAAAATACGAGCTGAAAATTTTATTTATTATTTTATTATTTTTTAATATTTTTACTTTTTTACTCCAAAATGGTGAAGCATGCCCCATGGTTGAAATCATCATCTTGAATCTATTGGTTCTTATAAAGTTTATTTTCGTTTTACATTTTTCTTAGGAGGCCCATTTAAGACCTCAAAATTCCCCTAATGAAAGCATGCTTTTCTCTCCCATAGAGCTTTCCTCAGTATTTCTCTCCAACAGAGTATTTTTAAGGAATTTATCTTCATCTAAATATTTTTTAGATTTGACAAATATCTCTTATACAAATTTATACAAATATCTTTCCCATCATTTTCCAGCTTTATTCCTCAAATTTAATTATTTAATACATCATTATTTCAAAATCCAGTTTATCATGGCTTTCTGGCCAACATACTAAAAATAGTCCAATGTAAAAAAAAAACCAAAGATATTCCCATAACAATAGAGGGGTATTATCTTCCCCCTCTTTAAGATAACATCGTCCTTGGTGTTCTATTATTCAATTATTTCCTTATTGAAATAGTGTTGGATATGCTTCCTTCATAGTGTCCTTCTGCTCCCGGGTAACCTCCTCAGGTGTAAAGTGCTTCCATTGCACTTTAACCTAAGCGAAAACTCAATTCTAGAGCATGATCTCTTTCTGCCCCAAGATGTAGAGTGGATCTGGCAGAAAATCTCCTTCGGGTTCCACCTATATCAAATTCCAACCAATTACATGAGAACTGTCATGGATATACTTTTTTAATAAGGACACATGAAAAAAATTATGAACGTTAATATGGCTGATCAAGTACTCAAAGGATGTTATATCCAAGCTAAAATTTGATTACGAAGTAAAGATATCAGAGCTAAAAGTAAGGTTGTAGCCAATTATGCCACCAGAGGTTTGGGAGCAGAGACAAAGGGACCTCAGTGCAACATTGAAAGGCATATATGATACGGTGGCAGATTGTGGGAAGTTGCTTGATGACACAATGTAGATTCGGACCTCACTGCAGGAGGATCCAAATGTCTTAAAGATTGAGGAAGAAATGCAGGCCAAGCAGAAGCAACGCGATGAGATCCTGACAACTGTGAAGACCTTACCAGTCTTTTAGAGGCTTGCCAACATTTCCGAAGGAAAGAACCTTCAGACTCAAATAAATGATCTGTGGAGGAAAGCACAAATCTTGCAGGAGAGGACTTAATTATGGTAGGAGGAAGCCCTATAATTTTTGCAGGCAGTAGATGAACGACTGAAGGAATTGAAGAAAAGGCAAGCAGAGCTACTACAGAAGACCATTGGCCCTACTACAGAACCTTGGTTGAAGGAGGCGCAGAAGGAAGAAAGGTTGATGGCAGAAACACTCCAACATTACAACGCAATATACAATGGGATCATAGTGAATATCAAGGGCGTTGAATCTAAGTGACTCTGGATGCATCACAGGTGAGTGTTAGGGGCCTGTTGGGCATGGTCCAACTTGGTCCAAGTTTTGGCTAAAAGACCCCACGAAAGAAGGAGTGGACCGCTCGGAGCTGGTGAAGATATATTGATTGCACGAACTTTTAGGGATTTTGGGATGGGATAAAGCCCTTATTTATAACTGGTATAAGGTAGTAGTCCTTGTTTTATGGATCCATGGTATGTGGACCATGGTTTTTGTATAGATGAAATTTATAAAAGGATTTGTAATACTTTAGTGAAAGACAATCAAGTAGAGAAGGAAGTAATGAAATATCATAAGTGAATCTCTGTTTTCGCGTCTGTAGTTTGTAGTTTTGGGTAAGGCTCCACAACTAAGTGTGCGGAGACCTTGAAGAGTCTGAAATTGAGTGCGGAGACCACCTGCAGATGAATGTGAATGCATAGGTCAAAAAGGTGAATGTAATTGAAGATTTGTTTAATAAAGAAGATGTTTTGGCGAAGTATTGTATCTCTATATATGTTAATTATCTATTGTTATGTTTTTGATTATGTATGATTTTCACTGAATTATGCAAATACTTGTATGACATATTGTTATGTGTTAGAGTTTATGCATTTTTGTAAGCTAATCATCTACGTGAATTTCTTATGCATGCGAAGTTATAAGATTGGTACACAGTAGAAGTAAATTCACAGCGCCACTTCGTGGATATCCCTTTGGTTGCAAAAACCTAGTTCTGCAACCTCCGATAACTACTTCGGGTAAGACTGCGACATTCGTGCGGGTCATTTCTGAAAGGCCCAGTAGTTGATGGTTTGTTGGTGCGCAACACACTCTGAACTTGGGTCAAGCTCCTTTAAACCAAAAATTAATAGGAAAATGCCCTTGGGAAATGCGCTCTCCTCCCAACCATTTACAAATAACCTTTGGTTCCTCTTGAGTAGAGATATCTTGTCTGCTATCAACAACCTCTTCATGATTCCAATAATGTATTATATATATTAATTTCTAACATATTTTTCCTTGGCAATGTCCCTTCTTTTAGGGTTCTGCTAACCCATTAACCTAAGGTGTTTTTTTTCCTCCCTTTCATTATGGGAATTTTGAGGTCTAAAATGAGCCTCCTAAGGAAATTATAAAATAATAGTGGAAATAATAAAATAAGATTGGATTACATCATCAAATTTTAGAGGGAAAAAAGGAAAAAAACTATTTTTTCAGCTTGTATTTTCAACTTATCCCCCTATGGGTTTACTTAAATTTCAAGCAAAAGCACATGTTGGATGCAAAATTTGATTCCTCATCCAAGGAGTACCCATGTCGCATACTTTTGATGGACCCTGCTACATAAAAAATGAGAAATACATGAAAAACGTGATTGCAATCACGTTTTTTCATGTATTTCTCAATTTTCATGTAGCAGGCTCCATCAAAAGTATTCAACATGGGTACTCCTTGGACGAGGAATCAAATTTTGCATCCAACAAGTACTCTCGCCCAAAATTTGAGTAAAACCTTAGGGAGATAAATTGAAAATATGAGTTGAAAATTTTATTAATTATTTTATTATTTTTTAATCTTTTTACTTTTTTACTCCAAAATGGTGAATCATGCCCCATGGTTGACATCATCATCTTGAATCCTATTGGTTCTTATAAAGTTTATTTTCATTTTACATTTTTCTTAGGAGGCCCATTTAAGACCTCAAAATTCCCCTAATGAAAACATGCTTTTCTCTCCCGTAGAGCTTTCCTTAGTATTTCTCTCCAACAGAGTATTTTTAAGGAATTTATCTTAATTTGAATATTTTTTAGATTTGAAAAATATATCTTATACAAATTTATACAAATATCTTTCCCATCATTTTCCAGCTTTATTCCTCAAATTTAATTATTTAATACATCATTATTTCAAAATCCAGTTTATCATGGATTTTTGGCCAACATACTAAAAATAGTCCAATGTAAAAGAAAACCAAAGACATTCCCATAACAACAGAGGGGTATTATCTCCCCCTCTTTAAAATAACATCGTCCTTGGTGTTTTATTATTCAATTATTTCCTTGCTGAAATAGTGTTGGATATGCTTTCTTCATAGTGTCCTCCTATGCCCAGGTAGCCTCCTCAAGTGTAAAGTGCTTCCATTGCACTTTAACCTAAGTGACAACTCAATTCTGGAGCACGGTCTCTTTCTGCCCCAAGATGTAGAGTGGCTCTGGCAGAAAATCTCCTTCGAGTTCCACCTATATCAAATTCCAACCAATTACATGAGAACTGTCATGGATACACTTTTTTAATAAGGACACATGAAAAACATTATGAACGTTAATATGGCCGGGAAGAGCCAGATGAAATGATACTGGCCCAATTCTGTCCAGAATTTCAAAAGGACCACAGAATCATGGTTCCAAATTTGCACACATTCCTCTTCTTAGAGTAATTTTCCTGGGTTTTTCCCACAGATACACATGCTCCCCAATGTTGAATTATTTATGAACACTTTTCTTGTCAAAATAAATTTTTTGTTGATCTTGTGCTGTTTTGATATTCCATCGTATCTTTTGCACTATTTGTTCTATTTCCTACAAAGCATCTAGCCCCAATATTAGTTTATCCTACGGTTGACTCCAGCTAGGGGGTATATGACATTTCCTGCCATACAAAGCTTCAAAAGGACTCATTTTAATAGAAGCTTGGAAGTTATTGTTATAAGAAAATTATGCTAAATGCAGAAATTCCTCCCACTTGGTAAGCTGGTTCATAACATACCTTCAAGAATCTAGTTAGTCCTTTTTGTATGCCCATCTGTCTGATGGTGATATGTAATGCTAAAATTTAATTGTGTTCCCATACCCCAAAATAATTCTTTCCAGAACTTGGAGGTAAAATTTGCATCTTTATCTGAGGAATGCCAACCACCTAACTTGCCTAACATTTAAATTGGGTTGGCTAAAAAAGTATTTCAAAATGATATGATCAGTTACCAAAGTGAATTTGTTTCCTAATAGGTAGTGTTGCCACATTTTGAGTACATGTATCACTGCTGCCAATTCTAAGTTTTACACTGCATAACTCTGCTCATATAATTTAAGCTTCATGGACCCATAAGCTATTACAACATTATCTTGGATCAACACTCCTCCAAGGCCTTCCAAAGAGGCATTTGTACAAACAATGAATTCCTTATTTGGATCTACAATTTTTAGTATAAGAGCTGTGGTTAATCACTGTTTTAGATCATCAAAGATTTCTTGACATTTGATGTCCATTCAAATTTTACACCCTTTTTCTGTATGGAAGTAATAGGGTAAGTCAATCTTGAAAAGGCTTCATTAAATCTTCGATAATATCCTGCAATCCCCATAAATGAACAAACTGCTAATACATCATTGGGTATGGGCCAATTCATGATATCCTGAACCTTTTCGGGATCTACAACTAATCCTTCCTTAGAAATAACAAGTCCCAAATATTGTATCCTGTTTTTATAAAACTCACAATTGTAGAGTTTTTCATATAGTCGATGCTCCCTTAATGTTTGTAACACTAGCATCAAATGTTCCTTGTGCTTTGCCTCATTTTTTGAATACACTAAAATATCATCTATGAATACTAATACAAACTTATCAAGGTATGGATGGAGTATGCTATTCATCAGGAACATGAAAGTTGTTGGTGCATTCATGAGACCGAAAGGTAACAAAACAAACTAATAATGGCCGTATCTGGTTTTAAAAGTTGTTTCATGTATATCCTCATTATTTATACGCAACTAGTAGCTACTAGTCCTTAAGTAATTTTTTGAAATTATTGTTGATTCTCTCATTTGATTGAACAGATCATCGATTCGATGCAATGGGTATTTGTTTTTTAGCATTAATTTGTTCAACTAATGATAATCGATGCACATTCTAAATGTTTCATATTTATTTTCGACAAAAGGTATAGGTGCCCCCCATGGTGAGACACTAGGCCTGATATACCCCTTGTTCAACAATTTATGTAACTGCATTTTCAATTCAATTATCTTTTGTGTGCTCATTCGATACGAGGCTTTAGACACGACAATGGCACTTGACAGTAAATCAATGGTGAAATATATATCCCTAGGTGGGGGTAAACACATAATTGCTTCTGGAAAAACATCTTGAAATTCCCTAATGATTGATACATTGTTTACATTTCCTTTTTCTGTTGGTTGATCACTAGTTTCCACCTATACCAAGTATAACTAACATCCCTTCCTGGCACTTCTTTTCAGCTGTAAAGCTGAAATTTGTCTAACTGATACTAGTTTTGGTTTCCCCCTAATTAACCAAGTCTACCCACCTTGTTCCACAAAACTGACTGTCTTCTCTAAACAATTTATAACAACTCCTTATTTTTCTAACCAATCGATGCATATTAACAGATCGTAAGACCCCAAGGGAATTATATTTAAATACGTTGTTGTAGGATAACCATTTAAATTAAGGGAAAACTGTTTTATTTGACTGATTACGTTTCTATTGGTACCTATTGCCAATTGTACCAGACATGCATTCTTGAAAATTTCAGGTTTCAAATTACATTTTTCTACAATTTGGGGGCTGATATACCTTAAAATATCCCCTATATCAATTAAAACAGACACAACTTGGTTTATTATAGTACCTTAGATTTTAATCATGTTAGATTGATGTTCAGCGTGTTTATCCTCTAATGCCGCGCTAATCCTAGGAATATTTCTGGGAATGTCATTCACCATCATTGCTTCATGGATTGCTTGAATGTTCTGGACATATTTGGGATTATGCGGGCAATCTCTTAGCAAATGTGTCTCAATACATCCCCAATATTTTAATGGTTCCCTCTCCCTTATGTCGTTTTTCTTCTCTCTATTCAATTTTGTGGGCTTTGATCCACTTTAAGATTGTGCAAGTGGAAGTGCATTATCTTTACTAAAGTTTTTCCTTTGATGATCCTTACCAAATTTCTTAAAGTAATAAGGTTTTTGTCTTTTCACATTCCCTCCAAATTGGGGTCCTATCCTTATTTTGCCACAACTTTCCAACTTCACTTCTATTCTTGAACTGTTGGTAACACAATGTAGCCTTCCTAACTCCTTCATCCATTGATTTTAGATTATTGAACTCAATCCTCTCTTTATAGGAGGCTGGAAAACAAATTAAGAATCATTGCACTTTGGCTTTCTCTTCTTTAATATAGGGCACATATCGTAGCAATTTTGTAAACTTTGCCACAAATTCATCCATAGGTAGCTACCCCTACCTTAGTTCATGGAATTCCTTGTCCTGATCATTATAATAATGCTCACTAAGATACCTCAACATAAATTGTTTTTGGAATTCCTCCAGGAAATGCACGCTTTTTACCTCTCCCCACCAAAGAGTAGCTTTACCCTGCAACTGATAGATTTCCATTCGAGCCTTCAAATTACTATCGCATTCATAGACATGGAAATATTTAATCATGTTCAGAAGCTAAGCCTCCGCATCCTCCTCTTTCTTGCCATCAAAGGTAGGGGGTTTGATCTTCCTAAATTCACCTTGTAACTCCATCTTCTTTTTTCCTTTCTGCACTTTTTGAGATATCCAACCTGACTCCCCCCCACTCTCAAAGTTTTCAGATTCTGTTTCACTTTGCTTCCTTGTCAATCCTTCCAAGTCTATACTTTTGTGGCTGGAATTTTCCATCCATACTCTAATCATTCTTTCCTACTCTGCACTGGATTTCAATAATCATTCATTAATACTCCGAAGTTGTGCTAATTACTGTTACAAATTTTTCACTATATCCACGAACTAAGAGGGTAGTGAAGTACTACCTTTGCCCAATTCCACATACAAATCTTCACTACCCGTGTGAACTGGAGGAGAATTCTCCGTCATTCTGCTACACCCTACTTCACCTACATACCTTATAAAACATATATAGCTTCTATCAACAATATGTATTTACCTATGGTTGTGACTTTCGAAGCCTAGTGTAGTAATTGGAGATATGATACCACTTGTCATATGCCTAAGTTAATGCATTACAAGATAGTTACTTCAAATTCATGTACTTTTAAATTTTATTTATTTATTTATTTATTTTTTAACTTCTGGTTATTATACTCCTATATAGTTTGTATATTCAATGTGAATGAATTAAGGTTTGAGATAAATATCTATAAATAGAACCTTTGAACTATGTTTGTATAACACTCATTATTCTTTATGCAAAGTGTATAAGTAGTAATCCTTACCATGTCAAACTATGTGCTTTGTGATATCATGTGGCATTTGGGTTATAACCCTTGGTCATTCTTGTATAAGGGTCGAGTTTAGATTTATGTTATGTGTTGTCGTTCCTGTTAGGGTCCTATAATTTATAGGATCAAATGATGATTGAAGACTTTCTTTTAGTATTTCAAATTGTAAATAATATTGCATACTGCAAATGATTTCCAAAAAGATATTTAAATGAAAATAAAATATTAAAAGAGGGTATATAAATAGGAAAAATAGAAAATGATAAAAGAACCCCACAAAAAATGAAAAATGTTAAAGTGATGCCAATTGAAGTGCCACTGAGAGTACAATAATTTTGTAGAGAATAAATTCATGAAATTCTGCGCAACTTGTTTAAAATGCCACAATACTTCTTTTTGTTTGAAACATAGAGTGTAATCATGTTCAAAAAAATTTCAATTTATGTCAATTAGATTAGAGTGAATAACTTAGCCAAATAGTATAATATTGGCTGAGATTAGATAATAAGAGTAGGTGAAATTATCTAAAGGATGGATATTTGTAATATTGTTATTTGTCCAAAGTTTGGCGCTTATAGTAAACAAGATATGCGAAATATAATATTTGATCCCACTGTTGGTAAACCTTACACAAGTTCACACCCCCGATTGCAATCATGTTTTAATCCAACGACTCTAAGGCCTTTTCAACCCCCCTACTATGTTTCTCTTTATCAGGGGGGGAGGGGGTCTGAAAAGCAGTTTCCCCGCTGCTAGGTGTCCTCCTCACATCATTTTGCAACCCCCCTTTAATACCATATACTGCTTGAAGCCCCCTATGAAAGTAGTTTACCCTGCTACGGCCACAATCTACTCTCTGATTACATCACCCTACGATTCCTCTCCACCTTCAATCCCCTATTGTCACATAGCCCCTTCTTCCTATCACTTCCCACTAATGGTCCTGCACCTTCATCTTCTTATCCCTTGCTGCCACATTGATGACCGTTACACTTTACCTTTATGTCTCCCTCCCGTTGCGTCCATCCCGTTGCTGAGTAAATGCACTTCCCAAAGAGCCATTTATCCAACAATCCTGCTCCAGGTATGAATCTATAAAGCCTTGGTTTTTCCCGCCATCACATCCTTTTCTTAATTTCCTACTATTACACTAATCCCGAGCCTTCTATTTATTTCCTATCAGCGACTACCCACAAAGGAATTCGCTCCAAGATTTTCCTGCAAAATTAATAGTGACCCTTTGCAAATGATATCTGTCATCCTTTGTAATTTCATTCTGCTACCATTATGGCTCCAAAAGCTACCATTGTGGTAAAATCCATGCTTGCTCCCCCTATGGATTAAGACCACATCCCCCTAGTTGACTGAGATTATAAAATCTTTGAAAAGTAGTGTGAATTCGACCTTTTCGAATTACACTACTGGTTTTGTGACACTTACCTTGACTAGTCTGATGAGATTAACCTCTAGCGATCTAGACTACCCCTGTTCATTTTCCCCCAGTCCTACTATTTCCTCGAATTCTTCCTCAAGTGTCATGCTTCTTATCTCTCAAGTAAGAGGGCTATCATCTCTCATAATGGTGAAATCCTGTTCACCATTACCTCTGAAAGTATAAACCAAATGTTGTAGGTCCCCTACAATGCCTCCCTAACTCCCTTTTCCCTTGAGGCTTTAAAGAAATTTATCAAAAACTCACCTTTCTCTAGAGAGCCAAGATTTTTTTGGTCTTCCTGCCAGAAGATTCTCATCTCCCCAAGAAAAATCCCCCTTATCCCTCTTCTATTTTCGCCCAAAGAACCAGACATATCATCTCTATCTTGTCCTACCTACTTGGTTACTTTTCAGATGAATGGGTAGATGAGCCTATTTTAGGCTTTCTATCCACCCTTTCTACAGAAGAAGGACTATTAGTCATCTTTGACTATGATCACTTACTCGCATATGTAATTCATGAACAATTCCTTCAGTTTCTAACTAAAGGAATTTTTAGAGATTCTTCCATTCTTATGTACATGTTCATTTTCTTCCAGACAGACAAGTTTCCCTTTGCAGTGCATAAACTCAATCAACAAGGAGAGCCTTAGTCCATTATTTTTTGGACCTTCACCATTAGAAAACAATCATAGGAATTCTGTTTTAAAGAGTTTATTGATCAGTTTGTGTATCCAACAACTTGTTTGCTGAGTGGCCAGCAGACTCCAAGAATCAGTGAGGATCTTCAGAAAGTATTGCATCTTAGTGAACAAGTGAAGAGAGGATATTGATATTTATACCAGTCATTTACAGAGATTAGATTTTATGGCTCAGAGTTGTCACCATATAAGTTTCCCAGTACCTTAAAATGAGGATATTTGCCTTGGAGTACATTAGGCAAATAATCCACTAAGACAAAATCCATTTTGTGGCAGCTAAGAAGAAGTCTCAATTCAGAACTAAGACACAGATAAGACCTTTTTGTTTGTAACAATAGTTAAGCAGGAGAGGAAGCAGACCTCCTGCTGAAACAAATTAATTTCCCTCTTATATTTACATTGTCTTATGACCCCTTTGGGCTGATTTATAAGCTAAGACTGGAACATAAGACAACTCCCTATGTGCATACCCAAAGACCAGAAATAGAGAAGTACATGAACCAATAGAATTGGGTAGATAACACATTGCAGGAGGCCAGAGAGAAGGTGCTTTCCAGGAAGACCTTAGCGGCTCCTTTACCCATATAAAAGACCGAGAAGAGATCGAGAGAGGATGACTCTACTTCAGTTACAAAAGCCAAAGAATTCAAGATCTATATAAAGAAGATTAAGATAAGTTCTAAGATATATTTTCCATTACTGGAGGAAACACAGGGTACCATTGTGCTCTCTGGACTTCAAACTTTGAATTTTGACAGTAGTACCACTAATTCTCCATCATCCTCAACTACTAAAGAGAATCCATCTACAACACCTCATAAACCAGAGAGATTCAAAGAACATAGGCAATTGGATATTTTCCAGAGATATAAAGAAATTAAATAGAGGAATGAAGCCCTTCATGACAACATCTCTGCTCAATTTAGGAAGCAGTCTTCCTCAATCCAGCACAGGCTCATTTCAACCTATGACACAGAGAAAGGGAGAATGCATATGGAATTCTTATAGGCACAGGTTCCACAACCAAAATCAACAACTGACTTCAAGGAGACTACCTTTGAGTTTGAGGCAAAGGATGTTCATCCTTTGGATCAGATGGACATGCACAGGAAAACAAGAGAAATGGTCTACTCAACCTTCACACAGACTTCCCTCACTACTTTGAAACTAAAACTTTCTTTGAACAATGTTCAATCACAACTCAAACTGGAGAAAGTTTCCTGTCTTGCTAAAGACAACAAAATTAAATATTTGGAGGAAATGGTGATCAAAGAAGGTTTTGATCCTGGTAATTCAAAGGCCATGAAATAATTTATTAAGAAGAAGAATGCTGACATAGCATCCCTAAAGAAACAATTGAAGCTGCCTGCGACTGAAGATCCCTAGGCAAATGAGTTAGGAGAGACATAGTTACAGATAGAATAAATGCCAAAGCTATTGGTGGAGCCGAGTGCACATATCAAGGAGATGGAAGTAGAGATGGACAAGTTGATCAAAGAGAAGGAGTAGAGTTCTCAACTAGCAGTGGTTCCTCTTGATGCAGTGCCAATTGCATCCTTACTTCAAACATGTATCCCTACATCAGCTATAACAACAAGAACATCTTCCTCCACAATGCCTCCTTCTTCAATTGCAAATGATTCAATTCAGTTGACCCAATCCTTGGAAAACATGTCTATACAAGGAGAAGAAATAAAGAAATTAAGACAGGATGTGAAGGTCCTACAAGAGAAGAGAAATAGATATGAGAATTATTTCATGATATAGATGTCGAAAACCCATACATTGTCCCAAAGATTGCATCAGATGGAAAAAGACACTTCCATGGGTAATACCCAATGTTCCACCAAGTCTCCGGGATGGGGAGACGTGGGTGCGGAGAGACGCACAAAGGGGATGTGTGGGAGTAACCTCAAATTTTAGGAAAATTTAGGGGGATGGGGGGACGTCGAGGTATATATAATATAATTTTTAATTATATATATTATATATGTATATAAATTTGAAATTTTCATGTTCATATTCATTGTTCAATAATGAAATCATATTAAATAGACTAATTAGTAATAGTAATATCAATACATTGAAATTTCAAATTTGATCCATACATAAAATTTAAATTCATAATTGAATCAAATAATGACATATAGTAATTGAATCTTGGTCTATCCTCATCATTCATTTTGATACATACATCATTCATATGACATACTCATTATAATGTTCTAAATGCTAATTCATCAAGATTCAATACCATAAGATTCAATAATAAAATTCAATATGAAATATTCAAATACAATATACATTGATCCATATCATTCATCATTCATCATCCATCATTCAAAAATCATCATTCTATAATCTACATTGAATCATTGATTTAGAAATTAAATTGAAAATTGAAAATTCTGAATTCATCGTTCATCATTCTAGATTCTAAATTGAACACTTAACTAAAATTTTCAATTTATATAACTCAAAGTTTCAAACTCAAAAATAGTTAAGAGTGAAGAGTCGGTCGTCAATATCTAGTGTCACAACTCAAATGTTAAAACTTGAAAGTAAAACTAAAAATTAAAAATGGAAAATGAACACTGAAAATAAAATCAACTTCAAGGACTCAATCTCAATGATTGGTCCTCTACATCCATCTGCTGCATGAAGTCATCAGGAACATCAATGGAAATGTCATTATCTGAGTCAGAGTCACTCTCTTGAGGAACCAATGGAAATCCATCCAAACCATGATGAAACTCATCTGGTCCATCCTCATCATCTATCTGTGCACTATCCTCTGGATCCACATCCCATCACGTTGCTGGTCCCCTCTGATACTCTAGTGTCTTCTTATGTGCAAGACGTAGAGAACTGTGCACTACAACTAGCTTCTCTGCTCTCATAGAGGAAAGTCTATTCCTCTTGATAGAGTGAATGAAGCTATATGTGGACCAATTCCTCTCTGCTGCAGAGGAACTAGAAATCTGAGACAATAAGCGAATAGCAAGTTGTTGGATCTCTGGAGCCTCATCCCCATGCATGGTCCACCAACCAATGGGGTCAGTCTGGCCTAAATCATTGTGATCTTCCCTTGCATCAGGCTTGTTGAAGGGACCACTGAGACTTGCAAATTGCATCCATTGTCTCCTAATGGTTCTCCCTTCTTTTGAACTATACATCTTTGTAATGGCTGCTCGAAATCCCTTTTTGACCTCTGGATCTTCAATGGGAAGAATTATACCAGTTCTTGCCACATACCATTTTGGGTTGAGTGCATATTCCGCCATGTGCAAAGGTGTATTCATTCGATCCCACCTACACTGAATAATGGGTCGAATCTGAGTCGTATAGAACTCTAAGGAAGGATATTTCTCACGAATGGCCACCCTTACTTGATCCAACATACTATCAAAAGTCTCATAGATTTCTCCAAGAGTAGGAGAATCTGTGTCAGTGTAGCGAATGACCTCAACTACAGGATGTAAGAGTGACACCAAATAACCACAATCTATCCACCAATCATTATCCAATATCTGAATCCTGATTTTCTTCCCTTCCTCTGTCTTAGATTATGCCCATCTGTTCCAATCTGGAGTCACAACCATGGCCTACAATGCTGACTGCACCTCCAACATCCTCTCTAATAAAAGAAAATAACTAGCATATCTGCTATCGGTAGGCTTGAGGAATTCCTTCCTTGCATGAGACCTATACATGGCTAAGGAGGTGTGGTGATTGAAAATAAACATTTGCACATTTCTTGCAGTTGTCACCAAGTTAGATACCCACTCAATTTTGCCAATGTCTTTCAATGCATTACTGAGTGCATGCACACAACAAGGGGTCCAGAAAATATGTCTATATTTACTCTGAATAATCAATCCTGCTGATCTACACACTACTGCTGCATCTGTCACAACCTGTACAACATTTGTAGAGCCAACCTCCTCTATAGCATCACGAAGAAGCTCAAATTGGAAAGCTGCATCTTTGCATTTTCCAGAACAATCAATAGCTCTAAGAAAGAAAGGCCCCTCTTGGAAAGTAACTATGATGTTGATAAGTGGACGTTTGGAAATGGCTGTCAACCCATCCATAACAATAGAACAACCTTCCCTCACCCATGTCTGCCTCAAAGTTTCCTTTTTCACATTAATATTGGCCACTTGCCTTTCTAATATCACTGTCCTCAACTTATGTTCACCTGGGGGCACATATTGAGGGTCCTGCTACTGTAATTGCCTTGACCATCTCCTTGTAGTAAGGAGAACGACTAACATGGAAAGGAATTCCATTGGCAAAAATAAATTTTCCAATGGCATCATCTGTATCATCACAGTTCAACTTACTATACATCCTTGCAAGAGTTGGTCCCACTGCACAAGAGCGGGAACCCTTAGTCCCAACAGGAGATGGTGGAGGCATATCTTTCTTTGATTTTCTTTTTGAGCTTTTGACTTCATTAAAATTTTCTTGAGCTTGGGCCATGACATTATTGCTTGAGAACATGCCCTTTACATCTGCTGTCATTTGCATTCTCAAGAGCTCTGATTTTTGCAGCATGGTTAAATGTGAACATATGCTAACCCCTTTGCCACCTACACCCAAAAGATGCATCCTAAGATGACTATAACTCCTAGCCCAAGAATGGGCACAAATGTTGCATCTCCAATGGCGTGTCCCACCTCTTGTGCTTCTCGATTTTGGTTGGGTTGAAGAGCCAGTCATTTTGGTAGCATATAGCAAAAGAGGTTTGCTTGGATTGAATGTCCCCTTTGCATATTCTGCCAATGACTTTGATGGGGTTGGAGTCGTTGAAATGACATTAGCACTAGCTATATTACTGACATGGGTTTCATTCCTTGTTGATGGCGTTTCAGTTTGAAGAGGACTTCTTGTTTAGTTTGAGGATCATATTCACTTTCAGTTTGACTGTCACTGCCACTTTGGTTGCTGTCACTCATTTTGCAAATAGTTTATTTTGCAGATTTTGTATTATTTAATGCCCTGCAAGAAGGGTTTCAAAATCTAAAATTTAAAACTAATGATAATTTATAAACGTTTAAAATTGAATCACTGATAATTTATAAAACTGATAATTTAATAAATTATAATTTTAAATTTATAAAACATAATACTTCTAAGTTCATAGCAATTAAAATTCTTAATTTTTATTTTTTATTACTACTGATATTGCTTCAAAAAAATTTAAATGGTGAATTTGACAAACAATTTACAGTTTTGAGTTTTTTAATGCCATGTAAATGATAAAACTTTAACGCTGAAATAGTGAAACATGAAAAAAAATAAAAGAAATTGCAGCGAAACTTACTATACAGTCTGGAGCAACTACGTGGAGTCTGGACAGGTCCTGAGTAGCTATGTGGAGTCTAGAGACTGGAGCAGTAGCTGCCTGGAGCTTCGTGGAGCAATTTGCTGCATCCGACGAGTTGTGCTGCAAGCCTACAATATGCTTCGTGGACGCCGGGATGGGTAGTCGACTCCGTCGAGCTGCTAGTAGTACCACTCTGCAGATGGGTGAGCAACAATGCTGCCAACTGCGTGGAGGGCTAGTGGAGCAGCAATGCTGCTGGCTGCGTGGAGCTTAGTGGACATTGGGACAGGTAGTCGAGCTGCCAGTGGCCCAACACTCTACAAATTCGTGGAATAGTGTTACAACAAAGCTGCCGACTGTGTGGAGGGCTGGTATAGCAGCAATGATACCGGCTGCGTGGAGGGTTTGGTGGAAATGTGGAGCTAATGACTACGTGGAGGGCTGGTGGAATCGCGGAGCAATAATGCTGCCAGCTGCATGGAGTAGCAAGGTAACCAGTAACCACTGCAAGGTAACTACTAACAGCAAGTCGCTGCATGGAGAAGAGGGAGGATACGGCATGAGTTGAAGCTTTGAGGCTCTCGTGGGTGCAGTGGGAGAAGATTCAGACTGAAATGATGGAAGAAAAAAATGTGCTCAACTGTTTTAAGAGAGGTCAGCTATTTTAACAGAGGTAAGAGCATAATGAAATGGTGGCAAAATGAAAAGTAAAGTTAAACCTAACTTTTCATGTAATTTTTTATTTGTTAGTTTATTTTATTTTTTTTCAATAAATTAATTTTCATTTTTTTTTATATAAAGGGTAAGTAGACAAAAATGAAGTGGGGATGCCCATAAGAACCCCATTTTCGGGGGGGACGCCCAGAAGAACCCCATTTTTTGGGGGGGATGCCCAAAAGTACCCCTTTCGGGGAGTTGAGTCTCCCACACTGGGGAAACGCACCCCCTTGCGTCTCCCCGAGTCTCCCCAAAAGGGGGACGTGGGAAACACACCCCCGAGAGTCTCCCCATCCTAGGTGCATGAGGTGCGAGGGGTGCGCGCACCCGACCCTAGGGGACGTGTCCCTGTGGAACATTGGTAATACCTTGGCCTAGGTCAAAGAAAATATTTGGAAACAGATCAATGAAGATATGATAGATATTTGGCCTTCAATGCAAATCATATTTGAGCAACAAAAATTGATCGAAAGGTCTAATGAAGCCATTGAAGAAGTCAAAAAATAGTTGGGAGACAAACCCAGTGAAGCTACTAAGCTCATAAAGTTCCTTAACTCTAAAAATAAACAGGAATTAGAAGAGTTAGAGATTGAAGATAAAACATAAGCTATACTGGAAGTCAAAATGTTGCTGACTAAGAGAAATTTGATGAGGCAAGTTGAAGAAAAGTTCCAGATTATGACCATTGGTGTACTGTTGAGGCCTCAGATTTCCACTGCTTCAACATGGGGGATAACCACCTAGTCCAGACCTTAAGACAACTCCTTTTCTGTTTAAAGTGGTGGCTCCGACTGGGGATGATGGGACCAGTTTCCCAAAGTGGGTTTTAAAATGAGAGTGGGTGGTTTTTGAGTGATTGCAATAGAATAATGATAACTAAATGACCTATTCTATCATGCAAATCTCTAGCTAACTTAATCTAATATAAACTCGGGTATTTCTCTATAATATACGATCTAAAAAGATATGTGCTTGACATGTGATAATAAATATCAATGACACATAAAACAGAGATGATAACCTGTAGATATAATTTCTTTGACTAAATAGTTAGTCAAAGATATGTATAAACTATATCACATATATGATGATTTATATATGAAAATAAACAATTTCAGCTAGGCATCATATAGTAGTGAAATTAACGGTTAACGGGAACAACATATCTCATATAAAATTCATGAAAATAAAGTGTTGTCACTAATTAAACAGAAACAGGACTAATCATACATGATAGAAGTAACATATATGTGAAGTTCTGCTCATTTGACTAATGACATAGATCGACTCCTTTCTTCAGATCAAATTATCTTCCAAGTATACAATAGTGCCTCAACAAAGGAAAGTAGTATGATATTTAAAAGAAATGATCATGTTCCATCATTTCACCAAAGCATTCACAAACTTACAAAAGTAAATTCTTTGCAAATGTTTTTGATACAACTATGGTCCTTATCTAAATGCATGAGAAGGGTATAAATACTATTCTAACTAATGTTCAAAAATAGATTATACAAAAATTTGAGGAGGTTTCAAACAACCTTCCTCCTAACTAGTTAACTAACTCTAAAAATAAAAAGTGACTTAATGAGCAGAGGCTATGATGATGATTTGTTGTCTACCATCTTGTCTTTCAAATTGCATATATCGACCATTGATTTGACTTGAGGAGGTGCCCTGAACTGTGTTCTGACCTGTCCTGCGAAAATTTCATCTGTGAGAGGTGGCAACATCCACTGAGTTGAATGGAGTGAGAAGTTAAGGGTCATGATTTGGCTGTGTGGCTTCAAAAGATATTTCCAATAAGCTTCCGAGTCAACCTTTTCTACCTTTGCGATTGCTTCCCTTTGGATTTCTCTTTCCGTCCATCTTTTATGCAAGTCATTTAAATCGGGCAGTTCTTTTGGGTTGCCTTCCTTCACCAGGTTGGTGGAAAAAAAAGTGTGGTTTACCACCTTTACTATGTTCTTTGACATCCCGACCACCCTTGCCACTGCTAATTCAGCTTGTTTGATCCTCGCATTCCAATCTGTGAATAGAATGTCCTTATGTGTCTCTTCGATCTCAGGCAAATTAGCTTTCCTTCCCTCTCCTGTTTCTTGCCATTCGATGAAATCTGGGATTCTTGTGTTTAGATCAGTAAACTCAGTTCTCTTTTCAATCTCTTTATCTGTTAGCTGGTCACTTGTGACAAGATCAGGAGCGATATGTGACATATTTTGGCAAAATTGTTCTTGCTATATTAATAAGAGAGAATTTAGCTCTAGTGCCTCTTTGACGAATTCCTCGACAGTAGGAACATCCTTATATCTTTCCATGGCTTGCTGCAAGTCTTGGAGTTTCATGTTTTTGGCCAATATGTCTGCTTCATGGCTTATCTTCAACACCTCCATGCTCTGTTGCAATTGGGCTAGCTACTCAGTGGCCTACCTATTCACACTTTCCTTCTCTGTTTCAAGTTGTTGCTCGAGCTATGCAATCTTCTCTTCCTTTTCCTTCAACAAAACAAATATCTCGGTAGATTTTTCCATGGTGGAAGTTGCATACGCTCCTATAGACTATGACAATTTGGTCAATTTTTCAACTGGGTTGGAAGGGATGTCCTTCCAGACTATGTCCATCGGCTCATTCTCAGGTGGGAGCTCGAGTGTTTCTATCCTTCTCCTTTCCTCTGTCTCCTTACTACAGCCTTGTGCAACGAGCTGTAGAACACATCAAGCAAAGGGATTTCAATCACTTTTAAGACAATTTCTGATGTTGGCAGAGTGGGAATGATTTTAGTTTGATAAGATGTTGTCACTTGCTCATCCATCGGTTTAGACTCAGTGTTTTTCTGAACATGCAGAGGAGTTTGATACTCCATAGGTTCCTGGGCATGTTTTGTCTTGGGAGTGTCTTGTAGTTTCTTATTGAATTGATCCACTCCTTGTTGGAAATACTAAGAGGGGGGTGAATCAGTATTTCTTTTCAATTGTTATTTTTACTAGTTAGATCACTTATATTTAGAACACAAATTGAACAATAAGAATAAATGCTTTTATTAATTTCTTATTTACAATAAATCATGTACAATGTATATAGGGCTCCAACCCTAGATGAAGACACCAATCTTCAATCTCTCAGGCTCCAACCTGTTGCCAAGCACCAATTTGGAATTTTGTGAGGCTCCGACCTCTAGGGCACCAACCTTGCATTTAGAGGCTCCAACCCCTAGGGCACAAAAAGTTCTCTAGTATAGGCTCCAACCTAGTTTCTTGAGGACACCAGTCCTCTAGGGCTCCAACCCTATCCTCCAAGGCACCAACCTTGTCTTTTCGAGGCTCCAACTTCTTGGGCTGCAAACCTTGCTTTACTTCATCAATATGTGTTTAGTTGTACTTCACAACTCCCAATGTCTTCTTCACCGAGACCTATCAATCGTCAACAATGCCTTCACTTAGTCTCCACATCACGTTATCAATGGAAACCTTGTTCTTCACATGAAGGTGTCACCATTGCTCTTCATGTTACCCAAACAAAACTTCTTCAAGGTCGCCTCATGAAGACTTCATCATGGGTCTTCAAGACTATCTCCAATAGGTCTGCACACAATTTCTTTCAACAAGCTGCTTTACCAAGTCTTCAAGGATCCTTCAAGTGCTTCACAATTATGCTTTCTACAATCTTCAACAAAGTTGCTTAATATTGATTCAAATTATCCTCAACAAGTGTTTCAATAGATCAAGAAGTCCTTGTCCAAACACAACAAATCCAATCTCCAATATTGTTTCAACCAAGGTCTGCAACAAAGGCTTCCAAGGAGTATCTTTGTTAAGACATTGTACAGTTCACTGCTCCAATAGTGCTTTGGACAAGTCTTCAAGGAGGTCTTCCACAATATTCCTAGGTCACAAATACAAAAACCAGACTTCCAATTGTTCAACCAAAAGACTGGTCTTCTCTACAAGCTCATTGGTGTCTAGGTTTGGAAGTCTGTGGCGAGGTCCTCTTGTAGCCCTAGTTTGAGCCTTGAATGAACAACAATCTGTTATTTGAACTGAGCTCCAAAATGCTGACTGTCCGAGCCCCTAAATTCAGCCTTCAAATTGTTTTGTGGTGAATTCTGGGCACCCAACAGGTTCGAGCTCAAGCCTTCAAAAGGCTGTCACAAAGTCAAAGACTGCAGCAAGTCCGAGTTTATAACTTTTTCCAGTTCTGTCTCAAAGTCCGAGCTGCTGTAGGTGACCAATCCAAATTTTAATAAGTCTGAGCCTCCTACAGGACTGTCAAAACAGTGATCCGAGGTATGGAGGGGTAAGAGTAATCCACAGAAACTTCAGCAATTCGTGTTTACTAGTCCAAGATGTTAGTCACCACAGGTTGCTGCCTTTGAACTTTGTTGAGCTAATTTGTTTACTGAAATTAACAAAAATATTTCTTATCAATCCGGGTTGTTTATATTTTGAGGCAAGTTCACTATATGTGAATATCAGATGTAATCAAACCTTGAAAGATAAGTTATTCAAAAACTTAAAGCAATATATACTACAACTCCAATTCAATTAGTTTGAAAAGAGGAAAAATATTGAAATGGTTCTTAACTCAAGAAGTCCACTTCTGCCTCAATTACTACTTAATGAATCAGAGATTGAAACTAAGAACTTAAGATGGATAAATTATTAATGAAAGAATGCTCCTAACTTAAGAGACACATAATGTGTTTCATTATAATTCATTCACCTCAATGCCAAAATCACATAAAGAAACTACTTGCATGCAATCAAGGGAAACTAGTTACAATTCACCATATTAGTAGAAGAGGTGCTCAACTTGAACACTTTGTTTTTCCAACTCAATAAGATGATGAATAAGCTAAGATATAATGAAATCAATCACCATACATTAACCATAAATCAATCTGAAATAAAGCATGAAAAACCAGTTCTAGAATAACCATATTACAAGAAATAAAATTAGTTAACAAGGAAGTGTACTTAGCTTGGAATGGGAGCCCTCCACCCTTGCTTTGCACACTTGAAGAGTGATATCAGAAGCTAAAATTCAGTCACACATCCATAGCATTGAACATCAAAATAATAATAGCACAAGTCTTCAAATTAACTCTCCAATCCAAAAGTGTCTCAGCATAAAAGTATAATAAGTCAATACATAAGCCATCAAAGTCTTGGCTCTTAAATAGAAGTCTCATGAAACAAACTGATCTATATTCACTCAAAAAAAACCCATCTACTCTTATCCATCTATATAAGTCGAATTCATCACTCCCATCCCAATAGATATGATCAATCCCATAGAATCTCAAAACTGCCCTATTTCTATGGGATTTCTGAATGACTAGTCATGATTGACTAGCACTAAATGGGCCTAATAAAGCTTGTTCTGTTCGAGCTAAGCATAGCTGGCTTAGTCCTAGTTCCCAAGCTGCCCATCCATGTATTCAATTCGTGCCCAAGTGTCCTGCAACCATATCAACCATAGAGCTATTACGGGAATTTCTGAATCTGCCAATTTTTGCACTTAAAACCAAACTTTCATAAAAACTTTAGAAATTGAAAAATTAAAATTAAATACCTGAATGGATATAAAATATATATCAAAATGGGATGAATAAAGGGAAAATGGATGGCAAATAGATGGATTAGTAAGTTTCTTAGAGCAAAAACAAGACCAAAACTAAGGCCCAACATCTCCCCCTTGCTTATCATCAAGCATGTCCCCATGCTTGCTTATTACTCTTTGATCTTCTTCTCTCTGTAGTAGATGTTGTACCTGTAGATGCTTCTTGTTGTGCTGCCCTGACCAAACAATCCAAACCTGAGTCATGTCCTTCCCTGAACAAAGCTGCTTTTACCTTCTGTTTTTCATACTTTGCCTGCCACATATTCTTTTCCTTTAACCATTTAAATGCTTGTTTAGAAAGTAGATCATTTTTCCATTTTAGTCTCCCTAGCTCTTCATTTAGCTTTTCATTTGCCTTGACCAACTTAGTATTATCCTTCTTACTTGCCTTGTTTTCCTCTTTTAATTGTTTTTCCATGATTTTACTAATTTCTAGTTGGTCAGTTAAGTCCCTGATTCTTCCCAAATTGATTTCTTTTTCAAAGTCTTGTGTTGTTTTGATTAGTGATGCTGCTGCTGCATCATCATATGAAGAATCCCTCTCAAATACCTCCTGTGAAATCTCATTTTCTACCTGTTTTCTTGAAGAATATGTGTCTACTTCCTTTTCTAAGTCAATGGGACTTTTATTCCTAAATCTTATAGGAATAGACACAACATATGTTTCATTTTCCTGCATGGCCATGTTATTTTGTTGTTTAGCTCTTGTTCTGGGATATAAGGGTGAACTCATCAATCCTCTATTTTCCTGCTCTACTTTATCCTGCACTTCATTAACCTGTTCAGTAAACTAGTTTCTAGACATGAACTCCCTCCAAACTATGCCTTGCGATCTCACTTGATACTCAACCAGGATTTTGATCAATCCCTGGTGGTAAATCTTTCCTGCTTTGGGCCTATGTTCATGTCTCACTGTTTCAATAATTCTCAAGAGGATCCTAAATAGGAATTATGGCAAGTTAATCCTATCTTCTCCCTTAATATGCTGTAGAAGTCGGACATGATATAGGTGGGCAACACTATATCCTCTATCACAAGTCAAAAACTTCTGGATGACAAGAACCAACTCACCCCATGGTTCATTGAACCATTCCCTTGGTATCCCCTTGGTTCTATCAAAAGTCCCTTTCCGGTTCTTTTCAAGGAAGAAAGTCCATGCTTTCTCCTTGAAGTGCAGGCCTTTGTGATATTTTTCACCTATCATTGGAAGATCTAGAGCTTGGGAAAGGTATTCCTGAGTCACAAGAATAATGACATCTCCTACACGTGTTTGGTCCTGACTGTAGTTGTTTATGAAGTCCCTGGTTATCTCCTCACTGTGGCCATCAAACTTTTGCAGAAAGCCTATCAATCCTGCCTGGTAAAGCTTTTCTATGGTTTCCTTTTTCCAGCTCTCTATTTGAAATTTGGGCTCTATTCTGGCTGACATTGTTTTTGAAAACCAGTGGATATATGCTTCTTCTGTCATTAATTTCATCTTAAAAATAATAACTTGTTCTGTCGAAAATTAAATTCCAAAATCAAAGAAGCTTACCTGCTCTTTCACAACAATTTTAATTCAATTTCCTCAACCTCTGTTTACCCTTTCTCTGCAGCAACACTGTTTTAAATCCCTGTCCAAGCAATCAAACACCTGTATATCCCTGTCAATATGCTAAACTCTGTCTGGTAAACAAAATACATATGAAAACAACATATTCATGATGGACTTTTGGTTTTCTTAATGTATTTTTTAGGCATCATCCTTATTTTGCTCCATATATGCCTAACATTCTGCACTGTGTATATATAAAGACATTAAAAACAAACAACGCATTTCCTTAAATGGCTCGGCCTTTATCTCTCTGAAAATCAGCGCTCGGCCTCCTATATAAAAACTTGAACATCACACAGCACATTTAAATGGAACAGAGTTTAAATGGCTCGGCCTTACATAGAGTTTACTATAGCATACCAATCCATTGTATTAACCAGAACAAAGTCACATTCTTCGTGTTTTCACATTACAGGCCGTTTCTATTCAAAGGCATGCAATATGTCAGGCATATAAACAATAAAATCAACCAACAACGCAAAACAAAATCAACTTATACAAGCACATCACAAAAAAATTCACATCTTCGGCGCTAGCAACTATGACTCTGCCTCCTCTGTTTTATAAACTCTGTTTTGATTTGCAAAACTACACATGCAAGCCCATGCTAATGATGTGTTATACATGCAATATGATAGAATTAGATTGTTGCGCTGTTTCCCTAGTGTTTATGCCGTGATACATGCGATGAATCTTATCGCCAAGCCTCATATTTATTAAACTGCTGTCATTAACCCTTAGAATTATTGATTCTGGAGTTTTTCGGCGTTTTTACCTGGCTATTGGCGAGCGCTGAGGAGTGTTAAATGGCACTCTGAATCCCTGTGACTGCGTTTGGCTGACTGGTGGCAAGAGCAGGTGCGTTAGTCATTAAATAACAACACTGTTTTAACACGACTCATGGTTTGCGGGCTCAACAAATCACGCCATTACCTGAGTTATCCCGAGATTTCAGGATCACTTTGCATTGTATTCGGGACGTTTTACCTCCTTATATCTCCTCAGACCTGCTTCAGTTTCTTCTTTGCTTGCGACTATGCAGCTCTTCAACACAACGCTCTGAGCTATTCGGCGATGATGAAGTTGTTTTACCAGGCGCAGGAGACCATCGGTCAGTTTATGACCATTTACGTGTTTTGGCCATGCGTTTGGCTGAGCTGAGCCATATGATTTCCTATTGGCGATCATGGGCACATAGGCATGCCGTGCAAGTCATGCGAGTCCTTTTGACCAGTCGCCTGACTGTGTCATTAGGATGGCCTGCCTGTTCTCATGATTCAAATTTAAACCCTCCGTCCATGCAGGTCGTGGCTGTCCTCCTATGCAGCTCACGGCATCATGCAAACATTTGACGGTTTACATGTACCTCCATGCCACGTTGCTCAAGCCACATCTGCGCTTGAAGGTCTGTGCAATTCATGCATTGGGTTGGTGCGTGGGTGGACTGTCGTTGCACTCATAACCTTCAGCATTCACCATATATGCAATAGTGTTTAATCATATGCAATAACCCGTATATGCAATAACCTTTGGCCGCATGTAAACTTAACTTTGTGTTGCATGCATTCATGTCTCCTCATTCCATGTGCTATATGCATATTGCCTTGTGCCTTATATCCTAAGTTTATTGCATATGCATATCATATATTCATTCGTCCACATTGCCTATAGCGCATATATTGCATATTACATATTCGTTTGTGGCTTTTCATATTGCATATATTCAAATAGATTTACATATAGCGCATTACTTCCAAAGTTATATGCACATCCTTATTATAATTTTAAAATGACCATCTTGGGTCATATTTAAAATTATCACCATTGCTAATCATTGAATTGTATGTGCAGGTTGAAATGTTGTCCTCGTTTGGTCCCTTTATGCTTCTAAAGAAAAATACTTAGGGGTTAATGAACATGAAATGGGATAGGATATTTATGGATATGAAATGGAATAGAATGTGTAAGGGTTATAGGGTATGTACAAGGAATATAGGGTATGGAATGATAATTAATATCTTCAGGTACTAATTTCAACTTAACAAAGACTAAAAATTTCTAAGAAAAATTTGAATTTTCAAGCACAAAATGACTATACATATACTCCCCTGGATGATGTCTGTACAAGTGGGATGAAATCAGTTGATCAAATATTGTAGATGGATTGAAAAGTAGAATTTATTGCTGCTCCTTGTTCTGCATGCTCTGGTTCTTGAATTGTTGACTGTTGTTCAGGTTCCTCTGTAATGATTTCTTGATTTAGGTCCCTCTGTTATGCTTATGAAATATGTACATGTTGCTTTGATATTTTCGGGTCCCTCTGATATCTTTTCAGGTCCCAGCTGTTGACAATACAAGTTCCATCTGTACTTCAGCTGCACAGCTAAAGTTCTTGTGCAATTCTCCCCCTTGCTTAAGATTTGACTTGTCCTCAAGTCAGATGTGTGTGGAGAATTTCCTGCATTGAATTTTTGTGAGAACAGTAGAACAAGAATAAGGAATTCATAGAGTCCAAGTTGCCATGGTTTTCCCCTATGAATTCGTGTTTGCTTGGTGCCAGTTTCTTGGTTTTCACTAGCAAACAGTTTTTTTTTGTTCTTATTTTTTTATTATATTTATTTTTTATATATATTTTCTAATTATTATTATTTTTATTTATTTATTTATTTTTTATTTTGCTACAAGACTGGAAGATGGCTGAGCTTGTTGTGCCATGATTTCCAGTTCTATATCTTCTACCAGTTGTTTCATAAATTCTTCCTTGCTGATAGGCCTGTTATAAACTTTGAGCCTATGTCCATTTACTAAAAATGAGGTGGAGTCCTGGTCGATTGTCCTGATCTTGACTACTCCATTGTCAAAGATTTCTTCGATTTCATATGGGCCTAGCCAGTGTGTTGTGAACTTTGCTTTGAAATCTTTGAATTTGGAGTCAAACAATAATGCCTAGTCTCCCTTGTGAAATGTATTGCTTTTGATAAATCTGTCGTGCCACTTCATTCTTTGCTGTTGCACCAATATGGTATGTTCTATGGCTTGCTGACGTTGCTCATCTAGTCGATTCAATTCCATGATCCGCTGTTGTTGTGCTTCAGACAGGTCTAGTCCTAGTTTAGCTGCCAGTTTCTATGTGTGTATATGAAAATATATAGGCAATAAGGCCTCTTTTCCATATACCAACTGGTATGGGCTAAAGCCAGTTGTATTCTTCCATGTGATTCTGTAGGCCCATAGTGCATCCTTTAATTTTTTAGACCAATCTTTTCTGTTCAGCTGTACTATTTTGGTCATGATATTTTCTAGGACTTTATTTGTTGATTCAACCTGCCCATTTGCTTGAGGGTGATATGGTGTAGACTTCCTGTGTTTGATCTTGTATTTCTCTGTTAGATCTCGTACCATCTTTGAAGTAAACTGTGCTCCTTGATTTGTTACAATTTGTCTGGGTACTCCGTATCTTACAAATATTTCTTCAAAGAGAAAGGTGACCACTGTATCTTCTGTTGCTCTGGTTACTGCTTTGGCCTCCACCCATTTGGTGACGTAATCTGTACATACTAGGATGTACCTTTTTCCATTTGATGGTGGATTAATAGGTCCAACAAAATCGAGCGCCCATTGCTCAAATGGTTCTATGAGGACCTGTGGCTTGAGTGGCATCTCATCTGATATGATTGGTCTCCCTATTCTTTGGCAACTGTCACATTGCTTGACATATGCCTTGGAGTTTTTGAAGATGGATGACCAGTAGTAGCCCAATTGCAGCACCTTGTATGTTGTTCGTTTGTCTGCAAAATGACCACCACATGGTTCATCATGACATGCTTTCAGGATGTCTAATATTTCATCTTCTCGCACACATTTTTTAATTATCAAATCTGAACCAGTATAAAATAAATCACCATTTATCCAACTATACCTAGAGCTTTCTCTAATAATTTTTCGTTTTTGCTTTTTAGAGAATTGTGTTGGAAACTTTCCAGAAGATAAATAATTTTCAATATCTGCAAACCATGGTGTTTTTATCGTTATTGCAAACATGTGTTCATCTGGAAAGCTGTCTACAACTGGATTTGGATCGTTGGGTGAATGTATGTGGGACAGAAAGTTAGCCACTTGATTTTCTTTGCATGGCCGGTCATGTATTGTAATATTAAACTCTTGCAATAACAGTAACCATCTTGTTATTCTCCCATTGGTGATGGGTTTATTCATCAAGTATTTTATTGCTGAATGATCTGTATGGATAAAAACTTGGTAACCTGTTATATAGTGCCTGATTTTTTTTACTGCATGTATTACGACTAACATTTCTTTTTCTGTGACTGTATAGTTCAATTCTGCAGATGTTAAATTCTTGCTTATAAAGTATATTGCATAATTGAACAGGTTCTCTTTCTGCCCAAGGGAGGCACCTATCGTGGTATCAGATGCATTAGTTGAAATATGAAATGGAAAAGACCAGTTTGGCCCACGGAGAATGGGTGCAACTGATAATTTTTCTTTTAGTATTTGAAATGCATTTTGACAATCATTTGTCCAGTGAAATTCAATATCTTTTGCTAATAGTTTGAACAGAGGTTGGGCTATTTTACTAAATTTTTCAATGAATCGACTATAGTAGCCTGCATAGCCCAAGAAACTTCTTACCTCTTTTTGTGTTGTAGGAGGCATTAAGTTAACTAAAACTTGGATTTTTACTAGATCCACCTTAATTCCCGAAGTGGAAATATGGTGTCCCAAAACTATACCTTATGTCAACATCATATAGCATTTCTCATTGCTTAATGACAAATTTGTTTCAATGCATTGTTTCAAGACTTTCTCAAGGTTGTTGAGGAAATCATTATATGTGTTTCCATAAACTGTGAAGTCATCCATATAAACCTCTACACATTCGTGGATTAGATCAGCAAATATTGCAAGCACTGCTCGTTGGAAGGTTGCAGGTGCATTGCATAAACCAAATGGCAAAACATTATATGCATAGGTTCCCCATGGGCAAGTGAATGTTGTCTTGTCTTGGTCTTCTATTGCTATTCTAATCTGATTGTACCCGCTAAACCCATCTAGGAAGGAGAAAAATTTCTTTCCAGCTAATGAGTCTAACACCTGGTCAATGAATGGTAGGGGAAAATGATCTTTTAATGTGGCTTTGTTTAATTCCCGATAGTCCACACATACCCTCCACTTTCCATTTTTCTTCGGTACTATAACCAATGGAGAAACCCTTTGACTATCTGAAATAGGATAGATGAATCCAACATTTAACAATTTCGGCAGTTCCTCTTTCACTATTTCTTTCATCATGGGATTCATTTGTCTTTGAGGTTGCCTTATAGGTTTGAGTTGATCATCTGTATAGATGTGGTGGATACATGTGCTGGGATGAATTCCTTGCATGTCAGTATAATCCCAGGCAAAATCTTTTGAATATTTATGTAATAATGCAATTAACTCTTGTTCTTGTGCTGATTGCAACTGGTTTCCAATGTTCAAATGTTTTCCAGGATATACCTCAATTGTTTTTGTTGTTGGATTGGAGATTTTGTTTACAGGAAAGATGTCTATAAAAGAATTCCGTAAAGTTTGAACAATACAAGTTTCCTGAAAGCATTGATTCAAAAGATTACTTGTAGCTTCATATTGAACTTCTCTAAGCTGCTCTGAAATATTTGGTTCTGAAATGAAAAGATCCATTAAGTCTTCATTCTCTTCTTCTTCTCTAAATTCAAAGAATTGATTTATACTTAAAAATGATTTAGTTTGCTGCTTTTCTTGAGTTTCAAGTACTGATTCTAAAGAAGATGATTGTGCAGGTGAATAAAGAGCAATATGTTTCCTTTCATCTCCATGTGAAATAATCATGCTTCCTAATCTGCATCCTATAAAGGCATCGGCGGTAGCTAACCATGGTCTACCTAAGATTAGAGGATGTCCTCCCAAATTTGTTTTTGGTTGCAAGATAAGGAAGTCAACAGGATACTCCCATGAATCCAAAGAGACTATGATATCTTCTAATATTCCTTCTAGAACAACTTTAGATCTGTCTGCTAGTTCTAAAATTGTAGAAATTGATCTAATGTTGTTTAAATGCAGATTTTTCATTGTCTCCATTGTCATTACATTTATAGCTGCTCCCAAGTCTATTAATGTGTTTGGTACTGAGAAATTATTTATTGATATAGTAACCATAGGGATACCAGGATCAATATATTTCTCTACAATGGTTTGTGTAGACATGAGGCTTGCTAATTTACCAATGACTTGGATTATAGTAGGATCCTTCTTCTTTTTACCTGTTTTTTTAATGCACAATTCCTTTATTGTTTTAGCATATATTGGTATTTCTTTAATTGCCTTCAACAAAGGAATTTTTACATAAGCATTTTTCAATTCATCTAAAATATCAAATTCAGGAAGGGTCATTTCTTTTTGTTGTTCCACTAACCTTTCAAGATAAGGTGGTGTTTGAGTTGTAATGGTTTTTCCTTTCTGAATTTGTATTTCAGTTTGTGATGTTTCAGGTGATTCTCCTTGTTCAGTTGGCTCTTCTATGATTGGAGAAGAATCCTTTTTAAGCACTTTTCTAGACCTTAGATGGACATCATTTAGAGGAAGAATAGAGTATGTGGGAAAGCATGCTGCTTCCTCTACAGTGTATACAGATTTGTCCACTTTATTATTCGAATTTGCCATTGGTTGGGCTGGTAATTGAGTTGGTATGGGTTGATTTGAAGGTAGTTGTAACTATTGTGGTTGAGTCAACAATGGTGGTGGATTCTGCTGTGGAAATGGCATGGATTGTGGATATGCAGAATTTTGTTGCGGAAATGGCATGGACTGTGGATATTGTGGATATGAAAATGGCTGTTGGTATTGTTGCTGGTATTGTTGTTGATACTGTTGAGGTGGTTGGTTTCCATAACCATATCCTCTCCATCCTTGTGCAGGTTGCTGTGGATACTATTGTGGAGGCCAAGCTTGCCATGGCATTGGAGGGTTCCAAAGATTTTGAGGTGGATAGAAGTAATTTTGTTGAGGGAATTGTTGCGGATTTTGTTGAGGCATCCTAGGTTGCCATGGTCTTCGTGGTGCTACATAATAAAAACCTTCTATTCCTGGCACTTCTTCCATTGAGTTCATTTGTAATTCTTTCAATCTTAGACAGTTTTCTGTGGAATGATTTTCTGTACAAAGACCACATACCTGAATACTATCCAAAGGACATTCTCTTAATGGATGTTTCTTTCTACGTTTGGAACAAAAGATTGCTAGAGCTTGTTCTTGTTCTTCCTTCTTCTTATTTGCCTTTAGAACATCTACTTGTGTTCCCAATGTACTTAAGAGGTTTGTTTTGAAGTTTTCCAATAAGCTTCCTATTTCCGCTCTTGTTATCCCTCCTGCAGCTGACTTTGCTGCTTTTGAACTTGCTTCTCTCTTTCCGGTTTTTGATCTTCCTCTAGAATATTTTTGACATAACTCAAAAATTTCTTCGAATGGTAGGTTTGAAATGTCTCCTTTACCCATCACATTCAAAATGTCAAGGTATTCATCCCTTACACCCTTGAGAAAGATTGTTCGAATGGTTTCTTGATTTAGAGAGTGTTGTTTAGATTTTTGTAGATTATATGCAAATCTTTCCAAATATTCTTCTAAACTTTCATCTTCTTGTTGTGTCATTCTGAAAACATCTTCCTTTGAATCTCTAGATCTACAATAAGCTTGATATTTTTAAGGAAGACCGATCTCATATCATCCCAAGAAGCTATTGTTTGTTCTCCTAAACCCATGAACCATTTTAAAGCTGCTGCTTTTAATGTAGCAGGTAAAAGACGAAGTTTGTGAATGTCATCAGTGTATCCGTATGTTCTACATAGAATATCAAATTCAAACATAAAAGCATCTGGATCTTCCGTTGACATTCCATAAAAATTTGGCAATACAGAAGGTGGAATTTTTTCATTTTCACCTCTTCTCCTAATATTTCACTTGTGTCTACTATTGGAAAGCCAAAGGTAGCTTCTTGATCATGACCATCTTCTTGTCTTTTCCGATCATTTTCTTGTTTTACCTCCTCCTCTCTTTTTCTTCTCCATTCTCTTTGTTGTCTTTCATACTCAATTCGTTGTTTAGGAGTGAAAATAACAGATCCATGTCCCTCTTCTGCCATTGGTTTAGTTGTTTCAATTTTGAGTGGAGATTCAGGTTGTTGAAAGACAGGTTGATTTATAGATGGAAAGACAAGTTGATTTTCTTTGATAATTTCTTTTTGTTTTCCTGAAGTTGAGGGTTGTTTTTGTTTTGCTTCCCAAGCTAACAAAGTTTGCCTCTCAATCAAAGTTAACCTTTGTCCAGTTCTTTGTTTTTCTGCCAATTCCTCAATTATTGGATTACCAGTAACTGGGGTGCTTGATGATCCTATCTCTACTTGTGGGGGTTTTTAACAAATCTACCTTGAGGATCTCTATATCTAGGCATAAAGAAACATAACTAAAAAGGAATGTAACTAATGTTTTTTTGTTTTTTGTTTTTTTGAAATTTATCTTCCTATTGACTATGCCGATATTTGCCTCCCCAGCAACGGTGCCAAAATGTTGAGCTAATTTGTTTACTGAAATTAACACAAATATTTCTTATCAATCCGGGTTGTTTATACTTTGAGGCAATTTCACTATATGTGAATATCAGATGTAATCAAACCTTGAAAGATAAGTTATTCAAAAACTTAAAGCGATACATACTACAACTCCAATTCAGTTAGTTTGAAAAGAGGAAAAATATTGAAATGGTTCTTAACTCAAGAAGTCCACTTCTGCCTCAATTACTACTTAATGAATCAGAGATTGAAACTAAGAACTTAAGACGGATAAATTATTAATGAAAGAATGCTCCTAACTTAAGAGACACATAATGTGTTTCATTATAATTCATTCACCTCAATGCCAAAATCACATAAAGAAACTACTTGCATGCATTCAAAGGAAACTAGTTACAATTCACCATATTAGTAGAAGGGGTGCTCAACTTGAACACTTTGTTTTTCCAACTCAATAAGATGATGAATAAACTAAGATATAATGAAATCAATCACCATACATTAACCATAAATCAATCTGAAATAAAGCATGAAAAACTAGTTCTACAATAACTAGATTACAAGAAATAAAACTAGTTAACAAGGAAGTGTACTTAGCTTGGAATGGGGGCCCTCCACCCTTGCTTTGCACACTTGAAGAGTGATATCAGAAGCTCAAATTCAGTCACACATCCATAGCATTGAACGTCAAAATAATAATAGCACAAGTCTTCAAATTAACTCTCCAATCCAAAAGTGTCTCAGCATAAAAGTATAATAAGTCAATACATAAGCCATCAAAGTCTTGGCTCTTAAATAGAAGTCTCATGAAACAAACTGATCTATATTCACTCAAAACAAACCCATCTACTCTTATCCATCTATATAAGTCGAATTCATCACTCCCATCCCAAGAGATATGATCAATCCCATAGAATCTCAAAACTGCCCTATTTCTATGGGATTTCTGAATGACTAGTCATGATTGACTAGCACTAAATGGGCCTAATAAAGCTTGTTCTGTTCGAGCTAAGCATAGCGGGCTTAGTCCTAGTTCCCAAGCTATCCATCCATGCATTCAATTCGTGCCCAAGTGTCCTGAAACCATATCAACCATAGAGCTATTACGGGAATTTCTGAATCTGCCAATTTTTGCACTTAAAACCAAACTTTCATAAAAACTTTAGAAATTGAAAAATTAAAATTAAATACCTGAATGGATATAAAATATATATCAAAATGGGATGAATAAAGGGAAAATGGATGGCAAATAGATGGATTATTAAGTTTCTTAGAGCAAAAACAAGACCAAAACTAAGGCCCAACAAACTTCTCCAATAGGTGGCTATCACAAGAATTATTTTAGGAAACTGTCCACAGTTGAGTTTTTAAACCTCATACCCCTATCCGCAACTTCTGAGGTGTAACCGAGCTGCAATATATTAATCCATAGGTAGCCAATAAAAAAAGGCCCAAATTGAAATATTCCTTGTCCTCCACAACCTCCTTGCTATCCTATGTTTTTATCCCTGAAATGACCACCAAATTCTGTGTTTTTCAACGAAATTTGATGGTTAAAATGAGGTATGAAATCCTTATATATAGTGTTTTTTTGCACAACAAAATGAAAAGACACATCCCTATTTGGAGGCCGACTTGTGTCGGCTTCTCAGGTCGGCTCCATGTCCAGATTTAATAAATTAACTTAAAAAATTCATAACTTTCAAACCGCTTGGAGTTTCAGGCTGTGTAATAGCTCATTGGAAAGGAAAAATTATGCTTTAAAATATGGTCTAGGAATAACAGTCAGAGGCCGCCCCTAAGGTAGTGAAAATCAATTTTCTTTGTGACTGTCCTTAAATTTATATGCATAGAAAATTTGTAACAATTTTGGGACATCGTGGCTTCTCCATTGTTTTGCACCAATAATATCATCATGATAGTATCCAACATCATGATGAAGGTATAACATCATGTATTCAATGATAGTGCTGTAATACGTCATATTGAAACCTTCATTAATTTTTCAAAGACACCAAAGTAGTCTTCCAAATATGTCAAAGTGTGGTCATTCTTTAAAGAGTATGACATCATCAAGTGTATGACTCCATATGTCATCAAGGTTTAAGGTCTAGATCATCAAGGAACATGCAACATTATAGCTAGTTCAAGGGTGCCTTAGGACTTCTTCATTAATGGTTTGACATCTTCATTGATGGTATCCTTGTCAAAAAAGAGTCCTAAAATCATCATCTGGGACCATGCATCTCAAGAATATTAATATCTCAGTCAATTCCATATTGACATCAATGAAAACCTTGATTAACACTCCTGCTCCAAACTATTGCTTTTGATCTCAGAATTGATATCTTTAGGTGGGGTGCTCATGCACTACTTTTCAGTTGACTTCCGGTTGGATTCTATTGAATTCTTAGTGTCTTTGGCCTTCCCTGTATCCAGTGCTTTCCCTATATCCACTTGAGATTCTATGCGATAATTAGGTCTTTCATTGTTGACAATCACACTGGGCATAGGCTTGTCCTCGATTTTTAACAAATGCAATGGAATTATTTCGAGCCTTTTGTTTCTGAACTCCTGAAATCTTTCAAAATCTTCAGGACTCAGATTTGTCCTTGCCCATTCGAATGATTGTTCGAAGGATTTAGCTGATTGTAAAAGGTCTTCAAAATCATTAGCTTCATGGTTATAAGGTTTGATATTTACTGCAGTAGTGATGTTATATACTATCTTGTCTGGATCAAATTGCCTTTTTGGAAAAGTATGGAGCCTGAGGCTTTCTAGGCTTACTAACTCCTTGATTGCATGGTTAAAATTTGCTAATGAAAAGGAACCACACCTAATAGGAAAAGATGGCCATAATAACTTCTTGTTTTCTTTTAGGAGCTTGGTGAAGCCTTTTCCCATAGTCTAGTGGGCTATTTCTCTTTCTAATAATTTATCAGAGACATACAAAAGGAGGACATCTGGGTCTGCTATACTACCAAAAACCTTGATGTATGTAAACCACTCTCAAAAAAATATTTGCTGACTGCGAGAAGGTCTGTAGCGGCTTCTTTGGAAAAGCTGGGGGCTTTCTTATTGAAAATTAATTGATGCAATGGCAAAATAACAACATCGAATATTTTATAAAAATGGGGTACATAACGGGATTCCCAAATTTGTTTATCGCTGAGATGGATAGGGTAGGGGTCCTATAAGGTCCATTTCCAATCCATGATTGGAAATTTAGTGCAAAAATGAATGGCATTTGTAGGCACTGAAATAGAATGGAGGAAGGTTCTTTGGAGAGGAGGATCTCTTTTGTCGATATTTGGTGATGACAGTGGCTAGGTTATCAGATAGGATGGTGGCCCAATTCATAATGTGGGAATTGACACAGGCATCAATCAAAGGAATCCATTCTATGGAAAAATTAGCATTATTAGGTAACCCGTATAGTCTACATAACATAGAAGCTGCATAGTTGTAGGGGTTTGCCAAAGAGGCTACAGGATACATACCCATTTTATCAAATTTGAACTTGTTCTCTAGTACCCTCCAGCCCTAGATCATCTTGAAAGGTTCTTCATTCTTCTTTGCGAAGTTGGCCATGTATGATTTATCATATATGTCTTGAGGGTTAGGTATATGGTACATTTGCTTTAGGTCTTCCACTTTGAATGACCCCATGAGTTCCATTCTCGAGTTCCTGAATTGCCTATCTTCAATAGTGAGGTTTTCCACCACCCACCTAATCATATCAGTGTATGGGAGGATTTTTTCTCTCGCTCCTATTTTGTGAAGGAAAGAACAGGAAGCATCCTTGAATTGGAGTCTCGAAGGTTTTATTGAGCCAGCTATTTCTTTTGTGATAGTGATCGTAGGACGCTCATCCTTAAGCCTGTTGTATATGACCTCCCAAGATATTGCTCCCAAATCGACTCTACATACTGTATCAGAGAATATAGGATACATTTCTGATAGTTCGGACTCTGTAATGCTCTGCTTTTTATGTTTCTGCATCACTTTTCGCAATGACATGTCTTTTGTAGCTTGCATGAAATGGAAGAGATATATTCAACGCAGAAGATATAGGGAAATTAAGACTAAAAAATATTTGAAATGACTTTGAATCGTGGGAGGGTTTCAAATGAGATATTCAACGTTAACTAGCCATAACTTGAAACATCATTACCTCTCCTCAAGCCGCTAAACATTAATTACCCTCTCAAACCGTTCATTATGATATTAAAACACAATTACTTCCCATGCTTGGTGATTTATTCACGCATCATAGCTTTTTAAACGATGTCATATAGCGTTTCCTATTTATAATGTGAAATGCAATTGCGAATATCCCAATATTGCATTTCGCAAATAGTTAACGGATGACACAATGTCATGGCTTATTTATTTGCGACTCCCGCGAAATGCGATTGCGAATTTTTAATGCATTTTGATCAGAATGTCATAGTGGGGGGTTGATCGCATATCAAAATTTCTTTAAGGTTTTTATGATTATCACATGAAAAAATGCGATTTGTGATTTGCAATGAGGATCCTAAACTTGGGTTGTTTTCTAAGAGTTTTCAAGGAAATTTCTTAGAGTTAGGATTTATTTTTCAAAGACTAAAAATTCAAAAAGGGTCCCCATTTATATGCTTAATATTAGCTATTACTATATGTTAAATGGGGGTGTTGTTACATAGTACAACAATCGGCGATTCACTTGGGAGAATCAGTTATCTCCGATTGGTTTTATGAAATTTCTAAAAAAATTCAAAACAAGAAGAGTTATAGGAATAGTAATTACATGAGTTATAAAGTAAACAACATTTCTCTAGAATCATAATCACTTACTTAATCTATTTATTCAACTGCTTGACTCTTATAGTGATAAAAAATACAAATGTCTACATCAGTCAATATTAATATTTAAAGAGATATATCAAGTGTCTTCTACATATTAGTTTTTGGTGTTTACTCATTTATCACATATAGAGATTCTGTTGCCATCAGACATTCATAGCCTTGATAGGGTTATATTTAAACCAACAATGATTCATTGTCCCATATGAAGCAATTTTCAAAATTCAAAACGATATTCACTCACTTTCAATCTCATTTGGACCTTGTCCTTTTTCCTTTTATATAATATTTCCTTATAAGTTTCTTAAAAGACATTGTCTAGGCCTGGTAACCTAATAATAACAATGCCATTCACTGGTTGTAATTAAACTGAAAAATCTAACTCTTAATGAGACCCCTTGTCCTTTGATTGATTAGATCATTGACTATTAACCTGTTTTGGTATGCAGTTTTGGTAATATTAGTTTAATTATTTCCCTATGATCATGGTTAACAAGCTCGTAATGATACTTATTATCTTCTAGGTTTTGCATATTTTAGAATTACACTTTGGAAAAGGAAAATTTTAGCAGATGGGGTGAATCATTGGTTCTTTTAAGAGTTTTGGATAATAATGATAGAGTTTTAAGATACTCATCTGCAGAAAGTCCTTACTAGGTTAAAGATTCTTTTCTTGACTGATAACAAAACATCTATACTTTGTAAAGGTAAGAGTTTGTTCATAGAATAAATGTTTCAGCAAGATCAAGTTTTTCCAAAGAAATCAAGTTTACTTTGATACTCAAATGTCCTAATTATTTCTTTAACTTTTCCTACTTATAGAAGCGAAAAATAAAAAATATTATCAAAGATTTTATTTTGAAAAGCCAAAAGTAAATACTACTTAACCTTTATTTTCCTAAGAATTTTAAAGGCGATATGATACAAAATTAGAAGAGGTTATCTTCTAGGAAAAGTATTTTTTTCAGAATTTTCCCATTAACGGGCAAGGAATCTGTCCTTCCTGATAAGTCTTGTAAAAGAAATGTTGATTGACCAATTTTCTCAATGATTTGGAAAGGGCCAAGCCATAGTCTTTGGAATTTGGTATGTTTACCTTTTTCCTCGTGTGCTTTGTCCCATTTCAAAACCATATCACCTACTTCAATATTTTTATGACTGCCAGAAGTTGACTAATTGCTGATGATGGAAGTGGGTTTCTTTAGATTTTTCTCGTTCTTCTTCGAGCTTAACAATCTAGAATTGTTTTGCATGGAGAGAAGAGGAAGGGTTTTCATCGATGAATTGCACTAGGGAGAGAGATGGAATTTCTATTTTTGTGGGGACAACAACTTATTTTCCATAAACTAAAGCAAAAGGATAAGAACCAATGAAGGCCTTCTGTGTAATTCTATCTGTCCAAAAAGAAAATGTCAATGCTTTGTGCCAATTCCTATGGTTTTGGTCAATAGTCCTTTTGATGATTCTGATGCGGTTTTTGTTTGTCAATTCTACTAATCCATTACCTTGTGGATACTATTTGGCTGAATACTTTAATTTAAAACCTCGCTTTAAAACAAATTCTACCACTATATTTCCAGAAAAATAAGATGCATTGTCAAACATTAATGTTGTAGGTAAGCCAAACCTGGTAATTATGTATTGATCAATGAAGTCTGTCACACTTTCTGTATTAGCTATATTTAGTGGGATAGCTTCTACCCATTTTGTAAAATAATCAATCGCTGTAAGGATGTATTTGTGCTGCTTGGAAGAGTTAGGAACAATCTCACCAATTATATCTAATCCCCATTGTTTGAATGGTTGTTGGATCTTTACTGGTTACAGAGGGAATGCTGGATTATTTTCTCTTCAAGCTGCAATTTGACAAGTTTTACACTTTCTTGCATATTCATGTGCATCCTTGAATAGTGTTGGCCAATAATAACCTGCATGCAAGATTTGTAGAAATTTTGAATAATATGACACATATTCATAGAGACTATCCTGGTTATACACTTACAAGCGGAACATGCATAATACATAACCTCCTATACATTGATCATCAATTTACAGAAGCAGAAACATTCACAGGCACACATAGAAGCATCAATCACACATATCAACACAGTATTTTCCCAGGGAAAGCATCTCGCTAAAAACCCCAACTATCTGTATATTATAGTGATTGAATCATGTAACATTACAAAGTACAATGCTTATCACAAGAAATCCAGTACCAGCTCCACCTGTTACACACAATACAGCTCAGATCTGATCTCCAAATCTATTCCACTGCTTGCCTGCCTCTCCAGCTCAATACCTCCTCAAGAACTGATGAGAATGGCTTACCAAACTCATATTTGACCTGCAAATAATCACTCACACTGTGTTGGACGTGAGCACAAGCTACAATTCTTGATATTGGCCAATTCATTGGCATACTTAATCCCTCTGCTTGTGCAAATCATCATGCACAGCTATAGTCACAACTGATAGCAATCTGATCCTCTAACACCTGTCCCTACTGAACTGAACATGCACTGACATGCAACTGAGTTAACTGATGTATTCTATAGTTGCATTATGAGTTAATAACCTGTAAATTAATTAATAACTAATTCACCCAACTCATCTCTAGTCTATTGATCAGTTAGACTAAATACAACTAGTTTAACAAAGTTAAACTGAACACAACTCCATCAACTGCACCTCCAGTCCACTAAACTCAACTCACTTGAGTTCTAACTGAAGTCCTACATGCAAATATTAGTCATCCCATAGGTAAACACGTATTTCCCTCTGGGATCTACATGTACCACATCCGTAGCTCATCCTGAAGTGCTCCAAGAGAATAAGATCAAGTTTATAGTCCAAATATTATTATGAGACAATAATATTTGACTTTTCTATTTTTGATAGCTAGTCTAAAAATAGACTTTGATCACTCACACTGTGATCACTCACACTGTGGTCACCCACGCTGTGATCACTCATACTGTGATCACCCACACCGTGATCATCCACACTGTGATCAAAAATAGAACTTGCGCCATAATTTGCCTGCGGGCCCACTTAGTGAAGGCGACTCTTTTCACTAAGCTCCATCATCTTGTTGCATTCTCAACAAGCATTTCTTGTTGCACACTTTTCAACACTCCCTCTCAACAAGAAAGGCTTCCTCTCAAACCTGATCCTGTAACTCTGGAATGTTCTCCATGCAACACATCTGGTCGGTCCACTTGCTCTGTCATCAAAGTCTCTGACTGCTATTGCCTCTGTCGACTGAAAACTCTACATCTCTGTGCTCTTCAGTAGCTGACTATTCTAGCCTCTGTCACTTTGATCTCTGACTGCATCCGTGCTGCAGCTGGTTCTATCTCCTAGCATTGCATCCGCACTACACCTCCCAACTGACCTCCCTGTTAGGATAGAAACAACCTCTAATGCTGAAGCTCTACCTGCTGCTGACAAGTGCTCCCTCTCTGACATCTATGCTACTGCAACATCTCCATGCATCTCGCACCATTGCACACCTCTCTGTGCCACCTATCACTGTGCAAAACACTTGTGCCTCTCGCATTGCTGCAGCCTGCTAGCTATGCGTTGTCCTGGGATTCCCTGCACTGTTGCTCTCTCTGTCACTCCATCCGCATCTGTCTCTACCTAATCAGTCAGTTCCTGCTACTACACATTTGGGGCTCCTGTAGCAAGGTCTCATCCAAGAGGTTGGGTACCTCAAGGATCCTGCCCCTTCTCCTTGGGACAATCAATCCACATCACCCCACCTCCTACCTGGAGGTATGGCTGCATGCGATCCCTCAGCCCACCTGGCTCGAAGTTTCAACCTACTGGAGGTCTTTGCATGAGTAGATGTCTCTACTCGATCTCCTATCAGCTTCCCTTGTTGTGGCTGCTCCACAACCTCCTGAAGCTGCTGCACCAATCGTGGCTCCTCCACAATCGTCTGAGACTTCTTCTGGCTCTGCATGCTGAAAGGTAACATACCTTCCCTCTCAACCACCAAGTCTCCATCAATTGCCTCGCTGCTCAAGGCTTTGTATGCATCTTGAACCTCAAGAGCATACAGGTTCTTGACCCGTGAACCAATCTGCTTCACCTGTCTTGTGATGATGTGTCTAAGAAAAACCTTTCGCTTACTGAAGACTACATCATAGCCTCTGTCTTCCAGCATCACGATCGACACCAAGTTTCTCTTCAGTCCTGGTACATACTTGACATCGGTCAAGGTAAGGCGAGCTCCATGCTCCCTCTGAAAAATAACCGTGCCTACACCTGAGACACTATACTTCTCATCATTACCCATCCCTATGAATATCTGGAGATCTTACTCCTCCAAAGTACTGAACACACTTTTGTCACCGGTCATGTGGAAAGAAGCTCCACTATCAAGAAACCAACCACTTCCCATCATGGATGAAACCATGCATGCGAAGATTGTGAAATCCAACTCAAACTGTGAAGCAAGTGAGGCTGCCTCACTTTCAGATCCTTCCCCGGATCCCTTCTTGGACTTCTTCTTTGGGAAATTAGTAGCATAATGACCCAACTCATGACAATGAAAGCATCTCACCTTTGCCTTGTCAACCTTCTTCCCATCATTGGAAGAATTGGATTCAGAAAGAGAAACCTTCCCCTTCCCCTTCTTTGCCTTACTCGCTAAGGCATAGTTCTCCTCATCCTGCATGGATGAAGAACCGTCTCTGGTGCTCTACCTGATCTCCTCCTGCACAAGATCTGACCATAGTATTTCCCATCCTGGAAATTTCTCCCGACCATTGACAGAGTCCTGATAGGAATGCCAACTCTTCGGAAGACCAAGGAGAGCCAAGCTCACCAAGTCCTCATCATCGACAGTAACCCCCACACTTCCCAGCTCATCTCGACACTGAGTGAACTTCGTGAGATACTTGGGCATACTGTCACCATTCTCACATTTGATGTTTCTGAGTTTATCTTTGAGCACTAACTTCCTCTTATCGCTCTTGCTTTGGAATAATTATGTTAATGATTTCCACATCAAATATGGAGTAGCCTTTCCATGGAGGCTGGACATAATGTGATCCTGCACGCCCTCCAACAGAATCCTTCGACATTTTGCGGTCTTCTTTTGCCAAGCATCAGCTTGAGTAGCATCAGTAGGCTTTGGGACATCCGTATCTATGAACTCCTTCAGCCCGCTTTCATCCAATATTGCCTCCATCCTGTCCTTCCATGCAATATAGTTTGAGCTTCCCTCAAGAGCATACTCCAATCGCAATCCGTTGAAAGACATTGCTGCGTTGTCACCAAGAAAACACTGCTGCAAATTCGAATTCCACCAGCAACCAACTCAACCGCCTCAGATCTAAGATTCGTGAGAACACAATATTTCTCGTACAAAGATTGACTGTATGGGCATTCATCGGATATTTCACCTTCCAAAAGAAGGATGAATCCAGAGGCTACCTGGCCCGATTACAGACTCTGCCTGAAGAAATAGAATGTAAACACTTCCTGAATAGTAGATCAGATGATCAATCCTCGCTTGATATCTTGTAAAAATCTCTTCTACAAATCAAGCAGCTCCGATACCATGTAGAAATTTTGAATAATATGACACATATTCACAGAGATTATCCTGATTATACACTTATAAGCGGAACATGCATAATACATAACCTCCTCTACATTGATCATCAATTTACAGAAGCAGAAACATTCACAGGCGCACATAGAAGCATCAATCACACATATCAACACAATATTTTCCCAGGGAAATCATCTCGCTAAAAACCCCAACTATCTGTATATTATAGTGATTGAATCATGTAACATTACAAAGTACAATGCTTATCACAAGCAATCCAGTACCAGCTCCACCTGTTACACACAATACAGCTCAGATCTGATCTCCAAATCTATTCCACTGCTTGCCTGCCTCTTCAGCTCAATACCTGCTCAAGGACTGATGAGAATGGCTTACCAAAGTCATATTTGACCTGCAAATAATCACTCACACTGTGTTGGACGTGAGCACAAGCTACAATTCTTGATATTGGCCAATTCATTGGCATACTCAATCCCTCTGATTGTGCAAATCATCATGCACAGCTATAGTCACAACTGATAGCAATCTGATCCTCTAACACTTGTCCCTGCTGAACTGAACATGCACTGACATGCAACTGAGTTAACTGATGTATTCTATAGTTGCATTATGAGTTAATAAATTGTGAATTAATTAATAACTAATTCACCCAGCTCATCTCTAGTCTATTGATCAGTTAGACTAAATATAACTAGTTTAACAAAGTTAAATTGAACACAACTCCATCAACTGCACCTCCAGTCCACTAAACTCAACTCATTTGAGTTCTAACTGAAGTCTTGCATGCAAATATTAGTCATCCCATAGGTAACCACATATTTCCCTCTGGGATCTGCATGTACCACATCCGTAGCTCATCCTGAAGTGCTCCAAGAGAATAAGATCAAGTTTATAGTCCAAATATTATTATGAGACAATAATATTTGACTTTTCTATTTTTGACAGCCAGTCTAAAAATAGACTTTGATCACTCACACTGTGATCACTCACACTGTGGTCACCCACACTATGATCACTCATACTGTGATCACCCACACTGTGATCATCCACACTGTGATAAAAAATAGAACTTGCGCCATAATTTGCCTGCGGGCCCACTTAGTGAAGGCGACTCTTTTCACTAAGCTCCATCATCTTGTTGCATTCTCAACAAGCATTTCTTGTTGCACACTTTTCAACAAGATTTTGTGAGTTGTGGTGTTTCCTCTGAAATGTCCTCCAACTGGTCCATCTTGTTATTCCTGCATGAGCTTTTCAACTTCAAGTTTTTCTAGGCGTCTTAACAATACCGAATCATAATTTTTCCTAAAAAATACATCATTGATTAATTCATATTGATTTGATTTCAACCTTAAAGCATGCTTTGTTTTATAATTGAGATGCATAGGAGCATATCCATTCTTCAAATAAAACTTCAAATCAACATATTGCGATTGTGCATCATTGAGGCTTACCTATGATATTTTCACTTCATTACCTTGGTCTTCTTCTGCTGATAAGTGGGAAGCTCCAGTTAGCATCCTGAAAAAACCTTGGCCCTTAACAATTTTAGTTGGCCGGATTTCTACATCGTACTCTTGAAGCGCAGTAACCCAATTGGCTATTTTCTCCCCTACTTCTCTTTGAATCAACAATTACCTTATTGCAAGGCAAGGTACTACTATCTTTGTATGGGTTTTGAGAAGAAAAAGTCTAAAAACTTTCAAGGTTTTAAAAACAGAAAAAGCTTGTTTCTTAACAGCTGAATAATTTAACTCAGCACCTTGCAAGTTGGAACTAAAAAAAGAGATGGGTACCTCAATATTCTGATCATTCAGTTGTGTTAAAAGTGTTGGATATGATGTATCAGATGAAAAAGTGTACAACACAAAAGGTTTGAGAAAGTCAGGAGTTGTTAAAGAAGGGCATTGATAATGGATTTTTTTAATCAACTCAAATGACTCCCTTTCATCTTTACCCCACTTGAAGACTAAATTTTTTCTTATCATTGCTTGAAGGTGTAGGACAATCTGTGAAAATCTGGAACAAATCTTTTTACAAAATTAATTTGACCTAGGAATGATTGCATGGTGTTTTGTTATGTGGGAGAGGAATCTTTTCAATCTCTTGGATTAGGATCAATGTAAATACCTTTCTTGGACACTATAAATCCAAGGAGTTTGCCTTCTGGCAAAGAAAAATAAGATTTTTTGGGATTTAAAGAAATGCCATATTTCTTGCATCTTTCAAAAATGTGCTTTAGGTCATTTAAATGATTGTTTCTATCCTTATAATAGACTGTGATGTCATCTAGGTAAATAAAATTTGATTTATTAGTCAGACCTTTGAAAGCAATATCCATAGCACATTGAAATGTAGCACCTACATTTATGAATCCAAAAGGAATATTCTGATAAACCTTTGTCTCCCACTTGGTCCTGAATGTTGTCTTCAATTTGTCATATGGACATACAAGAATTTGATTGTATCCTGAAAATCCATCTAGAAAAGACATTAATTTGGAACTTGCATCTGATTGCAATATTTGCTCCATAGTAGGCAAAGGAAAGTTATCCTTTTGACAAGCTCTATTTAGGTTTCTAAAATCAATACAAATCCTAATATCACCGTTCTTTTTCCTCACAGAGACCATATTTGATACCCACTTTGAGTGTCTAACAGGAGATATTATTTTGGCTTTGAGAATCTTGTTCAATTCAAATTTTCTTTGACTTTCAAGGTTTGGGTGAATTCTCCTAAGCTTCTATTGTACTAGATTTTCATTCAAAGTCATTGGTATGGTATGTTGAATTACAAAGGTATCGTAGGTCTTGAGATCTACATAATCCTAGGAAAAGACACCTTTATATGTTTTTAACAACTTAATGAATGATATCCTTTCTTCAGATGATAAACCAAGACCTAGGTTGACATTTTGAGGTTTTTTAGTTGACCCTAGGTTTACTACTTCAAATCTCAGAGTGGAACTTTGAGTTTTGGAGTTGGTAGTCTTCTTGAATCTATCGTTTAAATCATAGAGATCTTCCATCTTAACTACAAACTTCGGGATTGGGTTTTGATCTTGTTTATGGTTGATTTGCAGATCATGCTCATGTTCATCTATGATCTATTCCTCATAAGACCCTTCTGATGTAAGGAAATTGATTATATCAGTATCATTATTAAACACTTTCCAATTTGTTACATTATTGGGAATGAATGGCCTAAAAAATAACTCTATTGAAAATTTGTCTGGACTAAATTCTTCCGAAGGTATAAGCTTGTATGCCACATTAGCAAGTAAATCAACACTTGTGTTTTGCAATCTGGGAACTAAAGAAATGTTGTAAGTAGGGAAATAAGAAGTAAGATTCTGGTCTAGAGATTGATAATGTTCAAGGTTCCCAAACACACAATGAATTGTGTTTCTTACCTGTTTAACGATTATTTCAGAATCTCCATATAATTGCAAATATTTGACTTTAAGGCCAATGGCTTTATACAACCCTTGAATCAATGCTTCATATTCCGCAGTATTGTTAGTGCATTGAAATTCAAGTCTACAGGGTAACATGGTTTTCTCTTATAGGTTGATTAAAATACATCCTGCAGCTGCACAATATTCAAATTTGGAACCATCAAAATAGAGTGTCCAAAATAATGAATTATCTAAAATTTTATCTACTATATTTACACACTTTGAAGCATCTATTTGTGAAAAATTCCCTATTTGAGACACTACAACATCATTCGGGAAGGGATACCTTTGGGCATTAAAAGATCCCAAAAATGACTCAGTTGAGTAATTCCCAATGATATTATTGGTGAAAGCAATAGGTTCATTTCTTCCCTTGAGATCAGTGATTGTGTATTTCATGAACTTTTCTCGGTCTACTCTAATTTGGTTTGATTTATCATTGTGTGGCAACCAAATGTGAAACCAATCAGTTTCAAAGTATCCATGCAACTTTTTATACCAGTCCCTACTTAAAATTAAACCATAAAATTAGGGGATATCAGCCACTAGAATATCAATTATCTACGAAACTCTTAAATTAGAGGAAAACCTAATTGAAACTAATGCTATTTCTCCAAGTACCTCTAGTTTTGTCCTGTCCAATTGAACTATGTGTACTGCAAATTTTTGAGGTGTAATATTCAATTTGGTGCACACAGTCCTTGGCATAATATTTGAAGAGGCTCCTTAATCAAAAAGGAAATTATGGACATTTCTGTTGTAAATCTCATAAGTAAGAAGAAATGGAGGTGTATGAGAGATAAACCTATCACCTATTAGGACTAGCTGTGTCAGATTTATGTTATTTGAAGAAGAGGGAGGTTTTCCCATATCGTAGGCAGCTTGAGTAACTACAACATATGGTAGAGGGGATACAGGAACTACTTTTAACTATCTTAATATAATTTTCTGTTGTTTCTTGAGTTTAGTGAGTTTGTGTAATGAAACGTTTCCTATCGTCTTTTTCATATCTTCGACTATGTATATTCCACTGCATATGAGATTACTAATGTTTTGGAAGCATTTGGAGGATCTAGTGGAGTAAGATCAGTTTGACTAGTCTTAGACTTCTTACTCACTGTTTTCTCCTTTACAGGACTAGCAGTTTTTTGTTTATGATTTGTTATAGACATGTCAAGAGAGTTTCTACTTATTGTAGTTACTGGATAGCTTGTGCTTCTTCTTTAGTTGGAAGAATCGAATCCCACATTCCATTTAATTCAACTTCTTCTTCCCTTTCGGCTTCCTCTTCAGCTAGTGAGTCTTCTTCTATTTCTTGATCAATTCGACATTTGAAATAGTATTCGGCGATTGCGATGCAGAAGAAGGGTTTCTTTTAAATGAGAAATTTTTTTTCTTGGGGGAAGAGGATTCTGCGACCTTCTTCTTGATTTCGACCATTTCATTGGACATGGGCTTTAACACTTTCTGAAGGCCTTCAAGATCGAAAGGGTCCTTTGAAGCTTTCTTTCTTCAATCATCCTTAACTGTCACTTTCTTTGACTTCCTTTCATCTGTCTATGATCTCTTTTCTAAAGCTATAATTCTTCTTTCTACAAACAGGGCTTCTTTCATGTTTTCAATAAGGGTAGCCTTATTGGTTCTATCTACAAAAATTGCAATATTAGAAGGAAGGGAGGATATGTACCATTCTATTTGTACATCTACTGCAGGTTTTGAGGCAGCTAGGATTTTGTTTAGTAACTTGTTAAATCTGGAGTTGAACTCTTTGATCCTTTCATCTAAATTTTCTTTTAAGTTAGAAAGATCATTGATTAAGGATGTTATGGTCCTATCATCACTAAATTTTGCAAGAGATACTTCTTGAAAAGTATCCCAGTCTCTTATTGAACCTGCCGGAAGGGAAAAATACTAAGACCCAACAGATCCTCGGAAGGTATAAGGAAACAATCTGATTAGAAAATATTCATGTGCAACTCCATTAAGATTCATGGATAACATAAAGTTATTTAGATGTTCTTCAGCTGGAAGACCATCATCAGGATTGTACTTAGGTAACCATTTTTCTGGGTTTGTTGGTGTTATAGACATTTTTGGGCACTGCAACCCCAAGCATAAAATGTCCATAAACCAAGGGCTCCTAAGTCCCTAAAAGTGTTGTTCCAAACCCCTAAAGGAACAAGGGCAACTGATTACAACTTCTCCCAGAATTTCTCCATGAAAAACCACCCAGAACTGGTCAAAACAGGATCATTTCACCTGCTCCACAGGCAAAGTGCGTTGCATCTCACCTAAGTACACTCTGTGGGTGCGTTGCATTTCAAAAAGCCCTTCTATGGGGTGCGATGGGCGAGAAGAGACAAATGGCAGTGTCAATCCGCGAGGTGGAGAGGCATGGAATCTTCCAGAAACTTCTCCTGTGACACTTGCCTATCTGAATTCGACCAAGGATGAGTAAGAGATCATCAATCTCCAAGTGGAAGCAAGAACTATTAGAGGGAAGACACTAATCAAATCACAAGCTGACTCATCTCCCTTACAGATATCTATATATGGATCCCTCATCCTAGAGATCCAAGGGCTGGAATTTTGCATCTTGTAAGGAATTGTTGTTGGTTTCTTGAGGCAACATCATAGTGTTGGGTTATCTAAGCTTTGCATGAGGTGAAGAAGGGCTTACTTGTTGAGAGGATGATGCTGGGTCAGAACAACTGGTTGTAACTCTCTTGGCTCTTTCTTGATTATCAATAAAGCTATTCAAGTTTTCCTCCATACTCTTGTGTAATCTATGTTTTGTGCATCTGTATGGTCAATTTATATATGATCCTATATTGTTTATGATAATAGATCCATGTTCTCGTATAGTGTTATGCTGCTTTGATTCTACAGGTACTCTGTGAAGCTGGGTATACAAGGAAGCGAGTAGCAAAGGACTATCAGAAGAGAGAGGAATCAAGTAAGGAACCAATCGCAAGACAGAGGTTGGTCTCCTTTATTCTTCTCTCATCTATCTTTCATAAAGGAAAACGAAAGTAGTTTTACTTTGTTTAATTCTAAGGTAGCTACCACACCTTAGTGGGATTAGCAGTTCTGCATAGACACTTTTCCCTGTAACAAAATGGCGACTCCACTGGGGAGCGACTAGGTTGTTTGTCTATCTACATTTGTTTACTTTATAAACTTACAGACAAAACCTGAAGTTGAGCCAGGTAGCTTTCGAATTGCATTTGCTATGCAAATGCAAAGTAGATAAATGCCACTTCAGTCAATCTCCGGGTTTTGTTTATGAATTAAACAACTGATTTACAAACTCTCTAATTGCCCTTGTGGTGGCTCTAGTAACCTCCTTAGATCTACCCCTGTTGTTGATTTACTGATTACCACTTGCTCGGCCAAAATCCCTGAACTGAACTGCAAACTGTGACCCGGAACCCAAGCAAAGTCTCGTCCCTAGCCTAGCACACTCTCTATTCTGTGAATTTGAAATTCAGCGCACTTCCCGAGTGTAGTAGGTGCGCTGCATTTCAAATTCACTGTGTTACAGGTGCGCTGATCAGACTAGGCATTGTTCCTGAATGTTGGTTTCTGTTCACTCTTTTCAGATCTATTCAATAATTTTGCTGCCTATAGTCAGTACACATCTGTTTGAAACCCTTTTCCTTGCTGATATCCCGCCTCCATTGTGCAAAGAACTGTAAATGTTTTTGTGTATTTGTTGAGTCATTTTCAGTTCTCCTTTGCAAAAAAGTAACGTAATTGTATTGTCGTTTCTTGATTTGAAAGTGTCGCAAATGTTGTTTTCAGTCATATAAGAGAGTCTGATTGCTCTTGATAGTTGATTACCCTGTTACTGTTGTATTTGATCTGAATTTGTAGTTTTTCTAGTGTCGAAAGAAAGTTTTCATTTCCAAATCGTAAAGTGTCGTCATTGTCTTCATTTTGATTTTGAAAAGAAACTTGTTAGTAATTGTCGCTTGAAAAGTAATTCAGATTTGCGCATTAGCTTTCTTTTTATCATTCACATATTAAGAAGGCTGAAAACAAATACATGCATGTGCATTTGCATTTAGACTGTTTGATTGGTTTGATTTAGGACAGTGCATATAGTGTGTGCTCTATGCTCTTTGTGAAAGAATACTGTCTCTCTTTCCTTAGTAGCTAGGATTTTCATTGCACAAAGAAGATAAAAAGACTGTTTATCATCTTAGATTGCATTTTAGGAATTGTACATCTACATCACGCGGTGAACCTGAAAGGCAAATTTCTTAAGAAAGATCAACTATAAAATAAATTTAATGAATCTAACAACGCTTTGGAACCTAACGCACAACATCTAGAAGTCTAGGCTAGAGACGTATTCCGGCGTCGTAAAGCCTGGTAACTGTTGTTCTCACTGTTGGTTGGGTGATTCCTCCACTTTGAGACGATAAGTGCCAGTACGGACTTGTGCTCCCATGTACCGTCGAGTATATTTTGGGAGACCACAGTAGGCTTAATCCTTTATCCTTAGGAAGCCGTGTCTGCCACCCTATCGATCACAATGCATTGAACACATCATTCAGGAAGATTGACTGCCGTACCGTAAAAAGTATTCTGCAGTTTTGCGATTGGTTTGGTAATCCCTCTGCCTAGATTTCCAGAGCAGTCCCTTTCGTTCCTTTTCAGACTCCTTAATGGAAAAGGTCCATCTGAGCACTTGTCACTTCAGGCTCATTAAAAGTCGAAGGCGACTAGAGTCATCTTTTGTTTTTTCGCGACTCTTTAAAATTGAAAAAACAAGTTGTGTCAAAGCGTATAAAATTCATCTAATTCGGAAACATACTTCCCCTAGATTTTTAGTCGATCGAGTAATTCGCAATCTTGGAAGAAAGTCAATTGAAACCCCATCGTTCGTGGAGGCTTACGAGTCAACCATCTTTGTCTTTGGAATCGAAACTATTACGGACAAAGCAAACTCGTTTAACCGGTTCCAAATCTCCTGGTAAAGTTAGAACAAGTGTTTCAACAACATCAGAGACTCCGGTTACTCCAAACATTTCTGGTATCCCTGCCTTTACAGAAGAAGTTCAGGAACCACCGAAGGACAATAGTAATGATCCTAGTCTGAGGGTAAACACTGGTATTACTGAACCAGTTCCATCTACAACCGGTTCGGAGAGTGTTGTTCCCCAAAAATCTGTCGCTGCAGATTCCGTGCCTTCTTCGGCACCAGAAATATTTTACGGACCTGACGGTCTACCTCTTCCACCTGGTCTGATTGTTATAGAAGAGATTGTGGAGGATCCTCCATCTAGTACTCCATCGCAATTTGTAGTCGGGATCACTCTATATCCTTCTTCATCAGAAATTAGTCTACTGCCAGCAGAAGCTCCTGTAGAATCGCTAGGTAATCTTTTGGATAGACTAGAAATGTCTGAAAAACCGTCAACATCTAGGACTGTGTCGTCCGACACAGCGACAACAAAACTTCCTGCTATCACTCCAATAATGTTCGCCGGTATACCATCTGTCCCAACTAGATCTCAATCGCTAGAAGGAGCCCATTCAGGGGCTATTTCGACAATATGGTCCGTTCCTGTTTTTTCATCTGGAATAGTATCTAGAAACTCTTATGTTGAGTCTCAACAAATTGATCCTTTGGGATGTCAATTTGGGCAGTCCGGTCCTCAAGGGCAAACCATTCCTTTAAGTACCAGATTACTGCTGTATGGGGGGCAGCATACCCTTTCATTGTCCCCTCCGGGAGGACAGCCATACGGGAGTTCACAACAAAATTCAGGTTATGCTGGAATTACATCTAGCGGTTGGGTACCGATACTACCTCAACAACCAAGAGTTGTATATTCGATGCAACAATGTTTACCTATGTCAAATATACCAACTACGCCAGCTATTATGACGACGTCGCAAGTACAAGCACTGCCTATTGTATGCCAACCTCAGGTTTCTCAGGTTGTAATGCAACAGCCTCCTGACCCTGCGACTCAACCACAATCGCCAACGGGTGGAATGACACAGGTCCAAACGGGTACGATTACCCCTCATCTTGGTCAAACAGTTAGTATCGGGCAACATCACATGGCTTCACAACCATGGCTGGTGTAATACCAACAACCGCAATTCCAACAAGTATACCAAGGATCCGAGCAACAAATCTTTGCAAATAGTGGACAGCCGTATATTCAAAATGGTCAAAATCAACCATTCTACAATGGTTATGCCCACCAACCTTACCAAAGTTACCAACATCAAATGCATTATGCTAGTATGCAAAGACCAACTGCTCAGGCGATTCCATCTTATCCTGGGTATGCTTCACCTAATCTGAATCAACAGTTACCCTTCTTGGAAACTTTAGAGTTACCTGATTTAAATCGGTTAAAAAATGATCCAATCGCTTACGCCCCTTGGTGGCCAGTGATTCCGCATAAACTTCCATCAGATATTCCTAAATTTATTGGAAATCCGGGTGAAGATCCGTCGAATCATGTGATGACCTTTCATCTGTGGTGTTCATCAAACACCCTAAACGATGATTGGATTAGAGTTCGCCTTTTTCAAAGGACGGTAACTGGTCCGACAGCAAAATGGTATATCGAATTGCCTAGAGCTTCGTTTGACAACTTCAGTACCCTAGCCACAACCTTTTTAACCCATTTTCAGTTACCGATAAGGTACGAAACGGGAATGGAACTTCTTACCAATTTCAAGCAAACAACGACCACTCACATATCCGATCATATACATGAGTGGCGACGTCGTCGTAGAATGGTAAAAACGTATGTTCCTGGTCAGCTTTTAGTTGAATGGTTTATTAAGTCATTATTGCCTTCCATCATGGAAGATGTGGCAAAATGGGAGTCGTCACCAAAGAGCAGGTTATCGCTTGTGCACAATACTTAGACTTGATTTACACTCAGTCTGGCACGCTCTACGATAAAATACCTGACGCTCCTAGACCGGAATTCTCGGTCCCTCCTCATCCTAAATCAAACAATGACTCTCATGCCGGCGATGGCATGATTGGCGCAACAGACACGAAATCGACGAAGGCTACATCTAATAAGGCCCGTAAGATTTCCAGTCAAAATGCAAAAGAAGAACTTCTTGTCTCGGAAGTAAATGCCATCTCGACAGATAAAGGCAAAGAAACCAAGCAACCAGGAGGCAAGAAGAAAACCAAAGGGAAGAAGAAGAAACAGGAGGAATCATCACCTGAAAAATATTCTACAAACCCTTCTAGAAATAGGAAACCAAGTCGTCCATGCTTTATATGCGATGAGGATCATTGGACTGCAGATTGTCCACACAGAGCTGAGCTTAAAAACTCTTCAAGAATTCAAAAACCTTGGCAGTATTAACTGATCCGTTTCCAAATCTAGGAACAAATCTGGTTGATAGTGGAAATGCCTCCCCGTCTCAAGTGCTGATGTTGTCGATTTCCAAACATAAAAATGATGCTTTGATATCGACAAGGAACAAAGATTACGGGAATCCACAGATGTCGAACAACAAGGATAAAGATCAACCTAGTAGTTCGACAACAACTTCGACAAAAGTTGCGTCGCCCATCATTCCTGAGTTGACAATAAAAATGCCGAAGGGAGTAGTACACAAGTCGACATTTAATCCTCGTGCTAGAGCAGCACAACATTATAATATAGTGGAAGATCTGGCCCAATCGCCATCTACTATGTCGACACTTGAAGTACTACAAAATTGCCCATCCCAAAAGCAGGCTTTATTATCAGCCATCGGTGGGATAGACCCAAAGGATTCCAATCTTGTGTCCTTTAATCATAAAGGATACGATCCTCAATTACCAGCTCAACTAGCTTTCCTCATTCAAGTGAAAGCCCTCAACAAAACTGTTCATAGAAAAATTATTGATGAGGGGGCATCTACATGTATTATGTCATGAGTTGCTGGAAAACTTTAGGATCTCTGACCTTGTCGCGATCTTCAACGACATTAAAAGCATTTGAAGGATGAACATATACCCCATATGGTATTCTAAGTAACTTGCAAGTTGAACTAGGAGGCAAAACAGTAGAAATAGATGTTGAATTAATCGATGGAAACCTCGATTACAACATCCTACTGGGAAGACCATGGATATATGCTATGGCAACTGTTGTGTCGACCTATTTTAGGAATATTTCATTTCCCTTTCAAGGAGGAATTACAATCGTCGATCAACAAACTTTCCTCCCCAATGGTCCTCAAGTTACAGGAAGAATTCCAATGATCCATGGAAGCCCCCATTCGCTTCAAAATATTGGAGTAGGCCTACTAAAAGACCCTATATTAATGGGAACTTTTTCCCTTCCACCTCCAATGAATCTGGTGGAAGTAGCATTAGTAGGAACCTGCAATATGATATCTTCGATTAAAAAGATCTCAGAAAATGATATAAACATGGATCATACGCAGGTATTGCCTCCAAGCCCAATGGAAATATTGTAGCAATCAATGTTCCTAGCATGGGAGGCAAACCCAAATCAACGCTCATCAAGCGTTTGGATAGATAGGTCTAAGGAATATGGCACCCCTGCAGATCCTTAGTCGCGAGTGCATTACACCGACGAAGGAATTGTTCAATCAATGGTGATTGAAGGGGCACCTTGGGAAGATTACCACCATCGTTCCCTTCTTCCCGATTGTAAAGAAGATATCCCTGACGACCTTCATCATCCTTCAGTTTTTGATTTCCTATCAAATACTGTAAACACAGTGGATTCCGAGTGAAACTTGTCCAACATTGAAGAGACTATCGCCATAAATATCTCGACCAAAACAGATGTTGTAGAGAATATTTATGTTGGAAAATGTTGTTCTCCTTCAAAACTGGAAATATATAACGCTCTTTTTCGCGAATTCAGAGATGTTTTTGCTTGGTCATATAATGAAATGCCAGGCATTGACTCAAGTATCATTGAACACGAAATCAAGATGTATCCAGATGTCAAACCAGTACGACAACGGCTACGGTAGGTGCACCCCAAGAAAGTCGCTGCCATTAAGGCAGAAGTTGAAAAACTTCTCCATGCTGGTTTCATTTACCCAGTTCCTCTAACCTATTGGGTGTCGAACATTGTTCCTGTTATGAAAAAACAAGGAACGATGAAAGTATGCGTCGATTATAGGGATGTAAATCAAGCTTGTCCAAAAGACAACTACCCTACACCCTTCATTGACCAAATAATTGATGAATGCGTCGGATGTGAAATCTTTTCATTTATGGATGGATTCTCCAGGTATAATCAAATAAATATCCGCCCACAGTACCAGTCAAAGACTGCATTTATTTGTCCGTGGGGCACATTCGCATATCGAAAATTACCCTTTGGTTTAAATAACGCAGGGGCAACATTTCAAAGGGCAATGAATTATGCCTTCCATGACATCAAAAACATCGTTCAACCATATCTCGACGACCTTCCGGCTCATTCGCGAAAGCGGACTGATCATCTGCAGCATCTAAGAGCGATATTTCTACGTTGCTGACACTACAAGATACGACTCAATCCACACAATGTGTGTTCTGTGTCAGTTCTAGTCGTTTACTTGGCTTTGTAGTCTCAAAGGACGGGATTCATCTCGACCCATGTAAGGTTCAAGCAATCATAAATTTGCCTCCACCTTCGAATTTGCTTCAGATTCAGAAACTCCAAGGGAAAGCAAACTTTCTGAGGAGATTCATTCCAAATTACGTCGAACTTGCTAAAGGTTATACACGTCTATTGAAAAAGGAAGTGCCCTTCGTCTGGGATCATGTTGTGCAAGCTTCCTTTGATGCTTTAAAATAATCCCTAATGAAAGCATCATTAATGTACGCTCCCGATTATCAAAAAGACTTTAACCTGTATTTGGCTGCAGCGGATACAACCATCGCAATGGTTTTAGTTCAAGAAGACAACGGAATTGAACATCCTATATATTATTTGAGAAAAAACTTAAATGATACAGAAAGAAAATATTCTTATGTTGAAAAGCTAGTGCTCGCAGCTGTTCAAGCGATACAGAGATTTTGACACTATGTCCTCTTTCAAAAAACTACCTTTCTGTCAGATTGCAACCCCATTTTCGATTGCAAAACCAGAAGGCCACCTGTGCCTCTGCAGCCGATAGTTGCTGTTGGGCCATTCGAAAAATGGGGCATTGATTTCATGACATGTAACCCCACCTCGACCGGGGGGCATGGGTATATCATAGTCGCAGTTGACTATTTTACCAAATGGGCCAAGGTGATGCCTACATTAAATAACACTGGTGAAACAACTGCCCTCTTCTTTTTCAATCATGTAGTCGCCAGATTCGGCGTCCAGCAGGCTATAGTCACAAATCATGGATCGCATTTTCGCAATCACACGATGGTCGAATTAGCTGCCAAATTAGGGTTGTCGCATGACAGCTCTACTCCATATTACCCACAAGCCAATGGACAAGTTGAAGCAATCAACAAGGTCCTGAAGCGCATGTTGCAAAGGATGATTGAAGTTCACAAAAGGAGTTGGCACCTGATCCTATACTCAGCCTTGTGGGCTTACCGAACATCGGTAAGGAATGCAACTGGGTTTACACCTTTCCAACTGGTGTATGGCCTAGAAGCAATCTTACCAGTCCAGTGTGAAATCTCATCCCTCAAACTCGCAATCGACCTTCTCCCCGGAACTTCAAAAGAGGAGGCTCGTTTCTTGGAACTAATCCAATTGGATGAAACCCGTCGTGATGCCGCTTTGGCTAATGAAGCCCATAAGAAACGAGTCAAGGCGCAATTCGACAAGAATGCCAAACCCCGTGTCTTCTCAGAAGGTGACTTGGTCTTGCTTTATGACCAAGAATCCGATAAATTGGGAGCAGGTAAATTCAAGTCTTTATGGATGGGCCCCTATATTGTTAAGCGAGTGTTAGCAAAAGGAGCCTACGAGTTAATGGATTATGATTGTATTCCACTGGCACAACCTCGTAACGGGTTGTACCTTAAGCGTTACTATGCATGATTCAGTGTGGTAACCTATATGATTTTGTTACGTTTTTGTTTTCGCTAAAAGTATTTGTTTTGGTCAAGTAAATCCAATTTTTACATTTGTCGCAGATGTCGAACATATTGGAATCTTTTGTTGGATATGCCGACGGAGCAAGTCGTGGTTCGCGAAACCTATCTTCTGCGGCCTGGGCCATTTTTGACCCAAGCGGCGAGTTAGTAAGTTTCAGAGGGGTATGTATTGGTCGATCAACGAATAACATCGCTGAATATAGCGCGTTGATAGAACTTCTCTCTGATGCCATCACACATGGTGTACGCCGACTAGTCATGAGGCTAGACTCACAGCTTGTCATACTACAACTCACTGGTATCTACTCCGTCCGAAATCGAGCTATATATCGCATTTTCCTAAGGGTCAAGATTTTGGAAAGGCAATTTGATTTTATTCAATATCAGCATATTTCCAGAACCTTAAACACATTAACTGACTCATTGGAAAATTATGTGTCAGATAGACATTTGCAACATTTATAAAAAGAAGCATCTCATCAATATTTGCATCAGGATCATGCAACTTAACCAAAATAAAACTCCGAAAATCAAAAATATATACATAACTGTTTATGGTTTACACATAATGTTCTGTAACCAAGACAAAATTGGTCAAATGACCCAAAACGCAAAACGCTAGGAGGCACCCTAGTCTAATGATGCTTGTGATAACAAGTCACAGCTGTGCGATCATGCGTAAAAGCCTAGTCCATCGTCTTGGCACACCATTAGTATGTCGCTGCAACCTCAAAGGCAGCTCGTCAGTCCTCACATATGGAATACCGAGAGTGAGGCCCTCGACCTGATCCTGTAATGCTGAAAGAGTCTCGGCCACATCAAAGTCACGAAGGATAGCCCTTCCAACAGCCTCTCCTGCTGGGGCGGTAGCTGGCACTCTCAGGCGTACTACTGGCCGGACAGGACCGACATCTGCATGAGCACATGAGTTTTGATTACTCTTGACAGAGTAAAGAACAATGACATTATAAAAGAAAAACGATAAACATGAATATGGTCAAAGAATTTACCAATGGCACCCCACTGTTCGCCAGCTGGCAGTATCAAATCCAGGTCACCCCGGAAGTCCATACCAGCATATGGATACTCGGAATAAGCCATCTCCTGATGATCAAACCACCTGAAGAAGGTATCAGAAAAGGAATCTGAGACTGACCAGCATGCCCAGACATATGGTCAACCCATCTCTGCATACGTGGTTCAGTTGGTGGAGGTAAACCGAGTGTAATATACTGCGGCTACATCAGTGGTATCTTTTCCAAGGCGAAGGCGGTCAAGATAGAACCATATCCAAAGTTCTTCAATCTCCCGCTCTTCACCTTGGTCAACTATTCTTTCATCGCAAGGAATACTGCATCACACCAGTTGAACACCTTCGGTTTGAGACATTCCAAGGCGTACTGCATATAAGATTGGTTGGCCACATGAAGAGCCGCACCACCAGCCATCCTACCAAAAGTGAATAGAATGGTCCTCAAAGACCTGTGAGTGACATCTCGGATGATGATCTTGCCATCTTTTCTCGGCTGATATCCCTCTCTGCAATACCTGCGAACATAATCTCTCACAGAATCACCTCCACGAGCCAAACCTGATAAAGAGATGGGGGCACCCCGCCTTGATAAGCTGGTCAAAAAATAGATGTCCACTACTTTCAAGGGGATGGATTTGCCCCTAATCTGGAACACCTGGCTGGTAGGATCCCAAGCATCGAGCAAATACTGTAGCAAGTTGATTTGTTGTCTCATGCTAGAGATGCGAAAAAACTTCAACAGGCCACAGTTCCGCAGTGCGTTTACTGTAACCGGATCATGTAGAGCAAGCATGTCATCTTCTTCATGCTCACGTTCTCACCATGTAATGGTCATCTTACTCCAATGAATCTCTGAAAACAAACAAGAGAAGAGTTAGATCCTGATTTGGTGAAAAACAAGCAAAAATTTCCATTGAAAATTGTGCATAAATTTCCTTCCTTGCGCTCATCGCACCTACAGTAGTGTTCTGGGTGCATTGCATGTCAATTAGCCAGTAGACAGGCTAACATCCAACGCACCTTTCGATACATAAAGGGTGCGATGGAGCCAGGGTGAGTTTTTCAAACCCCAGAGGCTCAGAAAAACTAGAAATTAGGCTCAGAATGCAAAATGGAAAGGATGAAATGAAAGAGCTCAGGTTTAGTTCCTACCTAGACGGCGCCGAAAATCATCCACAGTATCTCCCGGATTCAGTTGATGAAAATCAAGGGGGGAAAGCACCTCCAAAGCTCCAACAAGCCAAAGTTCAAATGAAATGGTAAAATGAGAGGTAAAAGCACTTTTAAATTACTTTTACGTAATTCGAGTAAAATATTAGTGTCCTAACTCATTTTTCAAACGTATATCGTTCATTTCTAACTAGTTTGATGAAGCAATTGAGCATGCAGTACAATCTTTGAAGGAACAAAGCTATTTATGGTAAAGTCAAGAAAAGACTGTTACATCGAGCAGTTTTAACGCGGACTTCATGTTCGTTAAAAAATAAACATAAGCAATGAGCAAATGTTTCCCCCAGCGTTTAAGCTCAATAAAAAATGAACCCGTTCCCGGTAAACAACCATCGTGAATGTAATATATCAGCCTTTAAAACCTTGGCCGTGTTCCCATCATCACCTCCATTCTGTATTGGCCGATCATTCACCTCCATTTGATTGTTTACCCCTTTTGAGGAACAGCTGCGAAGAGTGATCCTATTAGCCATCCTTGTAACACTGCCGTGATTGGAAAATTCCAAACCTTACCTAGAATCAGCTGCTACCAAATTTTATCACTCGTTCCTCAAAGACGAGTCTCCTTTAAGCTCTTTTCAACTGACTCGTAAAATATGAAAAGATTGCCGAGCCATTGGCCTCTCTAGCTCGTTAAAGGGATCGGAAGTGCTATCTCTCCTTTAGATTTTAATCTTTTTGGACCTGAGGGATTATTACACAAAAAGATCGAGCGCTTGTTTTGTTCGGCTCATTAAAAGTATCGAAAATTCATCCCTTCTGTATTGTTTTATACTTTTTTTTACTTAAGGGATTAGATGACGAAAAAGGATTTTTGGAGTTTCCTTTATGTCCCTTTTTAGACTCTCTAAAATTGAAAAGGACCGAGTTATCTTTGTCGTTAAACTCGTTAAAACCTAATAGCGACAAACTTGTCCATAGCAGACAAGAACGAGTTTCACTATCGCTAGGCTCGTTAAAACATAGCGATGGGTTTGCCCGAAGGGCAAATTATAGAACAAGCATATGTTATCCTCCTCAAGCTTGACAAAAATAAAGAGGTACTGGTCAGCAATGACTGGGGAAAAACTGGGAAGAAAACTTGAAGAAACTTTGTTGGTAGCAAGTCGCTCTTGAACATGACACTTTCACCGCATCCAAGTCGGGTTGGGTTGTTTCATTCACCGATCACATCACCATGGTCCCATCACACCATCCAAATTTGGGGTTAATGCTACCAATCCATCACGTCAGTGTCGCCGATATGTTCAAGAGAAGTCACTCAGAGAATTCACCTGTGTCTCACCTGCTGCAATACATTTACGCTCCATTATATCATGACCGCCACCCTGAACCTTATATCATCAGATCGTTTTCACCTCCATTAAAATCATTTGCTCCGTTCCGTGTCATTGATGTGGGATTCATTAAGGCCCTCCTATGACAGATCGCTTCTTGTCGACATCAACTCATTATCCATGAAGTCAATCTAGGAACACCCCTTTCAGTAATTTGAAGCTTGCATGCCTCAATGGCAAGTTTCTCACTTTCGGCGACAAGTTTACATCAATGGCCTTCGACCGAAATATTTTGCATGGTGTTTGACGCCAATTCCTTTATTCACACCACGCGAATTGTACTGCAGTACCTTGAGGGTCATTATCATTATCGGTGATTCCTCTCGCGCATGTTAACAGCTTACATCATTGGTTGGTAATTGGGTGATGTCTTTCCATGTTCGACTCCAGAACATCTCTCACATGGATCGACTTGTAATTTGAGTGAAGATCGAATGAGATTGAAGACCCCGGATCTAGTTTCATCCATCCGGGCTACGATATATATTCAAGAAAATAAAGACATCAAATGTACATCATTGCTGCACAGATAATCATCCAATCAAAGGGATGATGGCTCTACCAAAATCATCAGCCTACACTCAGATGATTGTCTGTCCTATGTACATGAAAATGAATTTATAAAGCTGAGCATGGGAATGCCCGCCTCAACTAGATCATGAAAATATTATGAAGATAATGTATTGTATTGTATCTTATTACAGGTCTCCTCCCAGCTTGAAAGAACTTCAGATCCTCATGATAAAGCATTTCACCCGACATCAAAAAGATTAACGACCTCATGCTTTAGGGGGCAACTGTTATAGACATTTTTGGGAACTGCAACCCCAAGCATAAAATGTCCATAAACCAAGGGCTCCTAAGTCCCTAAAAGTGTTGTTCCAACCCCTAAAGGAACAAGGTCAACTGATTATACCTTCTCCCAGAAGTTCTCCATGAAAAACCACTCAGAATTGGTTAAAATAGGATCATTCCATCTGCTCCATAGGCAAAGTGCGTTGCATCTCACCTAAGTACACTCTGTGGGTGTGTTGCATTTCAAAAAGCCCTTCTATGGGGTGCGATGCGTGAGAAGAGACAAATGGTAGTGTCAATCCGCGAGGTGGAGAGGCATGGAATCTTCCAGAAACTTCTCCTGTGACACTTGCCTATCTGAATTCGACCAAGGATGAGTAAGAGATCATCAATCTCCAAGTGGAAGCAAGAACTATAAGAGGGAAGACACTAATCAAATCACAAGCTGACTCATCTCCCTTACAAATATCTATATATGGATCCCTCATCCTAGAGATCCAGGGGCTGGAATTTTGCATCTTGTAAGGAATTGTTGTTGGTTTCTTGAGGCAACATCATAGTGTTGGGTGATCTAAGCTTTGCATGAGGTGAAGAAGGGCTTATTTGATGAGAGGATGATGCTGGGTCAGAACAATTGGTTGTAACTCTCTTGGCTCTTTCTTGATTATCAATAAAGCTATTCAAGTTTTCCTCCATACTCTTGTGTAATCTATGTTTTGTGCATCTATATGGTCAATTTATATCTGATCCTAGATTGTTTATGATAATATATCCATGTTCTCATATAGTGTTATGCTGCTTTGATTCTACAGGTACTCTGTGAAGCTGGGTATACAAGGAAGCAAGTAGCAAAGGACTATCAGAAGAGAGAGGAATCGAGTAAGGAACCAAGCACAAGACAGAGGTTGGTCTCCTTTATTCTTCTCTCATCTATCTTTCATAAAGGAAAACGAAAGTAGTTTTACTTTGTTTGTTTCTAAGGTAGCTACCACACCTTAGTGGGATTAGCAGTTATGCATAGACACTTTTCCTTGTAACAGTTGGGAGAGCATTTTGATTAGCAACTAGAACAACACCAGGATTTGTGCAAGGTTGAGCGGGTTGATTGGTCATAACTTGAATCGGAGAATAGGAAGTGTCAGCCGGATAAGTCATTCTTGCGGACAAGACCGACCTCCCTAGTATCTAATGATATCTAGTGACAAGCAAACTGAACAAATTCTATGTTTCTCTAAATATGCAATTTATAAATAAAGGCTAGTAGATGTTTTAGGCCTACCTCGGGTCCAGTGCTAGTTTGTGGAAGCCATGCTCCATTGATCCAAATGAGCTCCCTTTTAAAGAATCTGCAAACACAAACAGGCACACACATCAAATAGCATCTGAAAAGCCAATATAATAAAACATATTTATCATGATGATCAAGGAATTCACGAAATAAATCATAGAAGACAATTTATTGAGAAAAATGAATCTGATTGTATTAACTTTAATCAAAGAAGAACTTTAAAACCTTGGTTCCTTGATGCTGTACAAGCTCCTCCTAGGGTCCAGCAAGAATCCCCTCTACTTTGACAAGTTTCATTCTCTTCCCAATGAAGCCAAAAGGTATGTAATCTCTCCTCTCAAGCTTAACTAGGAAATCTCAATTCCAACAGCATTTACCCTAAAAAATGTTCATCTTCTAACCTCCCCAGCAACTAGCCCAATGCCTTAATTTATAGTGCAATGGAGGGAAGTTACTAGGTCCACCTTCAAAGGGATAAGCTCCTCTCATCAAGGGATTAGCTCCTTTAGTGATGGGATGCATGAACCACCTAGGAGTGAACCATCCACATCAAGATTCCTTCTAGAAGCATCCAGAATTAACCCAAAGTGAGTTTTTAAGAATAAATTGGCGCCTTTTTGACTTTCACAGGGGTCCGCACCCACTCCTTTAGAGATAGAGCAGGCAGGTCCACAGGTAACATGACCAAGGGGTGTGAGACTGCAGGTACTGGTAAGAGAAAGTGCGGAACGAGAGATCTATTGATTTTCAAGGGCTTTCTCTCATTTTTAAAGCTTGACATGAAGAGCTGAGGTTTGAGACTTGCATAGGAGGTCAGTATGAGTGATGATAGACCCACACTGATTATAGAAAGTCATGGTGACAATATTTTGTGTAATAGATTGCCCCCTAAAGTGCGAAGTCTGTAGTAGATGAGGATTTCATTTATCATCTGAGAAGAGTGAAGTACTTTATCATTTCGAGGATCATCTTGTGGAGAGCTTGGTTGGAACCTGTAAAAACATTCAGTACAATATATATATATGAGATCATATCATCGTTGAGGTAGGAATTCCCATACTCAGATCAAAACTGACTAGAAAACTAACTAAACTGCTCTGATATAGGAATGATATTGCAATACATCACAAGTATAGACACATGTAGACACAGTATGGATGCAGCCATCTGTTTATGAATACAAAATTCCTCGCAGCCTGGATGGTGGAAACTAGATCCAGGGTCTTGATTTCTACTTCCCGAAATAGTACGATTCTATCCATGTGAATGAATGTGTCGAAGTTGAACATGGTAGAAACCACTTGATTACCAGTCAATGATGTAAACTGTTAACAAGTGTGAGAGAAACCACCATTAATTTCAATGGCTCTCAAAGTACTCAGTACAATCCATGAAATGTGAATAGATGTGTTGATTTCGAACATGTCACGGAATCCTTTGATCGAAGGTCAATGATGCAACCTATTGTCGAAGGCAAGAAACCTGCCATTGAGGCATGCAGATCCCAAGGTATTGACAATTTCTAGATCATCTTTCTAGATAATGAGCTTAAGTCAATAGAAAGTGATCCGTCGTAGGCAAGCCCACAACACGAAATCATAGATCAAGTTTGAAGAAATATAGTTGCAAGGACTGACTCAGGGATGGTCAAGATGGATGACAGATATTTTGCAGATGAATGGTTTATTTGCACTGACCTCTTGAACACATAATGACACAACAGATGGTTTGGTGACAATTGACCCAAAGTTAATACCCAGAAACCGGCTAAAGACTTTCAATATGGTTTGATCAACTGTTAGGCAAAGGATTTCCCAACCCAGGTGAATAAAAAGTGTCATGTTCAAGAGTGGTTAAATGTTTTTCTGAGACACAAAGTATGACAAATAGGTTCATTTTTCTCTCTTTTCCCCCACCATTTCTGGCAAGTACCTCTTTATTTTTGACAAGCTTGAGGAGGATAACATTTGCTTGATTATAAGCTCATCCTTCGGATGAGTCCAACCTAGTTTAAATTCGAACCCTAAGAAGGAGTGGTCCGTTCCTGTTTGTAATTGAACAGGTCCTTTATTGTTAAATTTTAACCAGTCCAATATAGGAGAAAATCGGCATATTTCAATTTTATGGAGTCTGAAAAAACTTAAGAAAACTCCATGGTTGTCCTTTTTCGTAAATTTGTGTCTCCTAAGCCCGAAAAAATATAAAATAATACTTGAGAGAATCACTTGACCATTACGATCAAGGAGTACTTTTCATAATTAGTGCCTCTGATCCAAAAAAGTAAAAAGTGATCAATGACACGTCATTTTATAACCAATATCGAATTTGAAACGACAAAAATCCGGCAATCTTTTCATGTTTTTATGGTCAGAAAAGGGCTGTAAGTAGACCGTCTTTTTAATTCCGTTTTAACGAGCTTAAAACGAAAAACTCGGCAATCTTTCCATATTTTAGGAGTCAAAAAAGAGCTTAAAGGTGACTTTAATGTTTTTTGTCAAAAATGACCAATTTTTCCTGAAAAATCCGTTATCCTGCACAAAAACTCAAACATTACTCATACCTGTTTAAAATAAATAAAAATGCTTCAAAAGTTACCTCTTTAAAGTGAAAAATAAACAAATTAAAAATTCATTTATTCAAAAAAGCTTATAAAAATGGCTTTTGTAAATTCATTTTTACCGTTTGACTTCAGAGTGAGAAAAGAGAGCTTTTGGTAAGAAACTTCCCGTGAATATTGCGGAAAATCCATTCGTTGGAATCGAACACCGTCACCTACAGGTAATCCACATCATCTTACTCTTTCATTTCATCCGTTTGAAATTTGTTTTTAGGGTTTTATTTTGATTTTAGGGAAAAATTTAGGTTAAAAACCCGCGTGCGGGGGTCCGCAGGCGCAACATAGGAAACCTGTGGACCCCAACTTTTTCGCATGCAGAAAAGAGTCAGGGGCCCGCACCTGCTGTATATCCTGGGTGCGGACCTACGCACTGTCTCTATAGAGGGTGCGGTCCCCGCAGCATAGGTTTTCAAACTCAAAATTTTCAAATTTTGCCCAAAACTTTGATTTTAAATATTCTAATCTGCCTTTTTATTGAATGTAGGGTATACATCATGCTTGACTGGTGGGAAAGGGAGCACGAGGATGTGGATCTCACCGCGATTAATCATCAACCTTTGATTGATGCATTGAAGGCATGTGGTTTATTCAAATTTCGGGCCATACCTGGCATGAGGGCCCAGGTGGACTTTTTGCAGTGGCTGGTAAACAGGTGGAATGTACAGGACCATTGTTTCTTTATTGGTGGCCACCAACTCGAAATGGAGCTGGAAGACATTTACTTTTTGACTGGTTTTCCTAAGAGAGGTGAACATTTGACTCTATTCGGGACTAGGCCAGGTGGCCAGTCTGTCGATAGCCTTCGGCTAGAGTTTTGTAACGACCAAACTAGAGACAAAGGGATTGATATCAAAACCATCTCCCGTCCTGAACTCAAAGTGATTGCATTTACTGTTACCAGGCTCTGCGGAAGTGCAACACTACATGTGGCCACTGGATCCCAAATGCGGATGGCAGTAGACTGCTTTCGAGGCACCATCTTCAACTGGTGCGAGGCTGTGTTGGCTAATGTAAAAGGCCAACTGACTAGAGCAAAGAACGGACAACTGAAGAACTTTGGATACGGTGCTTTAGTTGTGAGCTTTGGTCTAGAGAGGGTCCCAATGTTGGTCCCACAACATCTTTCAGTTGGAGCTGGACTTCCCTGAGAGCCCAAACTGATGCGTTGGGTTGCAGTTATGGCCCGTCATCCTGAGGAGGGTTCAGAGGTTGTTCGATTTCCTCCTGAGTATTTTCATTGGGTGGAGAACCAAATTTTTGCTATTCAGGATTTTCCTTATGCTGGGATAGATTATCGTGGTGACCCAGACATGACTCTTCCACCAGGAGAGCAATGGGATGACTCATGTAAAATCATTTTCAACATTTTCTAATTAATTTTTTTGTTTTGTTTTTAAATCGTCCTAAAATTGATAGTAAAAAGTTTCAAATGTAGATGTAGGTCCACGGCGACCAGCCACTCTTCGGCCTTATGAGAGGAAACATCCAGTTGTAGCAGCACCAGCCCCACAGGACTAATCTATGGAGACCCTGGTCGAATTGGAAAACCATCTAGAGCGTTTGACAACAGACATTCCAGAGACCAGCATAGATGACATTCCTCTTAGGCTACAACGCTATGTGATTGGGGTCCCAGGACCTTTCAGGAGGTTCCTTTGTAGGGTGGCCCGTGCAGTGGTTTCTTATCGTGATCATCACCAGTTATAGGATGATCGCCTGTTGTAGACTCATATGACATTTTTGCTTTTTGTACTTACCATTTTTGCCGATCATAAGGTGTTTTTCAACCTATGATTGAAGACGATGTATATTTGACACACTTCTATGCTATGCTATATCACTATTACCGGCTCATCTTGTAAAACATGTTATGGAATGTTTTTAAATTTACTTGCTTGATTACTGCAAATGTCTACTTAACATTTGAGAAGCAATTGCATCTGCTAATGTATTTAAATATAGTCAAATTCACGTTCCAAGAAATGAACTCTCAAAAATAATCTCAATAACACTGGATTTCTAATGGCATAAACTCTATTAAGCTGCAATACAACGAGTTCAGAATCTAACCTCACAATCAAACTCCGAATCCCAAATGAGATGGATTTAGATAATAACTCAATTACTGCACTATACTCTGCAATGTTGTTCGTTGTTTGATTGAGGCTTACCCCACGCATAGATACCAACTCATCAGAGGGCGAATAGATAACCCAAGCTGCGGAAGAAATGTTCCCTGTATTACGACAAACACCATTAGAAAAACCAATGTATGTTTGGAGAGACGTCGACATCTGCAATATCAAGAGTAAAATCAAGATAAGCAGGAATAATGACAAAAACACTCTCTAAGCTAAGCACACTTTTTAATCTAAAACACACCATCTAGAAAGAAAAACTAACTAAGAAATCTCCACACCTAGATTTAAGCATAATATCTCTTCAGGTAAAGACCATTTTTGGGCTTACCTAAAGAGACCTCGTCAAAGTCTACCAATTCATAGGCCCCTTTTGCCAGCTTTCAATTAACAACATAAGGACCATGCCACATGGGTACGAATTTTCCAATGCCTAATTTATCATTTGCTTGATTGTATAGTAAGACTAGGTCTCCTTCCGAAAAATTACGAGGTGTAACATTTCGATCATATTGAGCTTTAATACGTTTGGCATGAGCTTCAATTGCTAGTGCAACATCACGTCGATTCTCATCTAGCTAAGCCAGGTACAACAAATGTTTCTCCTCTTCGGAAGTGGCTAGAAGTAATTCTATGCCGATTTGCAATGACGGGATTTTGCATTCAAATGGGTAACACAGCTTCCAAACTGTAAACTAGTTGGAAAGGAGTGAAACCGGTTGATGTTTTTACTGAGGTTCGATACGCCCAAAGCACTTAAAATAGCATGTTATGCCAATTCGACCTATGAATCCCAATGATTTGTCAGATCATGATGACTAGAACTTTGTTGATGGCTTCAACCAGACCATTAGCCTGTGGATAATATGGAGTTGAACTATCGTGACGTAGGCCAAGTTGGTCTGTTAGTTCAGTCATCATAATATTTCGAAAATGAGACCCCTCATCAGTGATAATCGCTTGTGGAACACTGAACCTAGTAATTATATGATTGAAAATGAGAATCGCAGCATTTTTGCTGTCTGCCTCAAATGTAGGCATCACCTCGGCCCACTTAGTAAAATAATCTACCGCAAGGATAATATACGCATGCCCCCCGGCCGAGTGAGGGTTACATGTAAGAAAATCGATACCCCATTTTTCAAAAGGACCGATGGTAATTATAGGGTGGAGAGGAGCAGGTGGAGCGCACATCTTTCGATCAAAAATTTGGCAGTTGTGGAATTTTTGGACCGCGTTAATACAATCTTTAAACAAAGACGGCCAGAAATAGCCAACACACAGTATCTTTTGGGCTGTGGCAAACCCAAACATATGACCGCCACACACTCCAAAGTGACAGTCATTTAGAACCCTTTCAGCTTCCTCATGAGTTAAACAACATCGGAAAACAGAGTCCGCCCCATGACGATAAAGTGTATCTCCAATAATTTTGAATTGTTGGGACTGGAATCATATTTTCTGACGCTGAGATCTTGAAATTTCGGGCCAAAAGGATTGGGTTTAGAGATAAACTATGATATCCCCATACCATGGATCTAAAGTGTTGATTAGAAACAAGGATTCGTCCACAATGGGCTCTTCCGCCACAGTTTCACTATCAGCATGCGGGAAGTCACACATTAACTCTGCAAAAACTAAAGATTTCTTTGACTTATACTTTTCAAATTCCAAGTCAAACTCCCGCAGGATCACAATCCATTTGGAGTACTTGCCCCCTAGCAATTGTTTGGTCAAAATATAGATCATAGGGTTGCAATCAGAAATTACAGTAGTTTTGCGTAGTAAAATGTAATGACGAAAACGTTGGACAGCTTGAACAGCTGCCAGGGCCAATTTCTCCACATGTGAATATTTTAGCTCAGTTGGATTCAAGGTTCGACTAAGGTAATATATCACATATTCACTAACGAATTCATCTTCCCGAACTAACACCATTCCGATGGTGGAATGCGAGGTGGCAAGATATAAGAAGTAGTCTTGGTTGTAGTTGGGAGGATGCAATAATGGTGCATGGGTCAACGCATGTTTTAGTGCATCAAAATATTTTTTAGCTATATCATCCCAAAAGAATGGAGTATTTTGTTTCAACAACCGGGTAAAACCCTTTGTTATCTCGGCGTAGTTAGGAATGAATCGACGTAAAAAATTTGCTTTCCCTTGCAAACTTTGGAGTTGGGGGAGACTCGAAGGAGGAGGCAATTTGACAATAGCTTCAACCTTCGAGGGGTCGACGTGAATACCAGCTTTCGAAACAACAAACCCCAGTAACTGACTTGTTTCTATACAGAAAACACACTTGTGTGGATTCAACGTAATTCGATAATGCCTACACCTCATAAAAATTGCTCGTAAATGGATGAGATGATCAGCTCGATGTAATGAATGAGCAGGTAAATCATCAAGATAGGGTTGCACAATGTTCTTGATGTCATGAAACGTGTAAGACATGGCTCTTTGAAAAGTTGCACCAGTGTTCTTGAGCCCAAAATGTAATTTGCAATAAGCAAATGTCCCCCATGGACAAATGAAAGCCATTTTTGGTTGATCAGCAGGTAGAATATTTATTTGATTGTATCCGGAAAAACCATCCATGAAGGAGAACATTTCACTGCCGGCACAATCATCAATGATTTGATCGATATAGGGAGTTGGGCAATTGTCTTTTGGACAGGCTCGATTAATATCCCTATAATCGATACATATTCTTATTGTTCCTTTCTTTTTGTTAACAGGAACAATATTCGATACCTAATCCGTTAAAGGAATTGGATTAATGAAACCTGCTTTAAGTAATTTTTCAACTTCTGCTTTAATGGCAGCAGCCTTTCGTGGGTGGATCTGACGCAAACGTTTCCGGACGGGTTTAGCATCTGGGTAAGTTTTGATTTCATGAACAACAATTGTTGGGTCATTCCTAGCATTTCCTCATATGACCAGGCAAACACGTCGCATGATTCTTGAAATAGGGCCTTATATGTTTGAATTTCATCTTCCGTACAAGAGGCAGCTATATGAATGTTTTCAACAATCCCAGGCTTAACCGAAATGTCAATAGGAATAGTTCGAGAAATATTTCCCAAATTTAATTCAGAATCATGATTTTTCAATGCATTTTGAGGTTCCTTGACATAATCAGTCGTAAAAATAGATAAAAAATCATTTTCAAAGCGATCAATCTCAGGTAAAAACGAAGATCTATGATGAAGATCTTCCCATGGTAAATCATCAACACACAAGATTTCACGAATTTGCTCATCAGTGCGAACAAGTTCGGAAAAAGTTGTTGAATCTGAGTTTGATGTTGAAAGTGATTCTTCATGGACTACATTCATTAAGTCAATTTTGGTTGAAGAAGGGTCAGAAAACGACTGTACGGCTTGATACGAAATTTCATATGGACTCAAAGGCATAGCATCACCAAATGAATCTATCTTAGATTCGGAAGGTACGATCCAAGAATCATCATAAACAATAGTGTCTGATGAGATCATATGAATGGTTGCAGTAGAAGGCGATACATTGAGAGGAGGAAAGGGAAAAGTTCCTAGTAAACCAGAATCTTTAACTAGTCCTACTCCAACATCCTTATAAGGGATAGTTGTTTTACCGACATGCTAGATACTTCCAAAAGAGGCTGGGTCAGATGAAAAGTAAGTTAGCTGGTCTATAGTTACGATCTTTCCATTATGAGGAAACTTTATAAGCCAAAAGACCGATGAAACGACAACAGTCATAGCGTAAGACCAACTACGACCCAAGAGAAGGTTGTAATCTAGAGGGGCATCAACCACCTCCACATCTAGATTAATAGTTTTTCCTTCAACCCCTCTAGGTAAATCCTGTAGAATGCCAAAAGGATGGAACCCACAGCCATCAAAGGCCTTTAGAATCATCGGGGATTGATTAAGTGTAGGAGAATCAAGCGATCTCCAACACTGGATCGACATAATACACGTTGAGGCTCCCTCATCAATCACAGTCCTATAGCAAGGTCTGTTTTTTACTATCACTAGAATCTGGAAAGCCATTTGATGAGGTAAGCGAGGTGTACTATTTTCTAGATTGAAAATTATAAGGTTCGAGTCCTGAATATCAACAGCTCCTATAGCCGACAATAGCAATTTACGATGTGTTGGACATGATTGCAGCACTTCCAAAGCCAACATTGCTGAAGGTGAAATAGCCAGATCTTCAACAATGTTATAGTTCTGAGCAGCTCTCGCATGTGGATTGAAAGCTGACTTTCGAAGTATACCCTTGGCGGGCAGTTTGATTACTAAGTCTGGGTTAGGTTTCTCAATTTGTAGCGGACCGGAACCGGGAATTGAAGTTGATGGGTTCGAATTAGAATATTTTGCTTCCTTACCACCAACAGGACTTTTACTTCCATAATCTTGCGATTGTGTCGCAATCCTAACATGGGACATCATCATTATGGGTTCTTCTGAGGCATTTGAGGAAGAACCTATCATCTTACTGTCTTGACTAGGAAAAGGATCCTTCAAAACAGCAGGCATTTGAGAACCTTTGACGATTTTCGCAACCTCAGGGCAATGAGGGCAGTCTCTTGTAAAATGCTCTTCGTCACAAATGAGACAAGGATAATGAGGTTTGCATTTCTTGTTAGTAGATTCTGTTTTTTCTGGTTTCTCTTTCAAATTTTTATTTGTTTTATTTTTCTTCTTCCCTTTCTTTTTACCGCCGGATTTTGATTTGGCTATAGATGACTCTACAACATGAATATCGGCAGAAATTTCCGTGGAAGAATCTCCTGTCGGGGATTCTGGTAAAGTTATGATAGGAGAAGAATTCTTAGAAGATTTTTTCTTACTTTTGGTATTAACTGTACCAATCATACGATCAGCGGCATGAGACCCTGAAGGAGCTGCAGTTATTTGATTTTGTTTAGGAAGTTCAGGGATTTTCTCGTGTAACGTACCTGACTACATATAAACTAATTCAAGGTACTGAGCTTGAGCAATTACTTGCTCTTCAGTAACGACTCTTGCCTTAGCTACATCCTTAGTGATTTTCGATAATAAAGATTTGACAAACCATTCTGCTAAGATATGATCCGGAATAAAAACTTTCACTAAACGTCGTCGACGTCTCCATTCATGAATGTGATTTGAAATGTAAGTGGATGTTGACTGTTTTAATGAAGTCAATAATTCCGTGCCATTGTCATATCTGATTGAAAATAGAAAATGAGTTAAAAACGAAGTAGCTAACTGACTGGCTCGCAGTAACTCAATGTACCACTTGGTTGCAAGACCAATTAGAGTGCATTGAAAAAACCTTAAACGGATTGAATCATCTGAAATGGAGTTAGACACACACCAGAGGTGATAAGTCATCACATGGTTCAATGGATCCTCTCCTGATTTACCTTCAAACTTAGGAATATCACTAGGCAAATTATTCGGAATTTGTGGCCAAAACGGAAGATAATTAATTGGATCGTTCGTAAGGCGCGACAAATCAAGCAAGTCCAAAGTTGCAATGAATGGTAACTAACGATTAGGGTCCCTAAAACCCTAGGTCATAATATCAGCCCCAGGAGGAGGATATCCAGGATAACTAGGAATTGGAATTGCATTTGGGATATTATATCCTCCCGGAAAACCAGGATTAATTGGACCGTACTAGGGTTCTTGAGGTTGTTGATACGTATATCCAGGGTACGGTTGATACTGATAGACTGGTTGCTGCATAGCAGGACCGAATTGGTACTGTCCCTGGTACGGTTGATAAGTAAATTGAGGTTGACTTGTGACAACCGTACTTGGACCAGGTTGTCCTACAGGCATTTGAACCGAAGTCTGCATTGTGGGTCCAGACTAAGGTAAAGATGCTTGAGGAGTTGATGCAAGAATAATAGAAACTGGAGCTGTAGATACTCCAGAAGTAGGTGGGATAGATGGAACAGATGTTGCAGCAGTTGCAACAATCGCTTGAGGCGGAGTTCGAGGCGAACTAGGCCCAGGCTGAGAAACTACAAAAGGTGTAGAAGTTTGAATAGTAGGCTAGACAGGTTGCTAGTTTGAACCAGAAACCAAGGATTGTCTAGATTGAGATGACAACTGCATATTCGGTTGCAAGATCTGTTGAGATTGAGATGGATCCCACACTAAGTTCATTCCGGGGTATGGACCCATAGCAGGTTGAGCATATTGAGGACCATAACCGGGTTGAGGGTAGGGTTGATAATTCAAAGGTACATTTCCAGTTCCTTGGACAAATGACTGACTGGAAGGTGGTTGGAAACCTTGGGTTGGGTACTGACCTTGAGGTTGATAACCTTGAGGCACGTACTGATATTGGGGTTGACCTTGAGGTACATATTGATACTGGGGTTGACCTTGAGGTACATACTGAGTCTGGGGTTGACCTTGAGGAATATACTGTCCCGTAGGTATGTACTGTCCTTGAGGTTACCCCCCAGGCAGTAATTGGGTACCTTGAGGTTGCCCCCCAGGCGATAATTGAGGACCTTGAGGCTGCCCCCCAGGCGGTAACTGGCCACCTTGAGGTTGCGGATTTGGAATGGTACCTGACATCATAAGAATATATTCTACATTCAACGGCTTAGTTCCATTATTACCAGTTAATAACACTTGTTCAATAGGTTGAGGAGATGCTCCCGAAAAAGTACCAGTAAGTGACTGATACCCAGAGGGAACAAAAGGACCGCCATATAAAAAGGTTTCTAGAGATTGAGAAACATGGATTATTGTCTCGACATATTCAAAGGAGGATAATAACCCCTAGGTGTTGGATGAAAAGGAATGCAAGGTGGTGAAAAACTTAGTCCCAGGTTTTCCAAAACATTAGTCAATGAAAGATACCAAGCGTCCCTCCTAGGTGGATTGTAAAAGATCGATTCACGCTCCCTAAGTTCTATTGCTGGTCAATTTTCATGGATAGGTATACCTTCTTCCAGAGTAACAAGTTCTTCAATAGCAATAAGTCCAGAAGGAAGATTTTGGGTAATGACTCTTTCTACCCTAGGTGAACTAGGACCACTGGAAGTTGGAGAGGAAAATCCTGATGTTGGAGTAGCAGCAGGTTCAGTTTCAGGTTCAGATATTTCAGGTTCCTCGGCTAATTCACTAGTAGAAGAACAACTACCAGTAACTTCGGAAAATGAAACAGGTTCTAAAATATACTCTGGTGCTTGCAGTTGGTAATCAGGATGTGCAACCAAAGAAGACTCTCCTTCTTCAGGTGACCCAACTCTACTGTCACTAGGAGTTACAAGGGCTCGTAGCCATTCAAGCTGGCTCGGTGAAAACTCAGGAGGTTGGCCCCGAAGTCTACGGGACTTCCTCGGTAATTCAGCCACGATTAAATATTTTAACTACTTCACATGCAAACAAAGAAAAATCTCAATGAAAACCACCTAAAGTCTCTAAAGAACCAAAAAAATTTGAATCACACGCCTAAAGAATCTAGGAGGTCAAACCACACACAAACAGTAACTTTCCGTACCGAAAACACCAGTTGGTGATGAAATCCAATGTCGCGGAATTCAATACAGAAATTGCGGTTGGAACAGTTACCTCGGCAACCTGCTTAATGAATAGACTGGCACAAGTTTCTCCACTAAACCATCTCGAGTGAAGAGAACCCCCTAGAAAATCCAAGTGAGTCTAGCTGATGTCTGCTCCAGGTACAGTGGGATCTTCCCTCCACCGTCACCTTAGGAACGAATCCTATAGAATATAGTCACTATGGTTACCAACGGAAACTAATATACCTGGGGGAACAGTCTGTGATCTGACACACACGCAAGGGCAGAGTAGCAAGCTCAATCCCTTGAAGGCTCCTTGACATAATCTAAGGTTTACCAACAAGTGACCCCAGGCTCCTCGACAATGGTTAATCCGAGGTTTACTGTTTGTAATACGTGTATATCTTGTATCGTTCCCAATGAGGAAGCATTGATTACCCCACTGGTTCGGACATGATCTCGTGCTTGATTCCTATAAGAGGAACTTCTCAGAGCATAGATGTAACAATTGGAATTTATCTCCTACCGCAAGATACAGCTACTTGTTTGTTTTACTATCTTGGAGAGTTAATTACTCCCTACTCCAAGATACTAGCTTTAGCTATGTTGTTGATAAAGAGCCCTAGAAAATAAAAATATTACTAGATAGATTTTACTTTAAGCATTATTTTTATTGGTTTTTTCTTAAGTCAAAAGGTGCGGAGATGAAACTTTATGGTCTGAAGACTCGACTCCAAATCACTAAAAATGCATTTAAGATGATAAACAATCCTTTCTCTTTAATGAACTTCTAGCTAAAGAAAGAGTTGAGAATGCAAATGCTTGAAAAAACAAATCTTTCCTTAACAAACAAATAAAAAGAAGAGCTTTTTGTCTTTTTCAATACACTCAAAAACGATACAATTAGTTATGCTCACGAAAATTTCCCTTTCTTTTCAAACACTCAAATACTACAAAACAAACTTTTTCAAAAGAGAATTTTTTTTATTTTTATTTTTATAAAACACTCAAAACTATTAAAAAGTCTAATCTTGAGATCTATAAATTCTAGAAAGCTAATTGAAGTAAAAGCTTACAAGATTTCGTTTCAAGGATGTTTTACGTAGTTATGAGCAAACTAAGGACTAATTTGTCCAGAATCACAAATTAATCAAAAAACAACCAGCTTTTTGTTTTCTTTTTAAAAATGAAATCCAAAACTTTCAAAACAAGTTCTTTTCGAAGCTTTGCAAAGAGAAAAACGAGATGTATTCCTCAACAAAAGTAGATTTTTAAAGATCGGTCAGACTCATAAGAAGACCAGTAAAAACCAGGGTGATCTAAGGTTTCTAAGGCTTCTAAGCTCTAAGTTACTACAAAGACCAAACAAAAATCAAGCCAGGCACAAAAAACTTCTAGAAATTTCACCTAAAACCTAAATGCCAAAGGAATTAACCTATGAAAAATTTCTGACAAGACACGTGCAGATGGGCAGAGGCTAAAAACATATAAGCAAATCCTAAGTTGACTGAATGAGAAAATTTCAAGTTTTTTCAAAATTTTGACAGGGTCCGCAGGCCCCCAGTATACCCAGGTGCAGTATCGCTCTGTGTGTAAAGCAAAAGTGTGGGGATGTCTGCATTGTGTTACAAGCAGAGGGTGCGGTCCTCAACCAAAAGCGTGGAAAATAAAAAATAATTCAAGATCTACAGAACCTACCCAATCCCACACACATCAAGCAAAAACCAAAAACAGAGAAACAGTTTCTCAAGTCAAAGTAAAAGCAAAGGAAAAAACCAAAAATTTAAGTCCCCAGTGGAGTCGCCATTTTGTCGGCCGGATAAGTCATTCTTGCGGACAAGACCAACCTCCCTAGTATCTAATGATATCTAGCGACAATCAAACCAAACAAATTATATCTTTCTCTAAATATGCAATTTATAAATAAAGGCTAGTAGATGTTTTAGGCCTACCTCAGGTCCAGTGCTGGTTTGTGGAAGCCACTCTCCGTTGATCCAAATGAGCTCCATTTTAAAGAATATGCAAACACAAACAGGCACACACATCAAATAGCATCTGAAAAGCCAATATAAGAAAACATATTTATCATGATGATCAAGGAATTCACGAAATAAATCATAGAAGACAATTTATTGAGAAAAATGAATCTGATTGTATTAACGTTAATCAAAGAAGAACTTTACAACGTTGGTGCCTTGATGTTGTACAAGCTCCTCCCAGGGTCCAGCAAGAATCCCCTCTACTTTGACAAGTTTCACTCTCTTCCCAATGAAGCCAAAAGGTATGTAATCTCTCCTCTCAAGCTTAACTAGGAAGTCTCAATTCCAACAGCATTTACCCTCAAAAATGTTCAGCTTCTAACCTCCCCAGCAACCAACCCAATGCCTTAATTTATAGTGCAATGGAGGGAAGTTAGTAGGTCCACCTTCAAAGGGATAAAGCCCTCCTTCAAAGGGATAAGCTCCTCTCGTCAAGGGATTAGCTCCTTTAGTTATGGGATGCATGAATCACCTAAGAGCGAACCATCCACGTCAAGATTCCTTTTAGAAGCATCCAGAATTAACCCAACGTGAGTTTTTAAGAATAAACTTGTGCATTTTTTACTTTCACAGGGGTTCGCACCCACTCCTTTAGAGACAAAGTGGGCAGGTCCTCAGGTAACATGACCAAGGGGTGTGGGACCGCAAGTACTGGTAAGAGAAAGTGCGGAACCAGAGATTTATTGATTTTCAAGGACTTTCTCTCATTTTTAAAGCTTGACATGAAGAGCTGAGGTTTGAGACTTGCATAGGAGGTTAGTATGAGTGATGATAGAGCCACACCGATTACAGAAAGTCATGGTGACAATATTTTGTGTAACAGGAAGATAGGAAGTTCGATCTAGAAGTAGTTATAGATGGCGAAGAAATTACTACTGGGTTAGTACTACTAGTAGCAGTACTAATTGGAGAAGTGGATTGAGTAGAAGTGAATGGAGAGGTGAATGGATGGAAGTGTGATGTGGTCTCGCTGGTATCTGATTTAGACCTTGATGTGATAACTTTCCTACATCGTGGAGGGATGGGAAACTGAAAAGGAGTTACTCCAAGCTTTTCACTTTGCAATCTAGTTAATACACCAGTTTCTCGTAATAAGGAAGTAACACTTTCTTCAAAATCTTCGGGCCTCTCTGGTTTCTTGGCAGAAATGGATATCTGTTCCAATTTATGTATCAAAGAGTGAACCTCAGGAGACTCGGGAAATGTTTCTACAACTTCATATTTCTGATCCAGAGATTTTGAATGAGATCTAGAAGGTGTAGAAGTGGTGAAGGGGTTTTGACTCTTATGAATGTTTTTCGATTGAACTTTAGATTTATATGCCATTCATAGTAGGATGGCCCTCCTTCTAGCACCAAAATGTTGAGGCCTCAAATTTCTGCTACTTCAACATGGGGGATAACCACCCGGTTCGCACCTTAAGACAACTCCTTTTTTGTTTAAAGTGGTGGCTCCCACTGGGGATGATGGGACCAATTTCCCAGAGTGGGTTTTAAAATGATATTGGGTGGTTTCCAAGTGATTGCAATAGAATAGTGATAACTAAATGACCTATTTTATCATGCAAATCTCTAGCTAACTTAATCTAATATAAACCCAGGTATTTTTGTATAATATGTGATCTAAAAAGACGTGCTTGACATGCGATAATAAATATCAATCACATATAAAAGAGAGATGATCACGTGTAGATATAATTTCTTTGACTAAATAGTTATTCAAAGAAATGTAAAAACTATATCGCATATATGATGACTTGTATATGAAAATAAACCATTTCAGCTAGGCATCATACAGTAGTGTAATTAACCCTTAACAGAAAGAACATATGTCATATACAATTCATGAAAATAAAGTGTTGTCACTAATTAAATAGAAACATGACTAATACAAGATAGAATTACCATATATGTGAAGTTCTGCTCATTTGACTAATGACATAGGTCGACTCCTTTCTTCAGATCAAATTATCTTCCAAGTATACAATAGTGCATCAACAAAGGAAAGTAGTCTGATATTTAAAAGAAATGATCATGTTCCATAATTTCACCAAAGCATTCACAAACTTACAAAAGTGCATTCTTTGCAAATGTTTTTGACAAAATTTTGGACCCTTCTCTAAATGCATGAGAAGGGTATAAATACTATTCTAACTAATGTTCAAAAATAGATTATAAAAAAATTTGAGGAGGTTTCAAACAACCTTCCTCCTAACTAGTTAACTAACTCCAAAAATAAAAAGTGACTTGATGAGCATAGGCTATGATGATGATTTTCTCTCTGCCATCTTGTCTTTCAAATCACATATGTCGGCCATCGACTTGACTTGAGGAGGTGCCCCAAACTATGTTCTGACCTGTCCTACGAAAATTGCATCTGTGAGAGGTGGCAACATCCACTGAGTTGAATGGAGTGAGCAGTTAAGGGTCATGATTTGGCTGTGTGGCTTGATAAGGTATTTCCAATACGCTTCCCAGTCAGTCTTTGCCACCTTTTCCATTGCTTCCCTTTGGATTTTTTTCTCTTTCCTTCCATATTTTATGAAATTCATTTAAATCGAGAAGTTCTTTCGGGTTGTCTTCCTTCACTAGGTTGGTGGAAAGCAAAGTGTGGTTTACCATCTTTACTATGTTCTTTGACACCTCGATAACTCTTTCCGCTTCTAATTCATCTTGTTTGATCCTTGCATCCCAATCCGTGAATAGAATGGCCTTATGTGCCTCTTCGATTTCAGGCATATTAGCTTTCCTTCCCTCTTCTGTTTCTTGCCTTTCGATGAACTCTGAGATTCTTGTGTTTAGATCAATAAACTCATTTCTCTGGGAAATCACTTTATTTGTTAGCTGGTCACTAGTGATCAAATAAGGAGTGATATGTGACATATTTTGGAAAAAATGTTCTTGCTGTTTTAATAAGAGAGGATTTAGCTCTAGTGCCTCTTTGATGAATTCCACGATAATAGGAACATTCTTATATCTTCCCATGGCTTGCTGCAAGTCTTGGAGTGGCATGTTTTTGGCCGATATGTTTGCTTCATGTCTTATCTTCAGCACCTCCATGCTCTGTTGCAATTGGGATAGCTGCTCAGCGACTTGCCTATTCACACTTTCCTTCTTTGTTTTGAGTTGTTGCTTGAGCTATGCAATCTTCTCTTCCTTTTCCTTCAACAGAACAAATATCTCGGGAGCTTTTTCCATGGTGGCAGTTGCATACGCTCCTGTAAACTATGAAAATCTGGTCAAGTTTTCAACTGGGTTGGAAGGGATATCCTTCCAGACTATGTCCATCGACTCATTCCCAGGTGGGAGCTTGCGTGTTTATGTCCTTCTCCTTTTCCTCTGTCTCCTTACTATAGCCTTGTGCAGCGGGCTGTAGAACACATCAAGAGGAGGGATTTCAGTAACTTTAAGACAATTTCTGATGTGGGCAGAGCGTGAATGATTTCATTCTACTGAGACATCATCGCTTGCTCATCCATCAATTCAGACTGTGTTTTTTTGAACATGCAAATGAGTTTGATACTTTGTAGTTTCCCGGGCACCTATTTTCCTGGGAGTGTCTTGTAGTTTCTTATTGAAATGATCCCAATATTGCTCCAAACTTCTGCTTTTGATCTCAAAACTAATATCTTTAGGTGGGGTGCTCATACCCTACTTTTCAACTTACTTCCTACTGGATTCTGCTATATTCTCGGTGTCTTGGGCCTTCCCTGTATCCAATATGTTCCTTGTATCCACTTGAGACTCTATGCGAGAATTAGGTCCCTTGTTGTTGACAGTCACATTGGGCCTTTTTTTTTCTGAACTCCTGATATCTTTCAAAATCTTTAGGACTCAGATTTGTCCTTGCCCATTAGAACGATTATTCGAAGGATTCAGCCGAATGTAAAAGGTCTTCAAAATCATTAGCCTCATGCTTATAAGGCTTGATCTATATTGCAGTAGTGATGTTATATGCTATCTTTTCTGGATCAAATTGCATTTTTGGCAAAGTATGGAGCCTGAGGCTTTCTAGGCTTACTGACTCCTTGATTACATGGTTAAAATTTTCTAATGAAAAGGAACTGCACCTAATAGGAAAATATGGCCATAATAACTTCTTGTTTTCTTTTAGGAGCTTGGTCAAGCCTTTTACCATAGTCTGGTGGGATATTTATCTTGCTAAGAATTTATCAGAGACATACAAAGGGAGGACATGTGGGTTTGATGTACTACCAAAAACCTTGATTAATGTAAACCATTCTTCAACAAAATATTTGTCGAATGCGAGAAGGTATGTAGCGACTTCTTTGGAAAACCTGGGGCTTTCTTATTGAAAATTAATTTATGCAATGGTAAAATAACAACATGGAATATTTTATAAAAATGGGGTACATAATGGGATTCCCAAATTTGTTTATGGCTGATATGGATAGGGTAGGGGTCCTGCAAGGTCCATTTCCAACCCATGATTGGAATTTAGTGCAGAAACAAATGGCATCCATGATGTAAGCACTGAAATAGAATGGAGGAAGGTTCTCTGGAGAGGAGGATCTCTTATATCGATATTCAGTGATGATAGTGGCTAGGTTATCAGATAGGATGGTGAACCAATTCATGAATTGACACAAGAATCAATCAAAGGAATCCATTCTATGGAAAACTTAGCATTATTAGGTAACTTTTATAGTCTACATAACATAGCAGCTGCATAGTTGTAGGGGTTTACCAAAGAGGCTACATGATACATACCCATTTTATCAAATTTGAACTTGTTCTCCAGTACCCTCGAGTCATGGATCATCTTGAAAGGTTCTTCGTTCTTCTTTAAGAAGTTTGCCACATATCATCTATCATATATGTCCTGAGGGTCAGGTATATGGTACATTTTCTTCAGGTCTTCCACTTTGAATGACCCCATGATCTCCATTCTCGAGTTCCTAAATTGCCTATCTTCAATAGTGAGGTCTTCCACCACCCACCTGTTGGGTGTGGAGCCTGATTATATTTTGTATTCAAAGGTATCACTGCATTGGACCCCAGTTCGAAATGGGGCGGCAACGTCACTAGTAAAATATTCGCTGCAGGGGGGGTCCAGGGGGGTAGCTGCGACCTTTGGGGAGCCCCCCCCCTGGCGGGAGGTTTTGGGGCAGCGCCCCTGAAGCTAAGAATAGATGTAAAATTGCCTTGTAAAAGTATAGTAATTTCTAGTCAATTTGGGTCGTTCATTAGGCGGAGATCTGATGGTAGAAGTTATGTTTAATTTAGAGTTTGTTGCCCTAGAAGGAAACCACTCACTATATATGAGGGAATTGTTTTGCTTCTATGTAGATCTGTATTCTGAGTGAGAAAGAGAGAGGAGATTGAGAGCGAAGAGGGTGTTATAGTGGATCTGTTGTAGGTTGTATCTCTTCAGTTTGCTGGATAATATAAAAGGAAGGACTGGTTGTTTCTCCGTGGACTTAGCCCAAACTGGGTGAACTACGTATATCTGTGTCTCTCTTGTTTTATGCGTTTTCTGTGTTTATATTTCTGCAATATTTTATGTTTTCCATTGCTTCGTAATATATATAATTTACTAACACCACCTAATCATATCAGTGTATGGGAGGATTTTTTCTCTCGCTCCTCTTTTTGATTGAAAGAATAGGCAACATCCTTGAATTGGAGTCCCGAAGGTTTTATTGGGTCAGTCGTCGCTTTTGTGACGATAACCTTGGGATGCTCATCCTCAAGCTTGTTGTATATGAACTCCCAAGCTGTTGCTCCCCCATTGACACTGCAAACCATATCAGATAATATAGGAGACATTTATGATAGCTCAGACTCTGTAATGCTCTTCTTTTTCTGTTTCAGCATCACTTTCCGCAATGACATGTCTTTTGTAGCTTGCCTGAAATGGAAGAGATATATTCAGCGTAGACAATATAGGGAAATTAAGGCTGAAAACTCTTTGAAATGAGTTTGAATCGTGGGAGGGTTTCAAATGAGATATTCAACGTTAACTAGCCATAAATTGAAACATCATTGCCTCTCCTTGGGCTGCTAAACATTAATTAACTTGTCAAATGTTTCATTATTATATTAAAACACAGTGACTTCCCACGCTTGGTGCTTTATTCGCACATCACAACTTTTTAAACGATGTCCTATAGTGTTTCTTGTTTATAATGTGAAATGCGATTGTGAATATCGCTTTTCACAAATTGTTAATGAATGACACAATGGCATGGCTTATTTATTTGCGACTCCTGCGAAATGTGATTGCGAATTGCTAAGGCATTTTGATCGGAATGTCGCAGCGGATGTTTGATCACATTTCAAAATTTATTTAAGGTGTTTATAATTATCACATGAAAAAATGCAATTTGCGATTTGCGATGAGGATCCTAAACTTGGGTTGTTTTCTAAGAGTTTTCAAGGAAATTTCTTAGAGTTAGGATTTATTTTTCAAAGACTAAAAATTTAAAAAGGGTCCCCATTTATATGTCTAATATTAGCTATTACTATATATTGAATGGGGGGTTTGTTACATAGTACAACACATACATAGATTCTTCAACAAGATGGAATGCCTCTGCAAAAATGGACTTCCTAATTTATTAGTAATAAATGATAAGCTCAGTACATGGTTCGATTACAGTGAGAAATTGGTCACCAAGGCTAAAGACAATTCTAAAGTTACAGGAGGAAGGATCAACATGATAGGAAAAGCATTATTGGAAGCGTTAACATATGATATGGATATCCAATATGAAATTAAGCATATCTTTACCTCTAAACCAACTTTTTCTAAATACACTAAAGTGGATGAAGTTTACAAAAAGTTAGTGAAGACAACTATCCCCAGTGAGCAGCGCTGGGATAAATTATGTGAATTACTGGAGTATGGAGAGGATTTGGTTGTACAGCTCAACATCAACATCACAACAGGATTCGAAGTGCCAGACAGTCAGTAATTCCACAAATTTAGTGCCAGTACTTCGGACAATTCAATTTTTCATAAATATTTGTAATAAGTTAGATAGATTAATTTTAGGAATTCCTAAATACATCCTAGTCGGTTTTGACAAGATTTTTTGTAAATAACTTATAAATACTTCTTTTTTAGAAGTATCAAGAGTTGATTTGATGGGATGATCAGTAATAAAAAGGAAATTCTTCATAGGATTCATGTGTTAGACTATCTGGTGATGTGCTTGTCTCATTGTTAATGTGTTATTTCTTTGTTTCCATACTTATGTTTTCTTAGTCTGAATTATTTTACAGAAAATTGATGAACAAAATTTATTGAAAAATACACTTTGCTTCTTCATGTAGATAATTTCAATATTTTCTTCTGATATCATGTTAAGGATGTCTTAATTGCTCTTTAACTTCAATTGAACTTATATCTTTTCTTCCTCTCCATTTCATTTTAATATAAATGATCCAATTATTTTAGCTACCTTGCCCTGTGAAACTCCTTTTAAAAGCTGAAACATAACCCTTCTAAATTGTAGACTCCATAGCCTGATGGAAGGTTCATACACTTAATCAACCAATCAATTTTAAAATCAAACTCCCAACCCTCATAACTAGCCTAATATCTAAATACAACAAAGTTAAATCTCACAGAGAGAGCCATATCTGAAGCTGGTAGGGCTATATCCCAACTTCAAAAGTTCTTTGTGGTTACCTTTGTGATTTTCTTCTGTAACCTTGGAAAATTACAGAGTGCTAACACTCTGGCGACCATACTGGGGATCTAACATTTGAGATTCCTAGGTAACATTAACGACCATACTGGGGACTTAAAACCATCCTTTATTTCATTTTCATAAGGTTAACTTCCCTAGTTTATAAAACTTTATTTTAAGAAGAGTAATGATCAAAATGTTAGAAATAAAGGATTAGAGTTTGTTCTTCACTTTGATCTGGCTCCAAAAAGAATTTACACCAGATCTCATCCTGATCTAGAACCTCCTGAAATTTTGGATTATCTTGAAAAGATACTAAGGAAAAGAAGTTTAGTTGAAAGTCATGGAAGTAATAGCCCCCTTTCTAGGGAAAATCCCCTGCCTAAAAACCTCGATACCATACAAGATATTCAGTTTGACTTACCATATGAACATAGTTTATTTAAGACAAAATATGAAAGTTTTGTTGATCAAATCGTAATTGATAAATTTGTTCTGCAGCCCTACAAACTTGTAGAACCATTTGTTGAACTTGATTTGGATTAGAAAGCCCTCCAATACTTTGAAAAATTGCAAGATCGTGTATCAGCACTTAATCAAGTTGTACACCAAGCCTATATTCAGCAATCTGTTGAACTTTCTGCTCGTACTATTGTAGCATCATCTCACTCTTCCCAATCTGTTCATCCAACATCAATTGGCGCTACCTCTTCTGTAATCTCTACTACTCATCCAGTAGTAACACAAATAGTAACCCAACCTATTCCCACAAATCCTATATCTACACCTCCCTTAAGACCACACATTGTTCAACCCAACATGGCTACTCATTATGCCCCCTTGGTTTTACCTGCCCAATTGCATGATATGCCCCAAGATTATCAAACAAAATTCCTCAATTCGATAGCACTGGTGCTATCAATGCACAAAAACACATAGATAAAATGAACGATCTCTTTGATCTTCGTGAAGTAGATGAGAATGATGTAAAGTTGAGGCTTTTTGCCAGAGCTTAGGTGGAGAGGTACGAAAATGGTTCAAAACTTTTGCAGTAGGTAGTATAGATGAACTTGTTTCCTTTCTTCAGCCTTTCCTAAATAGGTGGGAAACCAAAAAGAGTCCTCTTCAGATCTTGAATGAATATAAAAATCTAAAGAGAGGACCTAATGACACTGTAGAAGAATATTGTGAAAGGTTTAATAAGGTTTACAATGAACTTCTAGCTGCCATTAAACCTCCCCTCGACATGGCCCTTATAAATTTCTCAGAAGGATTTGATGTTGATATGGCATATCAACTAAGAGAAAGAGACCCTACTACCTTAGAGGAAATGCAATATAATGCCCTTAAAGCTGAGGCTCATTTATTAGCCAAAATAGTAAAATTAAAAGCTGAAAGAAGGGTTACTATCAAAGAGGAACCTTCATCTTATTCTACGACTGATTATAAAATAGATAGTCTACTTAGAACCATGGATAAAATGATCGATAGAATAATAATAAATGATAGGGCTCTTCATCTTGCCTGTCTACCTACAATTTCTTTGCCATTTGTTCATTCTCAGCTAACTTGAACTTAACATTTGAGCTCATGGCTCCTGCATAAGCCAAGGTGGCATCGACAAGGGCAACTTGATGCTTTCTCACATCTGGCACTATCACCCTTTCCTTCATGAATACAGGTGACACGTGATCATTTGGAGATTACTTTCTCCATGTTTGTACAATCTTCTTCTAAAACTCATCAAATGATAGATTGTACACATCCATGACCAAATAATCATCAAGGAGAACAAACTCTCCTTGCTCGCTCGGGGATGATTCTGACACTGGAGGTGGAGGAGACTAAGAGGTGACCTCGGGTGCTTTTGCCATGAGGTTAGTGTCTTGATCCTATGGCTCCTGCCCCAATTCTATGTTTGTCACTTCAATCAGTTTCTTAGACTGTGAGAAAGCTCCTGATCTTGCATCTGTTCACCCTCTTCTTTGGCTGGCAGTTTTTTTGGCTCCTCAACATGTATGAGTGTTGTTTTCTCTGTCATCACACCTTCCATTTCTTCTTCCTCCTGTTTCTGCTTCTCTACCCTCTCTCTCCTTCTCAAGTCTTGCTCTTGCTTCAACTTCTTCTCCATTTCCTAAAAATTTTGTTTCGCTTCCTTCAGCCTTTACTTTTCTCTCTTCCTTCACTCTGCTCTCTTTAGTCGATTCTCCATCTTTGAATCTACTTCCAAAGCTTCTTTCTCCAAGATAAGATATGCTCTCATCTTGTAGCTTTTCTCTGCCTCTGGGTTTTTGGCAATCTTCCTCTTTCCCTTGTCCTACGCTTGATTCCTGCTTATTGTTTTTGTTGTTGTTTTTTCCTCCATTGCTGCTACCTATAGACAAACTTTCCAAGTTGTGGTTATACTGACCGGCTCGTGGAGCTTGGAGTCATTGTAGCAGTACCTCCAAGGATCCTTCCCGTGCCATTGAAATGTACCGTGGATCCATGGATAGTACACCTTCACACAATTGTTCTTGTAAATACCATGGGGCTGATACAAATCAAAGTCTTTGGTTTCGAACTCAAACTTCACTATTTCCTTAGATTCGACATCTGCATCCTTCAAGCTCTTAATCTCGTACAATTAATTCCACAAAGGAAGAGTGGGCCATGGTTCCTTCTTCATCCTATGCAACCCTCCTGATAACCATGTGGAGATGTGATATGAGACCTCTTGCATGACCAACTTGTCTGTTGCATACCTTGGTAGAACATGCAGAGACTTCTCTCCGCCAAACAGTCTAATGAAGGTGCCACCAAGTGAGGCATACAAATCTACAATGTCAAGTATTGCCTCCATCACCTCTTGAGACATGCAAGGTGGATCTTGCTCGAAGATCAACTTGTATAATGGGATAATGAAATGGTCAGTCAGCCTCACCATAACTCCTTTGTAGATGCAATCAGAAAGTAACTTGCAATAAATGTTGACGACAATATCTTTCGATTTCCATGTCCAGCTCATTCCAAGAAACTGATGTTGGGCACAAATTCAAGTAAGGATGCGTACATGTAGAACCTCACTTTCTCATCCTTGGGTGGATTCCGAGTGTGTTACACAACATTTTGTAGCTGTCCCTGTACTCCCCGTTCCTTGATCCTAGAGGACCTCTACAATGAACCCTACATGCTTTCTCTTCATGAATAAAATCCCATTGTGTCCCTCTTCATGAGCAGAACAATTCCCTTTTGCATCATTTTCCCAAAATATTTTGTTTTTCCCAGTTTACAAGACTGGTGCTAATGGCCCTTTTCCTCCTCACACCGATATGAAAGGATTAAAATTGTCCCTAGTGCTGACCGTAGCGACTAATATTTGTTCCAGTCATGTCGGTCCTCTTATGGAAAGTTTTTTAAATAAAGAACCGAAGCTTCTAGCTCTAGAAGCTTCATAACGGAAGTCTAGTAAATGGTTTGGCGGATGGGGCTGAGGATGTTAGTTTGGGCTCCTTTCCCCTATATGATGGAACTAATTCAAGAGATAAGACCTTCTCCCATGAGAAGAGGATCCATCTCCCATCCATTCATGCTATATAAACCTCCCTTCTTCCCAAGCACAAGCTAGTATTAATGTTGGTGAGCTAGTGTTAATTAAGTCTGGAGTAAATAGCAAGCTATTCGTAGTTGTAGCTCTCCAATTATGTGAGGGAGAAGTGTGAATTTGGTTTAGTGTAAATCCTAAAGGGAAGAGCCTTAAAACTATTATTGTTGAGGCCATCATGGAATGCTAGCAGAAGTGTGCGGGAACCTGGTTTTGTCGGAGGAGAATGAAAATGTCAAGACAATGGTTCTAATCTCTTCTTGATTCAATATATATGAAACTATAGATTGATTTTCTACATGATGTGTCATCTTACATGTTCATGGCTTAATGTTTCTTGACTTGTTATGTAGGTTGAATTACAATTTGTCTATTATCACAGTTGTTATTTGCTGTTGTTTATTTGTTTTAGGTGTTTGAAGAAGGAAAAGAGAGATATCTGGAGTGAGAAAGCAAGGACATCATAAAACAGGATAAGCATACTAAGAGGTAGGCCCTCTTAATTGGTTCTAACCTAAATAAATCATCCATATAATGTATCAGTTGTGGCTAGACCCATTATCGAGCTAGAGGAATTGTTTGTGTCTACACTCATAATTTTACTTCAACACAAATTGGCGACCATACTGTTAATGGGAAAAGCGTCTACTCAGAACGCCCCTATCCCACTAAGGTGTGACAGTACCTTAGAAACAAACAAAGAAAACTACTTTTGTATTCTTCTTTATGAACTATAAACGAAGAGGAATAGGATGAACCAACCTGTGTCTTGCGCTAGTCCTTTGATCCAATCTCTCTCCTCTTTGACAGCTTCCAGCTACCTGCTCCCTTACTTGCCCAGCTTCACCAAGTTCCTGCAAGATCACAGAAGAGGAAAACTACACAAAGACATGGATTTATATTCATAAATAGCTTAGGATCAGATTTAAGCTAAACATGCAAATATAACAAACATCATTGATACACAAGCAAGTAGGAGAAACTCAAATAGTTTTATTGATATAACAAGAAGGTCCAGGAGGAGTTACAACTGATGATTCCTGATCCAGCATCAACCCCCCAGCAAAGGAATCCCCTCTTCACCTCCAACAAAGCATAAATCACCCAATACTATGATCTCTATCTCAAAACCAACAACAATTCTCTGTAATGTACAAAATTCCAGCCTCTGGATCTCTGGGATGAGGGATCCATATATAGATGTATGCAAAGAGGATGAGTCAGCTTATTATTTGACTAGTGGCTTCCCTCTGTCAGTTCTTGCTTCCACTTGGAGACTGAGAGCCTCTTACTCATACTTGGTCGAACTCAGTGAGGCAAGTGTCATTGGGGAAGATTCTGGAAGCTTCCATTGTCTGTCCACCTCGCGGAATGACACTACCATTTGTCATTTCCCGCTCAGCGCACCCTGGTAGTGCATTTAGGTGCGTTGCAATGCACCTGGCTAGTGTACTTGGGTGCTATGCAACGCAGCTAGCTAGTGGAGCAGCTGAAATGATCCTGATTTGACTGATTCTGAGCAGTTTCTGGTGGAGAACTTCTGGGAGAAGCTGTAATTTGTTGACCTTGTTCCTTTAGGGGCCGGAACAACACTTTTAGGGACTTAGGATCCCTTGGTTTATGGACATTTCATGCTTAGAGCTGTAAGGCACAAAAAATTCTATAACAGTTGCCCCCTAAAGTATGAGGCCGTTTATCGGGTGAAATGCTTTATTAGGAGGATCCGAAGTTCTTTCAATGCTGGGAGGAGACCTATAATAAGATACAATACAATACATTATCTTCATACTGTTTTCATGATCTAGCTGAGGCAGGCATTCCCATGCTCAGCTTTATAAATTCATTTTCATGTACATAGGACAAACAATCGTCTGATGGTAGACTGATGATTCTAATAGAGCCATCATCGTTTTGGTAGGATGATTATTTGTGCTGCAATGTTGTACATTTCAATGTCTTTATTCTCTTGAATATATATCGCAGCTCGGATGGATGAAACTAGATCCGGGGTCTTCAATCTCATCTGATCTTTACTCGAAGTACAAGTCGATCCATGTGAGAAATGTTTTGAAGTCGAACATGGAAAGACATCGCTTGATTACCAGTCAATGATGTAAACTGTTAACAAGCGCGAGAGGAATCACCGATAATGATGATGACCCTCAAGGTACTGCAGTAAAATTCACATGGTGTGAATAAAGGACTTGGCATCGAACACCACGCAAAATATTTCGGTCAAAGGTCATTGATGTATACCTGTCGCCGGAAGTGAGAAACTTGCCATTGAAGCATGCAAGCTTCAAAGTACTGAATGGGGTGTTCCTAGATCAACTTCTTGGATAATGAGCTGGTGTCGACAAGAAGTGATCGTCAAAGGAGGGCCTTGATGAATCCCACATCAATGACACGGAATGGAGCAAATGATTTTGATGGAGGTGAAAACGATCTCATGATATATGGTTCAGGATGGCGGTCATGAAAGAATGAAGTATAATGTATGGTAGTGGATGGGACACGGGTGACTTCTCTGGATGACTTCTCTTGAACATGTCGGCGACACTTATGTGATGGATTGGTAGCATTTACCCTAGATGTGGATGGTATGGCGTGACCATGGTGATGTGACCGGTGAATGAAACAACCCAACCTGACTTAGGCACGGAATGGAAGTGTCATGTTCAAGAGCGACTTGCTACCAATAAAGATTCTTTGAGTTTCTTCCCAATTTTTCCCCAGTCATTGCTGACCAGTACCTCTTTATTTTTGTCAAGCTTGAGGAGGATAACATATGCTTGTTCTATAATTTGCCCTTCGGGCAAACCCATCGCTATGTTTTAACGAGCCTAGCGATAGTGAAACTCGTTCTCGTCTAAAGACAAGTTTGTCGTTATTAATCTTTTTAACGAGTTTAACGACAAAGATAACTCGGTCCTTTTCATTTTTAGAGAGTCTAAAAGGGTACGTAAAGGTAACTCCAAAATTCCTTTTTCGTCATCTAATCCCTTAAGTCCGAAAAAGTATAAAACAATACAGAAGGGATGAATTTTCGATAGTTTTAACGAGCCGAACAAAACAAGCACTCGATCTTTTTGTGCAATAATCCCTCAGGTCCAAAAAGATTAAAATCTAGAGGAGGGATAGCACTTCCGGTCGCTTTAACGAGCTGGAAGGCCAAAACTCGGCAATCTTTTCATATTTTACGATTCAGTTGAAAAGAGCTTAAAGAAGACTCGTCTTTTGAGGAACGAGTGATAAAATGGGTAGCAGCTGATTCCAGGTAAGGGTTGGAATTTTCCAATCACGGCAGTGTCACAAGGATGGCTAGTGAAATCACTCTTTGCAGCTGTTCCTCAAAATGGGTAAACAATCAAATGGAGGTGAATGATCGGCCAATAGAAAAGTGGAGGTGACGGTAAACATGACCAATGCTTTAATGGCTGAAATGCTTCATTCACGGTGGTTATTTACCGGGGAATAGTTCATTTTTTAACGAGCTTAAACGCGGGTGGAAACATTTTCTCATGTCTTATGTTTATTTTTTAACGAGATTTAACTATGTGCTAAAACTGCTCGATTAATCCAGTCATATGATAAGAATGTCTCATATAAAACGACAACTTTTAGATTTTTGCCCCACATCCTTTCTTTATGCAAGTTAGGAAACGACTAATCCAAAAAACAGATAAATAATCGCTCTTTGCTTGCACTCCAAAAGGTTTGCATGCCCCCAGGTATAAAATATGGTTTCAAGGTTACCCCTTCTTTAGTCCAATAAAACATTTGTTTTACCGGGAGAGGCCTACCTCTTACAGGTTACCCAAAGATTGTTCTATTCGCGGCGCAAACAAAACATTTCTTCGACGATGTCTACCGAGATAAACAAAGGTGAGCGACGATGCCCGCCAACTCACATAACTTTGACAAAAGAATATTATTCTAGAATAACCCCTCTTCCAATGACAGATGGGGTACAGACTAGTCATATTCTCCCTTGGAAACCTACTCTATACTAGAAGTTTTCCTGCCGAAGCAGACCAGGACGCATGCCCCCTGGGTTTCAGTCATATCCTTCCGAATTACTCGTGCTCATCGGGAGGACGGACTGGGGATTGAGACATTTCTTGCATGAAGAGACCATTTAGGGATGGTATGTGACTATTTACTATGCGTGATCCGGGAAACGAAAGCTGGTCCACGAGCTTGACCACTCTTCCTTCGTGCGGAAAACACATTACTCTAAAGAGTGAGGAGATGATGGCTCCCATGCAATAAATATAGTCTCGTCCAAGGAGTAGATTATAATCCAAGGGTCCTTGAACAACCATTACATTCATTTGAACTGTCTTCCTTCTCCATGTTATGGGCACATTGGGAAGGATCCCTAAAGGTCGACTGGTTCCTTTATCAAAGCCTGTCAGATTTCTCATCTCAGGCAAAAGCGATGGCGAACCAAGCGCTTTCCAAGCAGTAGAGGAAAGGATACTCACAGAAGACCCCTCATCTATGATGGTACCAGCCATGACCATTCTATATATTTGAACGATAATTCGAAATGGTACACTTGCTAGTAAACGGGGTCTGCCTAGTTGATTCCAGTCGAAGGAGACAACTAGGTTGCTTGGAGGTGGGACTGAGTAGACGGTCGGGTATGGCTCTGACGAACTTCCCTCCTGTGGTAAGGGAATGGGTAGATTGCCCCCATGTTCGTCGGAGTCTGTGTTGATGAAGAGAATTTGGATGGTATCATCCTTGTTCTCTTCAGTGACTGTATCATCCGAAGATAAAATCTCTGAAGGCAAGACCGGGTCAACTACCGCCTCGACCTTTTAACTTTCGTTTGGTATGGGTTCAGATGGTTTATCTTCGATGATAGGCGCTTCAGCCGACCACTTGAGCGGGCCAGCTGGATTCTCAACTAGCGACGAACTTGGCAAGAGTTTTTTATATCCAGGAGGAAGTCGTAACAGTGAAACCAGACGATCATCCAAAACTCTTTTCGCTTCGTCTAAGAAGGGACAACGGTGGACGGCATGATTGCCTTCGCACAGTGTACAGGGAAATCTAGCTTTCCCTTTTTGTCCTGGGGCTTCACTTTCGCTAGTTGACGGTGTACTTTCAACATGATCAACAGAGGTTGATGACACCGGATTGTGCAAACGAGGAGACCAGTCCCTTAGAATCCGAGGGATGCAAGGACAATCTCTGTGAAAGTGGTCTCCTTTGCAAATGACACATGGCGATTTAGGCCTGGTCGGTGCAGTGTGTGGATTTTCGTTAGACGACACTCGTTTTCCCCCATTCGCCTTTGACTCCTTCTTCTTCTTCTCTTTCTTCTTCTTCTCCTTCTTCTCCTTAGGAACTTGACTTTTGGCTTTGCTAGCCCCATCAAGCGAAGAGGAAGGAGGAGAGGAAGAATTAGAGGAAGTAGAAGGTTGGTGGGCAACTCTGGACTCGTCTAATTGCTGATTCGATTGTTCAGGAATATTGATGTTCTGAATGACATTGGTTGAGAAGAGCCATATTGGCAGGCCAATTGTCAGTCATGGAAGCGACAATGTGGCCATATGGGGTGCACCAACATCTCCCCAAGAGGAGAAGGGACTAGGATTTCCACCAAGGGGAATTCCTTTGTTGGTAGACTCCATTTTCTCAACCTAAGATCAACGTAGGAAAAGGGTATGAATATTCCGTTTAAAATAAATTTTTAGACACTTTGACACAACTTGTTTTTTCAGTTTTAAAGAGTCGAGAAAAAACAAAAGATGACTCTAGTCTCCTTCGATTTTTAATGAGCCTGAAGTGACAAGTGCTCAGATGGACCTTTTCCATTAAGGAGTATGAAAAGGAACGAAAGGGACTGCTCTGGAGGTCTAGGTAGAGGGAGTACCAAACCAATCGCAAAACTGAAGAATACTTTTTACGGTACGGCAGTCAATCTTCCCGAATGTTGTGTTCGGTGCATTGCGATCAGTAGGGCGGCCGACGCGGCTTCCTATGGATAAAAGGTTTTAAGCCTATAGGGGTCTCCAAATATATACTCGACGGTACGTGGGAGCACAAGTCCATAGTGGCACTTATCGTCTCAAAGTGGAGGAATCACCCAACCATCAGTGAGAACAACAGTTACCGGGTTTTACGACGCCAGAATACGTCTCTAGCCTAGATCTCTAAATGTTGTGTGTTAAGTTCCAAAGCGTTGTTAGATTCATTCAATTTATTTTAAGTTGATCTTTCTTAGAAGTTTGCCTTTTGGGATCACCACGAGATGTAGATGTAATTCCTAAAATGAAATCTAAAGATGATAAGCAAACTTTTATCTCTTTTCAGCAATGAAAATCCTAGCTACAAGGGGAAAAGAAAGACACAATCTTTTCTCGAAGAGCAAAGAGCACACTGTAAATGCACTTTTCCTAAATCAAGCCAAGCAGACTATCAATATGCAAATGCACATATGCATGTATTTGTTTTCACTTTCTTAATATTAATGCCTAAAAAGAAAGTTGATGTACAAATCTGAATTTTCTTTCAAATGACAAACACAAACGAGCTTCTTTTCGAAATCAAAAGATAGAGAAGATTACGACACTTTATGATTTTGAAATAAACACTCGTTTCGACAATAGAAAGTCACAAATTCAAACCAAAGGAAAAAGTAAAAGCATAATCAACTGTCAACAGCAAATAAACTTTCTCCTAAGATCAAAATCGACACTTCCGACAGATCTAAATCAAAGGACGACAGTATGACTATTCTACTTTTTCAATGGAAAACTGTAAATGATGTAACAAACACACAAAGAACATCTACAAGCTTTTTATACAAAGGAGGCGGAATTAAGGCAAAGAAAAGGGGTTTTTAAACAGACACACACTGATCACAGGCTGCAAAAATCAGAGACAAAACTGAAAAATGAAGCAAAGAACCTCAGCTGCACAGGGCTAGGCTGATCAGCGCACTTGTTACACAGAGAAACTGGATTGCAGCGCAGGTAGCCCTCTCGGGAACTGCATTGAAATGCAGAATCTCTTCACAGAGCCTGCGCTGGGGCAGAAACGAGAATCCTATCCGGGTTCTGGGTCACGGTTTGCAGTTTAATCTATGGTTTTTGGCCGAGTAAAAGCAATCAGTAATGCACAATCAGAGGGTGGATTTAAAGGAGGTCTAAGAGCTATCACAAAGGGTAATCAGATCATTTGTGAATCAGCTGTTCAAATCATAAACAAATCCAGGGAATGGATTGAAGTAGCAGATGTCTACTTTGCATTTGATAATGGCAAATGCAGTTCGATTTCTACTTCTGTGTTTATGAAACAAACAACAAGAGAAATACAAAGAAACTAACTAGACACGATCCCCAGTGGAGTCGCCATTTTTTTAACGGGAAAAGTGTCTACTCAGAACGCCCCTATCCCACTAAGGTGTGACAGTACCTTAGAAACAAATAGAGAAAACTACTTTTGTATTCTTCTTTATGAACTATAAACGAAGAGGAATAGGATGAACCAACTTGTGTCTTGCGCTAGTCCTTTGATCCAATCTCTCTCCTCTTTGACAGCTTCTAGCTACCTGCTCCCTTACTTGCCCAGCTTCACCAAGTTCCTGCAAGATCACAGAAGAGGAAAACTACACAAAGACATGGATTTATATTCATAAATAGCTTAGGATCAGATTTAAGCTAAACATGCAAATATAACAAACATCATTGATACACAAGCATGTAGGAGAAACTCAAATAGTTTTATTGATATAACAAGAAGGTCCAGGAGGAGTTACAACCGATGATTCTTGATCCATCATCAACCCCCCAGCAAAGGAATCCCCTCTTCACCTCCAACAAAGCATAAATCACCCAATACTCTGATCTCTATCTCAAAACCAACAGCAATTCTCTGCAATGTACAAAATTCCAGCCTCTGGATCTCTGGGATGAGGGATCCATATATAGATGTATGAAAAGAGGATGAGTCAGCTTATGATTTCACTAGTGGCTTCCCTCTGTCAGTTCTTGCTTCCACTTGGAGACTGAGAGCCTCTTACTCATCCTTGGTCGAACTCAGTGAGGCAAGTGTCATTGGGGAAGATTCTGGAAGCTTCCATTGTCTGTCCACCTCGCGGAATGACACTGCCATTTTTCATTTCCCGCTCAGCGCACCCTGGTAGTGCATTTAGGTGCGTTGCAAGGCACCTAGCTAGTGTACTTGGGTGCTATGCAACGCAGCTAGCTAGTGGAGCAGCTGAAATGATCCTGATTTGACTGATTCTGAGGAGTTTCTGGTGGAGAACTTCTGGGAGAAGCTGTAATTTGTTGACCTTGTTCCTTTAGGGGCAGGAACAACACTTTTAGGGACTTAGGATCCCTTGGTTTATGGACATTTCATGCTTAGAGATGTAAGGCACAAAAATGTCTATAACACATACTGGGGAGCTAATCCTTCTCTTTGTCTTGTTTGAGATTTCATGATTTTGTGTGAACTTTTCTAGTTCCACTTTTTCCCTTTGGTTTTGTGTCTTTCCTTTGCTTACTCGTCTGAGGTTGAAATTCATAGTAGTAGATTCGGCCCCAACTTTAACTTTTTTTTTTTATTTTTTTCTTGGCTCCCTCGCTCAGCGCACTTAATTCTCTTATAGTCACATTGATCAATGTGATATGCTGAGAAATTGTAGCGCCAACCTCCCTATGGCACTTGTTGTCAGTTAGGCAGTCGCGCCAATGCCTATAAGTGAAGATTAGGGTTTGTCCCCAACCTTGGCCAGTGTGTTTTTCTCTCATTATTTCCACCCCGTAAGCCTTTTAGACCATTTTCTCCCTAACTACAAAGCTTCTTATCATTTGGTTTTGCTTGCTTGTTGGTTTGTCATCTTTATGATTGATTTCTTGAGTCATTGAGTGAATAGTGACCCTAGGTCATCTAAATTGTCATCCATTCAGCTAATTGTGAACTCAGTGAGTCGAGTTGTTGGTGTACTTACTCCTTGCATTTTGTTTGTGGTCTGGTTACGACTTTGACCTCCATTACACAAGTTTGAAAAGTTTTCGTTTGCCTGTCTAAACGTTTCTTTTCATGCATGGATTACATTGCTTGTCTTGTTTTTGGTAAATTCGATACTTCATTAGTCTGGACGAGTCTCTCTTTTCATGTTTTCATGTGCTTGAAGAGCTAATTGCTTCGAAAACTTTTTCATTAAAGTGTGGTATGCAAAAAATTTATTTCTTTGTTTCATGAAAAGGTATGAAATTCTAGTTTGTTGTATTAGTATGCTACGGTAGTCAGCATCATTAAGGACTAGGATTGCATTAGCATTGTAAAGGAAAATAGCTCTTTTTCTTTTGAAAGGACTGTTTGAAATGTACATTGTCAGGAAATTAGGAATTGGAATGAATTTTTAATTAGTTTATTTTCTCAAAAAGTGAAGTAGTGGTGGTCATATGTCTAGCTATGCTATCGCTCAAAAAATCCTTCGTGTTGGTTATTTCTGGCCTAACATTCTCAAGGATTGCACCCTTGTTGTTCGCAAGTGCCATGAATGCCAAATTTACGAACATAAGATGCGTGCCAAATCTAAGAAGTCACTCGTTTTCACCAAGTTGATTTGTTCCCTTCCTTCTAAGTCTCTCCCTACTGGTGCAGATGAGCAACTCCTAGATGAGACTCTCTTCTTTATCAGCACCCTTGATCCATGGTACGATGATATCATCGTGTATCTCCAGACGTCCACGTTTTGATCTGTGTTGACTAAGGATGATCGCCGAAGGATTCAACATCACTCCCAACCTACCATATTATTGGTGATACTTTATACCGTGTTGGTGTCAATTCAGTTCTTCGTCGATGCCTTGCTCTCGAGGAGGCTGAAAGAGTTCTCAATGATTGCATCCTTGCTATTTGCAAGTGTCATGAATGCCAAATTTACCAATGCAAGATGCGTGCCCCACCCACTCACCTACACCCTGTCATTACCGTTGGTCCCTTTTCCAAATGGGGCATCAATTATATGACCTGTAACCCTCGTTCGGCCGGGGGGCATGGCTATATTATCGTTACTATGGATTATTTCACCAAATGGGCTGAAGCGATGCCTACATACTCTACAGATGGTAAAACGATGACTCAATTCCTTTTCAATCATGTTATTTCTAGGTTTGGTGTACCTCAAGTCATTGTCATAGACCATGGCTCCCATTTCATATATTACATGATGGTTGAGCTGACATGCGCATTGGGTTTGCGCCACGATGGCTCAGCCCCATATTACCCTCGGTCCAATGGCCAAGTTGAAGCCGTGAACAAGGTTTTGGTTACAATGCTTCAACGTACTATTGGGATGCACAAGTCAAATTGGCATCTCATGCTCTTTTCAGCTCTGTGGGCTTACCGAACATCAACCAAAGACACAACTAGTTTCACACCATTTCAGCTAGTCTATGGCTAGAAGAAACATTGCCAATTGAATTCGAGATTCCTTCACTCAAGCTAGCTATTGAAATTCTCCCCAAAAAATCACCTCAGGAAGAGTGCCTCTTATATTTAGAATGATTGGATGAGACTCGTCATCTCGCTCCTTTGGTTATCGAAGCATAAAAGAAACGGGTCAAGTCCCATTTCGATCAGTCGGTCTCCCCTTGCACATTCTATGAGGATGATTTGGTCTTACTGTACGACCAAGCTAATGATAAGCTGGGGGTAGGCAAGTTCGAACCCATGTGGCATGGGCCCTACATTCTGAAACGTGTTTTACAAAAAGGGGCCTATGAGCTTATTGATTATGAAGGAAATCATCTAGACAAGCCTTGAAATGCGCTTTACCTCAAGACGTACTATGCTTAGGTCATCTTGCATGGTTACTTGTGTACATTAGTGTGTTATTCATTTTTGTGCAGTGTGGTTTAGTGTGTTAGTTTCAAACAACTTTCATGTTTACTATGTTTTCCTTGCTTTGCAGATGTTTGTGACTCCCCACATCGGTTTTGCTAATGGTGCTTGCCATACTACCCAGAACTTATCATTTGCAGCATGGGTTATTTATGATCTCGACGGTGAGTTGATTGATCTTCAAGGTATCTTCTTAGGTCGTACTACTGACAACATTGTTGAATACCATGCAGTCATCGAACTGTTGTTAGAAGCCATTTCTTTTGACATTCGAGAGTTGGTTGTCAGCCTAGATTCACAACTTTTCATCCTTCAATACAAATTCCATAAAAAACCCTCAAATATTGAGAATGTATCTCTGTATTCATCTACTGGAAAGGCATCTTGATTATATTACATATCATCATATTCCTAGATGCATGAATATATTGACAGATGCCTTAGCTAATTATGTGTTGGATAAACATTTACGAAACATGTGAAAAGATAAAAAAAACCATTTGTACCATAATAACCAAGAAAATACAGCATATATATATATATATATATATATATATATATATATATATATATATATATATATATATATATATATATATATATATATATATATATATATATATATATATATATATTGATAATGTTTGATACATCAAAACCCCAAAAAATAATATGTGTTTCCAAAATAACATCAGCGGCTCGCAGACCTCATATATCCGTGGCACGCAGGCCTCAAAAAGTGTAAGTGCTAGACCTAGGAACTAATCAGCATGGTGATCATCTTACCAAGACACAGCTCGTGCAACACGAGTCAGCAATCGACGACATCTGATCTGATACTCCCACCGTGTATCTCTGGTACTGGTGAGGAATGTCCCCCACCCGAGCATACTCTGGGATACCACGAGTCAACCCCTCAAGGTTCCTCATGATCTCCTCCTCATTGTCACTCCCCTCCTGATAAGGAGCGATAGCATCAATCGGGCGGGTGACACGCTTGGCTATTGAGGACATTCCAACAGGACGCTCTGGTCCAACGTCTGCATTAAAAAAGAAAAATTTTATAAACACATATATAAAAAACAATTAAAAATCACAAAATTAAAAATTGATTTTTTACCTTCATCATCAAAATCCTCTCCATCTGGTAGCGGCATGTCCGGATCTCCACGGAAGTTGGTGCCACTGTACGACCAATCCTCCACGACAATCTTCTGTCATCGTAGCCATGAAAAGAATGCAGGTCTATATGACATGTGCTGGACCCCAGTGATCCTGGGCATCAAACAACTCCAGCGGGCCATCCACGGGTCGCGTAGGATGGGAGGATATACCTCAGTCAACTAGTATTGGAACATTGACACACATTCTAAGAGAAAGGTCACTAGTATAGATCCGAAGCAAAATTGTTTCAGATTCGCCACCTTGGCTTTGGCCAGCTGGTGTTTTATGCTGATCTTCATGGCCTCCGCCCAGTTGAAGATCGTTGGTGCAGTGCAGTCGATGGCATACAAGAATTTCGACTTGTTAGTCTTATGCACTACCTGCGACCCTGACACTCTGTGGAAATCTCGATCTTGCCACTCTTGGATTTGAGGGCTTCAGGAAAATGTTCGGCGAGCAACCTGGATATGCTTTCCCCAATCAGTCGTGACCCATATCGGTTGACAGGTTCCCCTCTTTGGGACAATCTTGTGATGAAATATATGTTTGAAGTTTCTAACTCTAGCTCTTGGTCACCAATGACGAATATCTCTCGATTTATGTCCCAGGGACTAATCAGGTACCGAAGCAACTCAGGTTGGGCCCGCATCCCTAGTGTGAGAAATAATTTGAGGAGCCCATATGCCCTCAAAGCTTCCAAGCAATTTAGATCATTTAGTACCTAGGTGTCCACATCCTTGTCCTCCCATTCTTTCCAGTCTACCATTTTCGGCGATTCTTTCCTGCAAAAGCCATAGATTTGAGTCAACAATCATTTTTGGCCCATAAATTTCAAGTTTCAACCTTGGTTTTAAGAGGAAATATATTTTTTACCTATGCACGACATAGATGCACCTATTTTAAAAGTAGTTGCGTCGACGACGCGATAGGCCATGTTAATTACCCTCGGCCAGTGCAATTCCGTGCTCGTAAGTTGCATCCACCGAGGGAAATATTTTTTTGATAAATCCTCCCTCAAAAACCCTAAAAATGGTTAAAAATAGGAATAAATGGTATGAAAATGAAGCTTAGGGCTTTGGCTCTTACCTGTAACTGGTGGCTCGATGAATGACCTCTCGGATCTCCCGCGATTTGCTCTAAAACAATTAGGGAAAACGTGAGTAAAAAGTCTTTCACAACAAGGTAAAATGGTAAATGGTAAAAAATATTTACTTTTCCTCCTTTTTATTCAGTTTTTCATCAAAATATTAGGTTTTTGTAAATATTTTGACCTATTTTTCCTTAAGAATTGGATAATGCACTTTACCTTTTTTGTGTAGTGACAGGTGATGGATGTTCAACGATGATGTTGAGCCATGTTTCAGCTCTTTTCTCGACTCATAAAACTCATATGAAATGATTGCCGAGTATTTTTCCCTTTTGACTCGTAAAAGAGAATAAAATGGGGGGTTCGCTTTCAAGCTCTTTTCTAACCCTTTAAAAGCGAAAAGATAGCCGAGCCCTTATCGTTTCGAACTTGTTAACGGATGCGAAACTTTGTGCACCTAGTATAAGTTTACCCCTCTTTCGGGCTGGGATGCGCTATTTACGAAAAATGTACTCCTTGACTGAAATGGTCAAGCAGTTCTCTCAAGTATCATTTTCTACCTTTTTGGGCTTGAGAGACACAAATGTACGAAAAGGGACCATGTGGATTTTTCTTTTCCATGTCTTTTTCAAACTCTCTAAACATGAAAAAGATACTGAGTTACACCTTTGTCGGACTTGTTAAAATATTAAACGACATCAGATTCGTCATCATGACAAACATGAGCTTCTCCTTCCTAGGGCTCGTTAAACTTACTAGGTCGGATTTTTCCGAAGGATGAACTTACAGTGAAAGCATATATTATCCCCTTCAAGCTTGCAATTAAAAATAATTGGGGTACCTACCAGAAATGGAGGAGGGGAATTTGGAAACCTAATCAGTTGTGTTGGTAGCTCACTCTTGAACATGACACTTTCTGCTTCATGTTAGGTTGGGATATCCTCCTTTGTATTGTTGACCTTCCTAGGTTGGGCCGTTCATTTTTTCCTTCCATTTGATCTCTGCCACATCATCATGACCACCGATCCTATGGATCGAAAAGCTTCCAAACTTCCAGTTGTTTCGCTGATATGTTCAAGAGTTGTGCTTCTGCAGTTACACTTACCCCTGATTCTCTTTATCATCCAAAATCATTTTGCATCCCTTTGTCTTGTGTTGATGATGTGGGATACATTATGGCCCTCCTTTGACACGATTGCTTCTTGTCGACTTCAACTCATTATCCGTGAAGTTGACTGAGAGACTCCCTTCCAGTAATTTAAAGCTTGCATGCCCTAATGGAAAGTTCTTCGCACTAAACGACAAATTCACATCATTGGCTTTCGATCGAGTGATTTCACGAGTGTTCGACTTCAGTTCCTCTATTCACATTCCATGGATTGTGCTGATAGTACCTTGAAGACCATTGTCATTATTGGTGGTTTCTCTCACGCTTGTTAACAATTTACATCATTGATTGGTAATCAAGAGACTTTCTAGCATGTTCGACATCAACACATCTATTCACATGTTAGGATTTGTACTTTGATCGGGTCGTGTTGGAGCGCAAGACCGTGGGCTCAGAGTACCGAAGTCCAAGTTACGAAGTGGTGTGACATGATTATGTGGATATACATGTCTCTTTCAGATGGATGGTTGGGACAATACCATGAGTTATCATGTGTGATCCTTCTCATTATTGGATGCCTGCGACCATATGTTGGTTTCATTATGATCCTCTTTAACGGATGGCTGCGCCCATACCTGGATCCATTCACATGACATACTCTGGATGGTTGCATCCATACCACAATTCATGTATCATTTGACAGAGTTTTTCAGTTATGTATATGTATATGTAATTTCTTGCATTTTTTCTGAAGACAGACTACGGTTCCCCACACTGATTCATAAAGCATTTCATCCCTCACTCTAGTTCAGCCTTCACAATTTAGTGGCATCTGTTACACAACATTTTGTCACTGTCCCTATACTCCTCATTTCTTGATCCTAGAGGACCTCTACAGTGAACTCTACATGCTTTCCCTTGATGAAGAAACTCCCATTGTGCCCCTCTTCATGAGGAGAACAATTCCCTTTTGCACCATTTTCCCAAAATCTTCTGTTTTTCCCAGTTTACAAGACCGATGCTAATGGCCCTTGTCCTCATCTCGCCAATATGTAGGGATTAACACTATCCCTAGCACTGACCAGTGCGACTGATCTTTGTTCCATTCGTGTTAGTCCTCTTATGGAAAGTTTTCTAAATAAAGAGCCGAAGCTTCCAGCTCTAGAAGTTTCGTAATGGAAGTTTGGTAAACGGTTTGGCCAGATTGGGTTGAGGATGTTAGTTTGGGCTCCTTTTCCCTTTAATTATGGAACTACTTCAAGAGATAAGACCTTCTCCCATGAGAATAAGATCCATCTCCCATCCATTCATGCTATACAAACCTCCCTTTTTCCCAAGCACAAGCTAGTGTTAATGTTGGTGTGCTAGTGCTAATTAAGTTTGGAGTAAACATCAAGCTATTCATAGTTGTAGCTCTATAGTTGTGTGAGGGAGAAGTGTGAATTTGGTTTAGTGTGAAGCCTAAAGGGAAGAGCCTTAAAACTATTATTGTTGAGGCCATCATGGAATGCTAGTAGAAGTGCACGGGAACCTGGTTTTGTTGGAGGAGAACGACAATGTCAAGACAATGGTTGTAATCTCTTCTTGATTTAATATATATGTAACTATTGATTGATTTCCTACATAATGTGTCATCTTACATGTTCATGGCTTAATGTTTCTTGACTTGTTAAGTATATTGAATTACAATTTGTCTATTATCATGGTTTTTGTTTGTTGTTGTTTACTTGTTTCAGGTGTTTGAAGAAGGAAATGAGAGATAGCTAGAGCGAGCAAGGAAGGACATCATCAAACGGGATAAGTGTACTAAGAGGTAGGCCCTCTTAAATTGTTATAAACTAAGGAAGTCTTCCATAGAATGTATCAGTTGTGGCTAGACCCATTATCGCGCTAGAGGAATTGTTTGTGTCTGCACTCATAATTTTACACCATCATAGGGTGTTAGTCACATGGACTCTCAATTGAAGAGAAAACAAGTCTGAACAATTCAATGGCCTTCCATCATTGACCAACTGGTCCAACACAACCACCCAACCTTCAGGAAAGGTCTTCGTGCTCTCTTGACCATATAATCAACATGCAAAGATGATAAATAACTAGCAGACCTTCCTGAGAGACTTAGTCTTGTAAACGTGATTGGGTGTCATTCTGAACTTTGACGGCTCTTTCACCCAACGCTTGACAATATCTCTAGTGTTCACAAAGCTATGGGTGGCATAGAAAAGTGTGTCCATGCAGTTCACCGGCTGAGGTAAATGATACATCTGCTGATAGTTCTGCACCCTAAAGGTGGCAAGCTCTATCCTGTTGGCAATGCTCAATGTCATAGTCTTTGGATTTGTGCATGAGAAAATCCAGTGGATGATGTCCGCAGATGGGAAGGCAAGGTACTTGCATGCAACCTTGTATAATCCTGATTGTTGGATACTGATATAAACTTGCCAATCCTATAAGTCTTCCTTGAAGGTCTCTACAAATGTATCCTTGATTTGTTGCCATGTCAACTTCATGCCTTTCTCAATGAACAACTGAGTGTCTACAAAAACTTGCAAGTTCACTGACACCCGCTCAACTGCTTCCCCAGTACTACTCTCGACAATATCCTTTGATTTAGCTCTCTTGGAGGCCATGTTAACTGTAACGGCGAGAGAGATGTTGAAAAATGTTGTACCTGGAGACAAAGAAGACACTTATGGCATGAAAATGTTAGCTTAAAACCAAAAGCAACTTCAAGAACAGACCAAGAAACAAAAAGGGCTAGTGTTGGGAGGGATTACGCAATCCTGGTTCACAGAGGTGACTGGCTTACTACTAGAATAGTGCATTGCGTAGTACCAACAGTTAGTGGGGAGGTCTTGCTGACTGGAATTTCCCAATGCGTAATTTAGTTTGGCCACAGGCCAGGTGAGACTGCGCATTGCGTAGTCTCAGTGGCTAAGGCTTGGGGCTAGCTCCTGAAACTGTGTAGTGAAAAATTGGAGCCGGGCCTAGGCAACCTCTACGTAATTCTAGAAGCCAAGGCCGATGCCTTGAGCTCCAAAAATGCACAGTGCATGCTGGGAAAATGAGATCTGGGCTAAGGAAGCCCAAATCTTCCCAAGGGGAGTGTGAAATCGACTAGATCTTAAGGATGGTATGATTATGAGTGAAGATCTGACTGAGTGATGATGCATGCAATTGAAACAAGTGCAGTAATCGATGAAACTGAAGGAAAATGAAGCATGTGGAGACAGTTGCCGCAACGATGACCTTTATTGCAAAACTGGGTAATGCGTGCGACACTTGGGAAAGATAATGAAAAAATTAAAACAACACTTCTACAAGTTAAAACAAGTTAAAACACCAACGGTAAATTAAAAAAATGAGTGAAACAACACTCTCACAAGCTAAACAAACAAAAGTGACCGAAAAAAATAACAAAATATTATAAAAGCAAGACTTACCCAGAAAAGAAAGGACGATCACACCGAAGGTTCCTTGATCTCCTTGGGAATTCCAGAGCTCCAAGATCGAATGTGCAAATGAGCTATGGAAACATTGATTGAATAGATTTGGTCGATTTAGGGTTTATGACACTATTATCACTAGGCTAGAACAGGTTGGACTATGTCAATCTCCAACCAAGTGTAACTATTTCAGACCTCTTGAACTACAATTTAGTCCTTCTAATTTGAGAGGGCTCTCTCAAAATATTTATAAAATGACTGTAATAAACTCAAAATTCAGATGACTAACTCTGACGACTAATTCCTGCTAGGGTCCTATAATTTATAGGATCAAATAATGATTGAATGATTTCTTTCAGTATTTCAGGTTGTAGATAATATTGCATATTGCAAATGATTTCCAAAAAGAGAGATATAAATGAAAACAAAAAATGAAAATAGGTTATATAAATTGAAAAAAAATAAAAAAAAATGATAAACAAACCCCAAAAAAAATGAAAAGTGTGAAAGTGATGCTAGTTGAAGTGCGACTGATATTACAATAATTTTGTAGAGAATAAATTCATGAAATTGTGTGCAGCTTGTTTAAAATGCCACAACACTTTTTTTTTGAAACATATAGTTTAATCATGTACAAACAAATTTCAATTTATGTCAATTATATTAGAGTGAATAACTTATCCAAACATTATAATCTTGACTTAGATTAGATAGGTAGAATAGGTGAAATTAATCCAACATTTTAATCTAGATTAATGCAGTTGTTAGATTAGTTTAGTTTTTTGAATAGATATTTGTAGTCCTTTAAAATGGAAAAATAAATCAGGGTTTGCACTTATAATGCACCATAATTGGTCTAAGTTAGATTAGTTTAGGAAAAAGTTAAATTTATCTCAAGGAGGGCTATTTGTAATATTGTTATTTGTCCAAAGGTTGGACCTTATAGTAAAAAAATATGCGAAATAAAATATTTGATCCCCCTGGTGGTAAACCTTACACAAGTTCACACCTCCCATCGCAATCCCATTTCAATCCAATGGCTCTAATGCCTTCCCCCCCACTATGTTTCTCTTTATCAGCGAGGAAGGGGGGTCCAAAAAGCGGTTTCCCCACACTACGTGTCCTCCCTGCATCATTTTGTACCCCCCTAATAAAATATACTGCTTGGACCCCCCTCTGAAAGTGGTTTTCCCCACTTACGCTCTACCTCCAATCCCCTATTGTCACGTAACCCCTTCTTCCTATCACTTCCCCCTAACGGTCCCGCGACTTCTTTTGCCTATCCCTTGCCACCACGTCGACGACCGTTGCACTTTACCTTGGCAGTTCCTCTCGTTGCCTCTGTCCCGTCGTTGAGTAAATGCAGCTCCCGAACAACTATTTATCCAATGGTCCCACTCTATGTATGCATCTATAAAGCCTTGTTGTTTCCTGCCATCACGTCCTTTCTTACTTTCCTATTGTTACACTACTCTCGAGCCCTTTTTTTCCTTGCCTATGAACGATTACCCACAAAGGAATTCCCTCTAAGTTTTTCCTGCGAAATTAACAGTGATCGTCTGCAAATCTTGTCTTTCATCCTCTATAATTTAATTTTGCTACCAGGATGGCCCCAAAAACTTCCACTGTGGTAAACCCCATGCTCGCTCCCCCTATGGATTTAGACCATATCCCCTTAGCTGACCGAGATTATAAAATCACCAAAGCACAATGTGAATTTGACCTTTTCAAATTACGTTGTTCATTTTGTGACACTTACCTTGACCAATCTGATGAGATTAACCTCTGGTAGTCTATACTACCCCTGTTCATTTTCCCCCAGTCCTATTATTTCCTCGAATTCTTCCTCAAGTGTCACGCCTCTTTTCTCTCAAGGAAGAGGGCTATCATCTTGCCTAATGGTGAAATCTTGTTCATCATTACCTCTGAAAGTATAAACCAAATGTTATAGGTCCCCTACAGTGACTCCCTGACTCCCTTTTCCCTTGAGGCTCTTAAAGAAATTTATCAGAAACTCACATTTCCCCAGAGAGCCAAAATTTTTGAGGTCTTCCTGCTAGAAGATTCTCAACTCCCCAAGAAAAATCCCCCTTATCCCTCTTTTATCTTCCCCCAAAGAACCAAACAGATCATCTCTGTCTTGTCCTACCTACTTGGTTACTTTTTAGATGAATGGGTAGATGAGCCTATTTTAGGCTTTCTATCCACCCTTTCTACAAAAGAAGGACTATCAATCACCTTTGACTATGGTCACTTACTTGCAGATGTAATTCATGAACAATTCCTTCAGTTTCTAAATGAATGAATTTTTAGATATTCTTCCATTCTTATGTACATGTTCATTTTCTTCCAGATAGATAGGGTTCCCTTTGGGAGATCCCCAATCCATTATTTTCTAGACCTTCATCATCAGAAAAAAAATCACAAGAATTCAGTTTTAAAGAGTTTATTGATCAGTTTTTGGATCCAACAACTTGTTTGCTGAGTGGCCAATAGATTCCAAGAACCAATGAGGATATTCAGAAAGTGTTGCATCTTAGTCAATAGGTGAAGACAAGAGATTGGTATCTATACTAGTCATTTACATAGATTAGAGTTTATGGTTCAGGGATTCCACCATATAAGCTGCCCAAGTACCTTCCAATGAGTATATTTTCCTTAGATTACATCAAGAAAATAATCCACTCAGAAAACATCCATTTTATGGAAACTAAGAAGAAGCATTAATTCAGAATTAAGACACATATAGGACCTTTTATCTATAACAGTAGAGAAGCAGGAGAGGAAGCAGAAATCCTGTTGAAACAAATGAATTTCCCTCTTAGCTTCACATGGTCTTATGACCCCTTTGGGGTAATTTCTAAGCTAAGCTGGAACATAAGACAAATCCCTATGTGCATACACAAAGACCAAAAATAGAGAAGTACATGAACCAACAGAATTAGGTAGAGAACACATTGCAAGAGGTCGAAGAGTAGGTGATTTCAACAACGACCTTAGAGACTCCTACATCTAGAGAAAAGACCGAGAAGAGACTGTGAGAGGAGGACTGTCCTTCAGTCATAGAAGTATCAGCCAAATAATTCAAGATCTATATAAAGAAGATTAAGACAAGTTCTAAGATAGATTTCCCACTATTGGAGGAAACACATGTACCATTGTGCTCTCAGGACTTCAAACTTTGATGTTTGACAATAGTGTTGCGGGTGAAAACATCCTAGGGTCTTGGGTTGAAAACCCCAATAGAGCGGAGGGAATACAACAAAAAGAAATGTGCAAACAAATAGTCTAAATGCTTGAACTACTTAGGTGGGAAGAAGTGGTATTACCTGGATGTCCTATGTTCGAGGTCAATCTCGTAGGGTCCAAACCCTCTACTTCTTCGGATGCCTTTAAAACCTGTAACTTATTCAAGCAAAGAATATACAACAACAATTGAATCATGTTCATGATATATGTGTTAGATCATATAAGAAAATGAGTAATTGAGCATTAACATAAGATTTATAAGCAAAGCATAACAAGGATTAATGCATAAAAACAATAAATATCAGGAACATAACAACATTTCTTTATTGATGTAATCGAAACAGAATGTGGAAAACTACAACTTGAGTCTTCCTCCAACTCCAAGCGGAACCATCCTCCAGATCCGTCCTACCACAACCTCAGTAATATCCCTCCATCGATACACATAAGGATGCCATAAGAGGGATGAAGGACATCTCAAAATAGGAAACAAAGGTTTCTTATAACTTGGGAGTGCAAGAGGCACATGGATTTTTTTAGAATTGATCAGGGATCAATCAACTATAATATCAATATCTCATCTCTTCTCCCCTTAGGCCTTCCCATGGAGGTTTATTTATACTTATCCAAGTTAGCTTTTTTAGTTGGGAAACAGTTGGGCCACGGGCTATAGTAGGTGATTAACAAGTAAAACTTGTAAACTTTGTCCGAATTTAAGGAGATTATATACTTTTTAGTGTTTTAACACATATATGTGGGCTGGGTATATACTGACCCGCATGTACACACTTTTAACACATGGAAAAGTAACGTATGGGAAGTAAAACAATACTTTTTAGAATTTGGACCAAGTCTGGAAAGGAAGGGTCGCCCTAGGCCATAACCAGAGCATCAAATCTAACAAGAGTGGTAAATGGTGCTATGACAAGTAGTACCACCGATTCTCCATCATCCTTGACTTTTAAAGAGGCTCCAGCTACAACACCTTATACACCAGAGACATTCACAGAACATAGGAAGTTGGATATTTCCCAAAGATATAAAGAAATTAAACAAATGAATGAATGCCCTTCATGACAATATCTCTGCTCAATTCAAGAATAATTCTTCCTCAATCCAACACAAGATCATTTTAGCCTATGACACAGAGAAAGGGAGAATTCATATGGCATTCTTATAGGCACAGGTTCCACAACCAAAATAAGGATTTGACTTCAAGAAGACTACCTTTGAGTTTGAGGCAAAGGATGTTCATCCTTTGGATCAAATGGACATGCATAGGAAAATAGAAGAAATGGTCTACTCAACCTTCACACAGACTGCCCTCACTGCTTCCAAACTACAACTTTCTTTGAATAATGTTCAATCACAGCTCAAACTGGAGAAAGTTTCCTCTCTTGCTAAAGACAACAAAATTAAATATTTGGAGGAAATGGCGATCAAATCAGGTTTTGATCCTAGTAATTCAAAGGAAATGGAAAAAATTATTAAGAAGAAGAATGCTAACATAGCATCCCTGAAGAAACAATTGAAGCTGCATGTGAATCAAGATCCCCAGGCAAAGCAGTTAGGAGAGACAAAGTTATAAAAAGAAGAAATGCTAAAGCTACTAGTGGTGTGGAGTGCACATATCAAGTAGATGGAAGCAGAGATGGACAAGTTTATCAAAGATAAGGAGAAATATTCTCAACTAGCAGTGGTTCCACTTGATGCAGTGCCAATTGCATCCCTACTTCAAACAAGTATCCTACAATAGCTATAACAGAAAGAACATCTTCCTCCATAGTGCATCCTTCTGCAACTGTAGATGATTCAATTTAGTTGACCCAATCCCTGGAAAACATGTATATACAAGGAGAATAAATAAAGAAATTAAGACAAGATGTGAAAGTCCTACATGAGCAGAGCAATAGATATGAGAATTCTCTCATGATAGAGATGCCGAAATCCTAGACATTGTCCCAGAGATTGCAGCAGATGGAAAAAGACACTGCCATGGGTAATACCTTGGCTTAGGTCAAAGAAAATATTTGGAAACGGATCAATGAAGATATGATAGATATTTGGCCTTCAATAAAAACCATATTTGAGCAACAGTAACTAATCGAAAGGTATATGAAGCCATTGAAGAAGTCAAAAAATAGTTGGGTGACAAACCGAGTGAAGCTATTGAGCTCATACAGTTCCTTAACTCTAAAAATAAATAGGAATTAGAAGAGCTGGAGATTGAAGATAGAACAGAAACTATACTGGAAGTCAAAAAGGTGTTGACTAAGAGAAATTTGATGAGGCAGCTTGAAGAAAAGTGTCAGATTTTGGACATTGGTGTACAAATATTATTCAACAAGCTGGAAGCCCTCTACAAAAAGGGACTTCCTAATTTATTAGTAATAAATGATAAGCTCGGTACGTGGTCTAATTATAGTGAGAAATTGATCACCAAGGCTAAAGATAGTTCTAAAGTTATAGGAGGAAGGATCAACATGACAAAAAACGAATTCTTGGAAGCGTTGACATATGATCTAGATATCTAGTACGAGATTAAGCATATCTTTACCTCTAAACCAACTTTTCTTAAATACACAGAAGTGGACGAGGTTTACAAAAAGTTATTGAAGACAATTATCCCAAGTGAGCAGCGCTGGGATAATTTATGTGAATTACTGAGTAAGCAGAGGATTTGGTTGTACAGCTCAACATCAACATCACAATAGGATACAAAGGGCTAGATAGTCAGCAATTCCACAAATTTAGTGCCAACACTTCAGACAGTTCAATTTTTCCAAAATATTTGTAATAAGTTAGATAGATTCAGTTTAGGAATTCCTAAATAAATCCTAGTGGGTTTTGACAGGATTTTTTGTAAATATCTTGTAAATACTCCTATTTTAGAAGTATCAAGGGTTGATTTTTGTGTGGATTTTTCATTCAAGAGCGCTTTTGTAATATTTTCATTTGATGGGCTCATCGATAATAAAAATGACATTCTTCACAGGATTCATGTGTTAGACTATCTGGTGATTTGCTTCTCTCACTTTTAATGTGTTATTTCTTTGTTTCCATTCTTATGTTTTCTTAATTTGAATTATTTTATAGAAAATTGATGAACATAATTTGTTGAAAAATACACTTTGCTTCTGGTTGTAGATAATTTCAATGTTTTCTTCTAATACTATGTTAAGGAATTCTTAATTTCTCTTTAGCTTCAATTGAACTTATATCTTTTCTTCCACTCCATTTCATTTTAGTATAAAGGATCCAATTAGTTTAGCTACCTTGCCCTATGAAACTCTTTTTAAAAGTTGAAACATACCCCTTTTAAACTGTAGACTCCATAGCCCAATGGAAGGTTCAGGAACTTAATCAATCAATCAACTTTAAAATCAAACTCCCAACCCTCATAACTAGCCTAATATCTACATACAAAAAAGTTAAATCTCACAAAGAGAGCCATCTATGAAGCTAGTATGGCTAGATCCCAACTTCCAAAGTGGTTTGTGGTTACCTTTGTGATTTTCTTCTGCAACCTCGGAAAATTACAGAGTGCTAACATTTTTGTGGCCATATTGGGGATCAAAAATTTCAGATTCCTAAGTAACATTCTGGCGACCATACTGGGGATTTAAAACCATCCTTTATTTCATTTTCATAAGGTTAAATTCCCTAGTTTATAAAACTTTATTTCAAGAAGAGTAATGATCAATGTTTTAGAAATAAAGGATAAGAGGTTGTTCTTCACTTTTAAGATCTGGCTCCAAAAATAATTTACACCAGATCTCATCCTGATCCAGAACCTCCTGAAATTTTGGATGATCCTAAAAAGATACTAAAGAAAAGAAGTTGAGCTGAAAGTCAAGAAAGTAATAGCCCCTTTTCCAGGGAAAATTCCCTTCCTGAAAACCTCGTTACCATACAAGACATTCAGTTTGACTTACCATTTGAACATAGTCTATTTAGGACCAAATCTGAAAGTTTTGTTGATCAAACCGTAATTAATAAATCTGTTCTGCAACCCAACAAACCTATAGAACCATCTATTGAACCTAATTTGGATTATCAATCCCTCCAAGACTTTGACAAACTGCAAGATCTTATATCAACACTTTATCAAGTTGTACACCAAGCCTATATTCAACAATTTGTTGAACTTTCTACTCTTACTATTGCAGCAACATCTCACTCTTCCCAATATATTCATTCAACATAAATTTTCCCTACCTCTTCTGTAGTATCTACTACTCATCTAGTAGTAACACAAACAGTAACCCAACCTATTCCCACAAATCCTATATCTACACCTCCCTTAAGACCACACATTGTGCAACCCAACATGTCTTCTCGTTATGTCCCCTAGTTTTACCTGCCATTTGCATGATATGCCCCAAGATTATCATATCAAAATTCCTCAATTTGATAGCACTGGTGCTATCAATGCAAAGAAGCACATAGATAAAATGAATGCTTTCTTTTATCTTCATGAAGTAGATGAGAATGATGTAAAGTTGAGGCTTTTTTCCCAGAGCTTAGGCGGAGAGGTACATAAATGGTTCAAAAATTTAGTAGCATGTAGTATAACTAACCTTGTTTCCTTTCATCATTCGTTCCTAAATAGGATGGAAACCAAAAAGAGTCCTCTTCAGATCTTGAATGAATATAAAAATCTAAAGGGAGGACCTAATGAGACTATAGAAGAATACTATGATAGGTTTAATAACGTTTACAATGCAATTCCATCTGCCATTAAACCTCCCCTTGGCTTGGGCCTTATTCATTTCCCAGAAGGATTTCATGTTGATATGGCATATCAACTAAGAGAAAGAGACCCTACTACCTTAGAGGAAATGCAAGTTAATGCCCTTAAAGTCGAGGCTAATTTATTAGCCAAAATAGAAAAATTAAAAGATCAAAGAAGGGTTACTATCATAGAGGAACTTTCGTCTTATTCTACCACTGATTATAAAATAGATAATCTACTTAGAACTATGGAGAAAATGATGGATAGAATAAGCATAACTGATAGGGCTCTTCCTAAAGAAAACCAAATTGGTCAAATCAGAAAATCCAAATTTTGGGAGAAACTAACTCCAGATCAAACAAAGGGACCTAAAAGGTCCAGATGAGCAGGTAAGACCTCCTTTCCAAGAGAACTATACAGATGAGGAGGTAGATATAGCTCATGACGTGGATGAAACAGATCTTGAGGAATCAGAAGAGTATAAGAAAGGTTCTGAAAATGCAATTACGGAAGTTCATAAGAAATATAATCTGAGGAGTGGGAAAACACCTGATACTCCAACTAAAAAGTTAGCTGATACACCTGCTAAGAAAAACATTGAGATTCTTGGTAGAAAGAACACTGAGGTCCCACCCGAAAATGTACCTGATACTACATCCAAACCAATTTAAACTAATGATCCCTTTACTAGCCAGCAAAGAGACATATCCCAAAAGGATTTGGCTGATAAACAAGAGGCTAGCAATTTAATAGAACTGATGAACAAAAATGCATACAGATCACAAGTAATGAAATCTTTAAGCATGGGAGAAAATATTGATACAATCAATGTATCATATGGTGAACTAGAAATATTTTCTAGCCTAGAAGTCGATGATAAACTCCAAGATGGACATGTACCTCCCTTTTATATTAGCTTAAACATTCATGATAAAATCTTACACAACACTATGCTTGACTCAGGGGCCTCTCATAATCTCATGCCAAGAGTAATCATGGAAACATTGGGATTATATATCGCTAGAAGATACAAACATTGGTATTCATTTGATTCTAATCAAGTAAAGTGCCTTGGACTTATTAAGGATTTATGTGTCAACTTAGTGCAAATACCAGCCAAAAGTGTGGCAATGGACATATTTTTTGCTAACATACCTCCTAAATATGGCATGCTTTTTTCTCCTTGATGGGGAGCTAAACTCTAGGGAACCCTCAAAATGGATATGAACTATGCTACAATTCCAATATTTGTTCAGAATATGAGACTATATAGGGAAAAACTCATGAAACTCATGGTCACAACTCAGGAGAGACCTCATAATTATCCCTTATATTCAATCCATTCAGACCTTGACTCATTTATTTTGTATAATGATGAGAATACACAGGAACAAGTTCCTAATCAAAACACTGTGTTATGTCACACTAAGGAATTGCAAACATTAATTAGTGAACAGGATAACTCATATGAAACTTTATGGAATTTAAGTTTTGATGGAGCTATTAGTAAATAAGGATTAGGGGTAGGCGTATGGGTTTCAAATTCACACAATCATCACTTAGCGGGTCATTCCTATAAATTGAATTTCCCATGTTTTAATAATGAAGCAGAGTATGAAGTCTTAATCTTAGGGTTACAACTTTTAAAGGAGTTGGGTGCAAAGCAAATTGCAATTCATGGAGATTCTGAATTAATAATAAAACAAATTAAATGGGAATATTCTACTAAACTTCCAAGGATGAGAGCTTATAGGAACGTTGTTTTGGATTTTATGGAATCTTTCATTGAATATAGTCTATTTGTGGTCCCTGGAGGTAAAAACATCTTGCCTGATGGTCTTTCTACTTCAGCTAGTACATGTAAATTCCCATTTTGTCCTACTCACCAATATACTCTGTTGAAGTAAACAATAGACCTATTGTACTAGATAACATTAGATACTGGCAGATTTTTGGAAATGGTGCTCAGATTGAAATTTTTTTGCAGTCCAAAGATGAGTTTGAAGATGCTAATATAGATACAGAATTTGACTTAGAATACATTGTACATAATGGTGTGACTAAATTAGAATTGAAAGAGATAGATCAAGAAAAACAAGAATCATAAATTTTATAGTTGAAAGACAATGTTTTTCCTAGAGGATTAACCCCTTTATAAGATTTGTTTGACTTTAATGACATAGCCAGGAAGCCTAAAATTGAATCTACTAGACCTAGAGTTGAGGAATATAACATTGGAACTGAAAAAGAACCTAAAATGATTAAACTATCAAAAACTATACCCCTAGCAGAAAAGCTAAAGTACATAGACTTGTTCAAATAATTCATAGATGTATTTGCACGGAGTTATGAGGATTTGAAATCCTATGACGCCGGCATTATACAACATAATATTCCCTTAAAAGAGGACCACAAGACTTTTAAACAAAAATTAAGGAGAATAAAACCAATGCTTATGCCTCTAATTGAAAAGGAGTTCAAAAGAATTTATGATGCCAAGATCATGGTGCCATTAAGATATTCTAAATGCGTGTCTAATTTATTTCCAACTAGGAAAAAGACTGGAGAAATCAGACTTTATATTGATTTACAAAACATAAATAAAGCCTCTTTAAAAGATAATTACCCTTTGCACAAGATGGACCACATTCTACAAAAGGTGTTTGGATCTAGTAGAATTTCACTTTTAGATGGCTTTTCTGGTTAGTACACCTTAAAGACCAAGAAAATACAACCTTTACTACACCTTGGGGTACTTTTATGTATGTGAAGATGCCTTTTGGTCTAATGAAGGTTGGTGCCACTTTCTAGAGAGCAATGGACTTTACCTTTGCGGATGAAATGCGTCATTTTATAGTTATATATCTTGATGATATCACTATGTTTTCGAAAACAAATGAGGAACACTTACTTCACCTAAGGAGAGTCATTGAAAAATGTAGGATATTTGGTATTTCCCTCAGCCCAAAGAAAACATTGTTTGGTTTACAGGAAGGAAAACTATTAGGACACATCATTTCAAAGGAATGAATCAAAATAGATCCCAATAGAATTGAAGCTATATTAAAAATTAACCCCTCTAAAAATGTAAAGGAAGTTCAATCTTTCATTGGTGAGATCAATTTTATGAGGAGATTCATTCCTAATCTAGCAGATATTTTAAAGAATATAACAAACATGCTGAGGAAAGATACAGAGGTAAAGTGGAACATTGAAGCTAAACAATCATTTGACAAGGTAAAACAGACTTTAACTCAGGTTCTTGTGTTGATTAGTCCAGATTTTACAAAAGAATTTCTCATTTTCTCATTTTCTTTTGAGCATTCTATTGTTGCAGTTCTCTTACAAAAAAATAATGAAGGCCATGAACAACCAATTGCTTTCTTTAGTAAAGCCTACAGAGATGCTGCATTGAAATACGATATCATGGAAACATAGGATTTTGCCGTGGTAAAAGCAATTAAATATTTTAGAGTGTATATGCTCCATTCACATATAATTGGCTATGTTCCAAATGCAGTGGTAAAAGACATACTAACCCAAAATGACCTTGATGGGAAAAGGGGAAAGTGGATTTCCATTATCTTAGAATATGACATTGAAATCAGACCTACCAAACTCATTAAAGGTCAGGGGTTAGAAAAATTAATGGTTGAATCTAATTTACATGCTTTGGATATAAATATTCTAGCAATATTCAATGAACCAGATGAGCAAGCGAATCCACAGGTAGAAGAAGCTTTTTCTACCTCTCCCTGGTATGTAGACATTATTTTTGTTCTACATTGTTTACAAGCTCCTCCTCGTTTGACTAAAACAAAAGCTAGATTCATTAAACTCAAAGCTATGAAATTTTGTATTTTGGATAATAATCTGTATTATAAAGATGCTGGTGGACACCTGTACTGGAAGACTACTGCCAACAAGATCCTAAGATCAGGTTTTTATTGGCCAACCTTATTTTTGATGTCCAAAAGAAAGTCACCTATTCCATAAATGCCAGATATTTGAAGGCAAAAGGAAACTATTGCATTTACCCTTAAAGCCCATATCAGCTGAAACTTGTTTCCAACAATGGGGCCTTGACTTTATAGGAGAAATTCACCCTTCCTCTTCTTCACAACATAAGTGGATTCTTACAGCCACTGATTATTTTACCAAATGGATAGAAGCCATACCGTCTAGGCAAGCCTCTGATGTAGTAATTGTTAAATTCCTAGAGAACAATATCCTTTCAAGATTTGGATGCACTAGGAAAATCATTACAGATAATGTTGTAGCATTCAGGTCAAAGAGAATTGTGGATTTTTGCAACAAATATCAGATAACTTTGGGACATTCTACAACCTATTACTCTCAGAGAAATGGATTGGCTGAATCTTCCAACAAAATCTTGGTTAATATTATTAAAAAGTTGTTGTAGGATAACAATAAATCATGGCATTGTAAGCTCGTAAATGCATTATGGGCAGACAAACTTACTACCAAGAATTCAATCGACATATCTCCATACTAGCTAGTTTATGGAATAGATGTTGTTTTTCCAACTTCGTTGGGAATTCCTGTTTTGAAAATGCTTCAAGAATTAGAGGTTGAACCAAATGATCTACAAAGAAGAGTAAATCAAACAATTCAATTACAACAGTCAAGAGAAGAAGTTCACAACAAAACTCAATCGATCGAGGAAAGTAGTAAGAAGATATATGACAGAAGAACTAAGGCATATGATTTTTAGATAGGAAATCATGTTCTGAAATGGGATTCCAGAAGAGAAGAGAAAGGAAAAAATGGAAAGTTTGATAATTTATGGATGGGACCTTACATAATTCATGCTTACAGAGAGAATAATGCATTTTTTCTTAAGGATATAGATGGAACAAAGCTACTTGGAGGACCTGTCAATGGCAAGATGCCAAAAGATTATGTTTTTCAGGAATAAAAGTAGTTTTCGTCTTACCCATTGTAGATACCATTTCCTTTGTACTGTTAAGATTAGGTAGCTTATGGCTAAAAGTTGAAGTCCATGGAGAAGGCCCTTAGATTTTAGTCATTTTTCCACCATAACTACAACAACTACAAAAAACTCAGATGTAGCAAAACACTGAAGACAAGGATTCAAGGCTACTAGTCCACTGTTCTTGACACCTCACAAGGAGAGTGTCATCCCCAATTGGAGCCACTATCAGCGTCCTATAATTTATATGATTGAATGATTTATTTTAGTATTTCAAATTGTAAATAATATTGCATACTACAAATGATTTCCAAATAAAGATATATAAATGAAAAAAATGAAAAGAGGGTCTATAAATAGAAAAAATAGAAAAGGAAAAAATAAATGATAAAAGAACCCCACAAAAAAATGAAAAATGTGAAAGTGACGCCAGTTGAAGTGCCATTGATAGTACAATAATTTTGTAGAGAACAAATTTATGAAATTGTGTGTAGCTTGTTTAAAATGCCACAATACTTATTTTTGTTTGAAACATATAGTTTAATCATGTTCAAACAAATTTCAATTTATGTCAATTAGATTAGGGTGAATAACTTAGCCAAACAGTATAATCTTGATTGAGATTAGATAGGTAGAATAGGTGAATAAAATAATCCAATAGTTTAATATGGATTAATGCAGTTGTTATATTAGTTTATTTGTTTGAATAGATATTTGTAGTTCGTTAAAATGGAAAAATAAATCAGGGTTTGCACTTCTAATGCACCATAATTGGTTTAAGATAGATTAGTTTAGGAAAAAGTGAAATTTATCTCAAGGAGGGCTATTTGTAATATTTTTATTTGTCCAAAGTTTGGACCTTATAGTACAAAAAGATATGAAAATTATAATATTTTGATCCCATTGGCGATAAACCTTACACAAGTTCACACCCCCACTCACAATCATGTTTTAATCCAATGGATCTAACTCCTTTTCACCCCCTCCCCACCCCGCAACTATGTTTCTCTTTATCGGCAAGGAAGGGGGGTCCTAAAAGTGGTTTCCCCACCACTAAGTGTCCTCCCCGCATCATTTCTCACCCCCCCTCTAATACCATATACTGCTTGGATCCCCCTCCGAAAGCGTTTTTCCCCACTCTCGCCACAATCCACTCTCCGGTTACGTCACCTTGTGCTTCTGCTTCGCCTCTAATCCCCTATTTTCATGTAGCCCCTCCTGCCTATCACTTCCTACCAATGTTCCCTTGCCTTCATCTGCCTATTCATTCTCACTATGTCGATGACCGTTACACTTTACCTTTACGACTCCCTCCCGTTGCCTCCGCCCTGTCGCTGAGTAAATGCAGCTCCCGAACAAACATTTATCCAGCTATCCCAATCCATGTATGAATCTATAAAGCCTTTTTGTTTCCTGCCATCACGTCCTTTTCTTACTTTCCTACTATTACACTACTCCTGAGCCCTCTGTTTTCTTGCCTATCAGTGACTGCCCACAAAGGAATTCGCTCCAAGTTTTTCATACGAAATTAATAGTGACCCTCTGCAAATCTCGTTTGTCATCCTTTGTAATTTCATTATGCTACCATGATGGCCCCAAAAACTGCCATTGTGGTAAACCTCGTGCTTGCTCCCCCTGCGGATTAGACCACATCCCCCTAGTTGATTGAGATTAGAAAATCGTTGAAACGTAGTGTGAATTTGACCTTTTCGAATTATGTTGCTAATTTCCTGACACTTACCTTGAAAATTATGACGAGATTAACCTCTGGCGACCTAGACTACCCCTGTTCATTTCCCCCCAGTCCTATTATTTCCCCACATTCTTCCTCAATTGTCATGCCTCTTATCTCTCAAGTAAGAGGGTTATCATCTCCCTTAATGGTGAAATCATTTTCATCATTACCTCTGAAAGTATAAACCAAATGTTACAGGTCCCCTATAGTGACTCCCTAACTCCCTTTTCTGTTGAGGCTCTTAAAGAAATTTATCAGAAACTCACCTTTCCCCAAAGAGCCAGGATTTTTGAGGTCTTCCTGCCAGAAGATTCTTTAACTCCCCAAGAAAAATCCCCCTTATCTCTCTTGTATTTTCCCCCAAAGAACCAGCCAAATCATCTTTGTCTTGTCCTACCTACTTGGTTACTTTTCGGATGAATGGGTAGGTGAGCATATTTTAGGCTTTCTATCCACCCTTTCTACAGAAGGACTATTAATCACCTTTGACTATGATCACTTCCTTGCACATGTAATTCGTGAACAATTCCTTCAGTTTCTAACTGAAGGAATGTTCATATATTCTTCCATTCTTATGTACATTTTCATTTTCTTCTAGACATACAGGTTTCCCTTTGCAATGCAGAAACTCAATTAGCAAGTAGAGCCTCAGTCCATTATTTTCTGGGTCTCCACCATCAAAACAAAATCATAGGAATTCAGTTTTAAATAGTTTAGTGATAATTTTGTGTATCCAGCAACTTGTTTGTTGAGTGGCCAACAGATTCCAAGAATCAATGAGGATATTCAGAAAGTGTTACATCTGAGTGAACATGTGAAGACATGAGATTGGTATTTATACCAATCATTTACAAAGATTAGAGTTTATGGCTTGGAGCTTCCACCATATAAGCTGCCTAAGTACCTTCTAATGAGGGTATTTTCCTTGGAGTGCATGAGGAAAATAATCCACTAAGGCAACATCCATTTTGTTGCAGCTAAGAAGAATTCTCAATTCAGATAAGACACATATAAGACCTTTTATTTGTAACAGTAGAGTAGTAAGAGAGGAAGCAGACCTCTTGTTGAAACAAATGAATTTCCCTCTTAGATTTACATGGTCTTATAACCCCTTTGGGGTAACTTCTAAGCTAAGACTGGAACATACGACAACTCCCTATGTGCATACCTAAAGACTAGAAATAGAGAAGTACATGAACCAGCATAATTAGGTACAGAAGACATTACAGGAGGCCGAAGAGCAGGTGCTTTCTAAGACGGCCTCAGAGACTCCCATATCCAGAGAAAAGACCGAGAAGAGAACAAGAGAGGAGGACTCTCCTTCAGAAACATAATTCTTAGCCAAATAATTCAAGATATATACAAAGAAGATTAAGACAAGTTCTAAGATATATTTTCCACTACTAGAGGAAACACAGGGTACCATTTTGCTCTCGGGAATTCAAAATTTGAAGTTTGATAGTAGTACTACCAATTATCCATCATCCTTGACTAATAAAGAGACTCCAAGTACAACACCTCATACACCAGAGACATTCACAGAATAGAGGTAGTTGGATATTTTCCAAATATATAAAGAAATTAAACAGAGAAATGAAGCCCTTCATGACAACTTCTCTACTCAATTCAGTAAGCAGTCTTCCTCAATCTAGCATAGGCTCTTTTCAGCCTATGACATAGAGAAAGTGAGAATGCATATGGCATTCTTATAGGCACAGGTTCCACAACCAAAATCAGTAGCTGACTTCAAGAAGACTACATTTGAGTTTGAGGAAAAGGATGTTCATCCTTTGGATCATATGGACATGCACAGGGAAACAGGAGAAATGGTCTACTTGACCTTCACACAAACTTCCCTAATTGCTTCCAAACTACAACTTTCTTTGAACAATGTTCAGTTCAAAATGGAGAAAGTTTCCTCTCTTTTCAAAGACAACATAATTAAATATTTGGAGGAAATAGTGATCAAAGCAGGTTTTGATCTGGTAATTCAAAGGCCATGTAAGAATTTATTAAGAAGAAGAATGTTGACATAGCATCCCTAAAGAAACAATTGAAGTTGCCTATGACAAAAGATCCCTAGGCAAAGGAGTTAGGAGAGACATAGTTACAGAAAGAAGAAATATTGAAGCTACTGGTGGAGCAGAGTGCACAGATCAAGGAGATGGAAGCAAAGATGGACAAGTTGATCAAAGAGAAGGAGTAGAGTTCTCAACTAGCAGTGGCTCCTCTTGATGGAGTTCCAATTGCATCCCTACTTCAAACAGTTATCTCTACACCAGCTATAACAATAGGAACATCTTCCTCCACAATGCCTCCTTCTTCAACTGCAGATGATTCAATTCAATTGACCCGATCCCTGGAAAACGTGTCTATACAGGGAGAAGAAATAAAGAAATTAAGACAGGATGTGAAATTCCTATAGGAGAAGAGAAATAGACATGAGAATTCTCTCATGATAGAGATGCAGAAATCCCAGACATTGTCCGAGAGATTGCAGCAGATGGAAAAATACACTGCCATGGGTAATACCTTGGCCCAGGTCAAAGAAAATATTTGGAAACGGATCAATGAAGATATGATAGATATTTGGCCTTCAAAATAAATCATATTTGAGCAACAGGAACGGATCGAAAGGTCTAATGAATCCATTGAAGAAGTCAAAAAATAGTTGGGTGACAAACCAAGTGAAGCTACTAAGCTCATAAAGTTCCTTAACTCTAAAACTAAGTAGGAATTAGAAGCGCTGAAGATTGAAGATAGAAAAAAAACTATACGAGAAGTTAAAAAGTTGCTGACTAAGAGAAATTTGATGAGGCAGCTTGAAGAAAAGAGTAAGATTATGGACATTGTCGTACATAGATTCTTCAACAAGCTGGAAGCCCTCTACAAAAAGAGACTTCCTAATTTATTAGTAATAAATGATAAGCTCAATGTGTGGTCCGATTATAGTGAGAAATTGATTACCAAGGCTAAAGACAATTCTAAAGTTACAGGAGGAAGGATAAGCATGACAGGAAAAGAATTATTGGAAGCGTTGACATATGATTTGGATATCCAGTACAATATTAAGCATATCTTTACCTCTAAACCAGATTTTGCTAAATACACTAAAGTGGGTGAGGTTTACAGAAAGTTACTGTAGACAACTATCCCAGTTAAGCAGCATTGGGATAAATTATGTGAATTACTGAAGTAAGCAGGGGATTTGGTTGTACAGCTTAGCATCAACAGCACAACGAGATTCGAAGGGCTAGACAGTCAGCAATTCCACATATTTAGTGCGAGCACTTCAGACAGTTCAAATTTTCCTAAATATTTGTAATAAGTTAATGTAGATTCAGTTTAGGAATTCCTAAATAAATCCTAGTCAGTTTTGACAAGATTTTTTGTAGATATCTTATAAATGCTTCTCTTTTAGAAGTATCAAGAGTTGATTTCTGTGTGGATTTTTTTATTCCAGAACGTTGTTGTACTATTTTGATTTTGTGGGCTCATCAATGATAAAAAGGACATTCTTCACAAGATTCATGTGTTAGACTATCTGGTGATGTGATTCTCTCACTTTTGATGTGTTATTTCTTTGTTTCCATACTTATGTTTTCTTAATCTGAATTGTTTTACAAAAAATTGATGAACATAATTTATTGAAAAATACACTCTGCTTATGCCTGTAGATAATTTCAATGTTTTCTTCTGATATCATGTTAAGGAATTCTTAATTGCTCTTTAACTTCAATTGAACTTATATCTTTTCTTCCACTCCATTTCATTTTAATATAAATGATTCGATTAGTTTAGTTACCTTGCCCTATGAAACTCCTTTTAAAATTTGAAACAAAACCCTTTTAAACTATAGACTCCATAGCCCGATGGAAGGTTCAAGCACTCAACCAATCAATTTTAAAATCAAACTCCCAACCCTCATAACTAACCTAACATTTAAATACAACAAAGTTAAATCTCACAGAGAGATCCCTCTCTGAATCTCGTAGGGCTATATCCCAGCTTCCAAAGTGGTTTGTGGTTACCTTTGTGATTTTCTTCTGCAAACTTGGAAAATTATAGAGTGCTATCATTCTGGCGACCATACTAGGGATCGAACATTTCAGATTTCTAAGTAACATTCTGGTGATGATACCGGGGACTTAAAACCATCCTTTATTTCATTTTCATAAGGTTAAACTTCCCTAGTTTATAAACTTTATTTCAAGAAGAGTAATGATCAAAATTTTAGAAATAAAGGATTAGAGGTTGTTCTTCACTTTTAAGACCTGGCTCCAGAAAGAATTTACACTAGATCTCATCTTGATCTAGAACCTCCTGAAATTTTGGATGATACTGAAAAGATACTAAGGAAAAGAAGTTTAGTTGAAATTCAAGGAATTAATAGCCCCCTTTCTAGGGAGAATTCCCTTCCTGAAAACCTCGATACCATACAAGATATTCAGTTTGAATTAGCATTTGTACATAGTCTATTTAGCACCAAATATGAAAGTTTTGTTGATCAAACTGTAATTGATAAATTTGTTCTACAACCCTACAAACCTATAGAACCATCTGTTGAACTTGATTTGGATCCACAAGCCCTCCGAGACTTTGACAAATTGCAGAATCTTGTATCAGCACTTGATCAAGTTGTACACCAAGCCTATATTCAACAATCTATTGAACTTTCTGCTCTTACTATTGCAACATCATCTCACTCTTCCCAATCTGTTCATCCAACATCAATTGGCCCTACCTCTTCTGTAATCTCTACTACTCATCCATTATTAACACAAACAATAACCTGGCCTATTCCCACAAATCCTATATCTACACCTCCCTTAAGACCATGCATTGTTCAACCCAACATGGTTGCTCATTATGCCCCCTTGGTTTTACCTGCCCAGTTGCATGATATGCACCAACATTATCAAATCAAAATTCCTCAATTCGATAGCATTGGTGCTATCAATGCACAACAACACATAGATAAAATGAACGATTTCTTTGATCTTGAAGAAGTAGATGAGAATGATGTAAATTTGAGGCTTTTTGCCCAGAGCTTAGGTGGAGAGGTACAAAAATGGTTCAAAAATTTAGCAACAGGTAGTATAGCCGACCTTGCTGCCTTTTGTCAGTCTTTCCTAAATAGGTGGGAAACCAAAAAGAGTCCTCTTCAGATAACAATGTAAACTTTGAAACGGGGACTATAAACTCAAACAGGAACTATGGCAAAAAAACCCTGAAAAAACATTAAAAACAGTGCTAAAAATGAAAAGTGTGTATACTGGAACAACAGTTTTTTTTAGGCTCAATTTTGAACATGTTTTAAAAATTATAGCAAAAACAAATTTTATGTGCAAAAAAACCCTAAAAATGAAAAGTGTTGATACTGGTGTTGAGTTCCAAAACTTCCTTTCCCTTAGCTACATTTCTCATCCTTCCTTCTCTGTTTTTTCCATGAAAAATGCATCCTTATCATCAAAAACCATTATACATTGCCTCAAGGGGTATATTTCAATGATTTACATGTTATACTATTATGTTTGCTATTTGAATAAGTTTTTGTCTTTTAGCTATGGAATGAAGCCACATTCTGCAGCTAAATGGCTATTCCGCAGCTACTTCCACGCTTTTGTAGGTTCCAGGTGTCAAGAGGGGAAAAGGACTACAAGGGTAGCTTGGAAAATAGCAGGGCATGGATCGTATCCTATTCATCTGGCCTAGATCGTCATGGAAGACTCCAGCCAAAGGGAAGTCAAACATAGAAACCTATGGTAAATAAGACTTTGTTCTGTACACGTTTCTCAGTGATGGGATCCGAAGCACTTTCTTGAGGCCACGAACTTCATCTGCCACCTATAGAAACGGAATCCAACAACCATTACCATAAGATTTATGTTTCCAAGCAACCAGGGACAAGAATTCTGCATACTTTCCTGCCTACATGTTTTGTTGTAGCTTATTTCTCTCTTTAAAACCGTTATATAATTTCTCTATAAATACCTATGTGAAGAAAGCAGAAGAAGTTCAATTTTTGCTTATGTATTAAGTTTAGATTTTTTCTCTATAGTTTGAAGAACTCATTCTCTGCTTTTAATATAAAGATTGTGTTTCATGGATACCTGAAGCATTGTTGGAGTGTTGATTAAGTGCTTATAATCTGAGACCTTTACAGAGGGCCCCTGTGCTGGTTAAGGTTACATTTTACATTTTATTTTGTCTTTCATAGTTAACTGTAAATTCACTGTGTTTTTTCCATGATGTTTATTACCATTTTATAACTCTGTTCATAATGCAGCTTGTGTCATCTTCTTACTAACTCAATGGTTTTATCTCAGCACATAATAGTTCTTTTGTTTCACTACTTTCTAGTTTATTATCAGTAGCTTGAAGTTGATGTCAATAGCGTAAATCAATTCATTTCATTTGTTGTTTATTAGTCTTTAGATTTTGAATTAAACCGTTCAATGCCATTTTGTTGTTAGTTTAGTAACTCACGTTGTAAGTGAATGTTTCCGAAAGCCCTTTCAGTTGATGGTTCATCTTAAAACTGAGTGGTGAAATATTTCATTTATGAATGAGTCTTTCTTTGCATTTTTATGTTTACTTTTTCTTAGAACAATGAAGTATGGAGTCCCTCAAAATGCTATCACAAGGAGGTTGTTCTCCCAAAATTGTGTATCAAAGTGACAAAGCACTTCATTTAGCTGTTATAGTAGATTAGTTGCAATTTCACTTTCAGTCTTAGTCTTTCATTTAATTTTGTTGCAATTTCATTTTCAGTTTTAGAACAATGAAGTATTGAATCCCTCAAAATGCTATCACAAGGAGGTTGTTCTCCCAAAATTGTGTAGCAGAGTGACAAAACACTTCATTTAGTTTTTATGATAGATTAGTTGCAATTTCATTTTCAATCATAGTTTTTCATTTAGTTTTGTTGCAATTCCATTTTCAGTTTTTCATCAAGTTTTGATTCTGCAATAGACTAGACAATAGTTGTAATCTCATTTTCAATATTTCATTTTTGGTTCGTCATATATAGCTACAATCTCATTTTTAGTTTTAATATCATTTAAGCTTTGATTTTGTAATTGATTAGATAATAGTTGTAATTTCACTCTTAAGTCCTTTTAGTTCTTGTTTTGGAAACGATCATAATAGCAAGAAGAGAAACTCTATTTTCATTTTCTTGGTTAAAACTGTACTTCCAAATCAAGCTTTAAGCACTTTTAGCTCTCATTTCATTTCTCTAGAATCTTAACAGCAGGAAATTTATGATTTTGTTAAGTACATTGCAGAACATGAGGAATTAAATGATCAGACCCCCAAAAACAACATAAAACTCAAAAACACTAAAGTAGGAAGGGCCATCTAGCATATATAGTGCGCTACACTTCATCAGTTTATGATACCCGGATTGATAATTTATGTAGAGCAATTTAGGACACTAAATTGACCAAACATTTTGGTGCCATTTCTGGGGAAGTGTAACTAGGTAGCCTTATCTCTTACATTCATAGAAAAAAAAACAAAAAAACAACAAAACAAAACAATGACATGCATAGAGGCATAATTTCAATTCCCACAACTCCACCTACTCCACCAAGAGTTAGAAAAGACACACCTCCATCCCAGACTCATACTCCCAACCATAGGATTCTTGGAATTCAAGGGGCAGAAACTCAATCAGACGATTCTCCTAAATCATCCACCAAAACAGTCCTAGGAGAGAAGACCTTTTTCACCTCTACGGGGGAGTCTATTGTAGTTGAAGAACTAGGAATACCCAGTGAGGAAGAAAAAGTAGGAACTCCCTCTCATAGTCCATTGATAGAAGAACCATAGGAAGAGGGAATAACCTTGCAGGTTGAGCCCTATACTGACTTTGAAGAAACTATACTAGAAGAAAAAGAGCAAGATGGAGAATTATCACTGTTTGGAGGAGGGGGTAGAGGGAGAGGAAGAGGAAATAATGGAGGAGGTAGAGGTAATAATGGAGGAGGCAGAGGAAATAGGGAAGTATATAACACATTTGGATTCCCTATGGTGGATGAGGAAACACATACCACAATGAAAAACATTTCACCATCTGTCCTCCCAAACTTTTATGGGTTGAGAAGTGAGGATCCTGAAACATTTTTGTTTGAGTTTGAAGTCTTGTACAGAACCTATGACTATCTAGAAGACTCTCAAAAACTCATATTGTTCCCTTCAACACTAAAAGGGTCTGCTTTGAAATGGTTTATGGGGTTAGTCACTCAATCCATTAGAACTTGGAATGACATGAAACATGAATTTTTGGATAGATACTTGGATTATTGTATGCCTACCAACCATAAATATGAGGTGTTCAAAATGATGCAAAAATAAGATGAAAACTTAGAGGATTTGTTTGAGAGATTTAACTATAATTTGAAAAGAGAAAAAATGAATAATTTAGATGAAGAAACTTTGAAATCTCTTTTTTTAAAGGCCATTAGAGATGAATGGATAGATATCCTTAACATGATGGGGAAGGGAGATATATCTCAACTTCCATTGAGTGACATAGCAGAACTATGTGTTCATCTTTCAAGAGGGAAATCAAAAACTAGGAAAGGGCCGAGAGATCCTTCTCTTGTTAGAACAAACAAATCTACAATTGGATCTGTAAGTAGGGCATAAATTGGAAATATGCTTGATGATTTAAAATTATCATTTTAGGGAGCCTTAGTGAGCAACTAGACACCCTTAAAATTCAAAACAAGCAAAAAATAGAAGCTAATGCTTTAACCATCTTTTGCCCAAAATGCAGAAAGAAACATGCTTTAAGGGAATTCCCTTTAGATGAAAAAATTGTAGAAACTTGTATTATTTATTCAGAAAGTCATGAGACCAAGGGTTGTCCCTCAATCCCAGGTCTTAAGGTTATCTTTCAAGAGGAAATAGTCCCAAATCATGCAAAACCTCTTTGTTTTGTTGCAAGAAGACCTTGACAGGGGCCACAAAGTCAAGGATTTAACAATCCAATGTATCTTCAGCCCCCACCAAACTGGAATTCTTGGCAGCAACCTTAGCCTCAACCTCAAACAAAATATCAATCTCAACCATGGGCACAAGGGATACAAAATCCTTATGGGAGATTTTTTTCAATATCATCAATATCCTCCATCTTATCAGAGCTATCCTCCCCCACACAATCAACAGCAAAATCAACAACCACAACTTTCAAATCAAAACCCTCAACTTTCATTGCCATTTCCACAACAACCTCCACAACGAAGTCAAAATCCTCAACTCTTTCTTCCATTTCAACAAAAACCAAATCAGTTACCTACCCAACCATTGCCAAACCCCAATAATAAAAACCCTTAGAATGCTTACATGGTAGAAGGACAACAATTTCCAACTTACATGATTACTCCTCTAGATCTTGATGATGTTCAGCTTAGATCTGGTAGGATATTAGAAAAATAAAAACCTTCTATAGTCATTCAAGAACAAGACACTTCTAAGGACGATTCTCTGAAAGTCAATAAAAGTTTTGAGGGGACATCCCTCCAAAACCAAAACATTGAAAAAGAAAAACAAAAAGAATCAATAAACACAACTCCTATCATTGAGCAATTAGCATCTACTTCTACACCTCCATTTCCTGAGAGATTACAAATTGATAGAGGGGTAGAAAAACATATCTTGTTGCCCAATTATGATTTTCTAGATGAATTGAAGAATGTTTGTATTAAAATTCCTTTGTTACAAGCGATTAGAGAAATTCCAATTCTAGCCAGGACAATAAAGGAGTTGAGCATCAAAAGACTAGGAAGAAAACCAAGAGAAACAAAAAGAATTCACCTGGTAGGAAAGATAGTAGATATCATGATGGGAAAAATTGCCATGCAGAAATATGTGGATCTAGGAAGTCCAATTGTCAAGACACATATAAATGGGATTGAAATTCCAAACACATTGATTGACTTAGGGGCAGAAATAAACATTATGAGTAGACAAACTATGGAGCAACTTAAACTTCCTAATCTTATTTACACACCTACCTTGCTACAACTTGCAAATAGATCAGTAATCAAACTAGATGGTGTGCTAGAAGACATTTCAGACTCCTTAGATTCTTGGGAATATCCTGTTGATTTCATGATTTTAACTCCCAAGAATAATCTAGGAGGACACCCACTCATATTAAGAAGACCTTGGTTGGCCACAGCTGAGGCTTTTATTAGTTGTAGATCTAGTGACATGTATATTTCTCATGGTAATTCAACAAAGAAATTTACTTTGTATCCTCCAACAAAAGCAATCACAGAAATAGAAGACAAGGAATGGATCGATGAAGAAGATGATATTCAAGCTCTCTTTACTATGTTAGAAATTAGTGAAGATAGTCAAATTTTGAACACATTGGAAAACTTTGAAACATCTTCAGAATATGATCATGCACAATTCCAAGAAATAGCTAATATTGAATGCTTGTCATCTAGGCAGATGTCTCTCTATTCTATGGAAGAGTTTGGTAGCTTTATAATTGAAATTTTTCCAGGTAGGACATTAAACATAAATAAAAACTTGGAGAAACTACAATAGGAAGAGCTAACCAAAATATTACAAAAAGATTCTGCTGCATTTGCATGGGAGTACACCAACATGCAAGGTATTGATCCTAAGACTTGTATCCATCATATCTATATTGAGGAAAATAGTAGACCAATCAAACAACCTCAAAGAAGAATGAATCCAAATATTATGGAAATTGTGAAAGAAGAGCTCCAAAAATTACTCAATGTGTTACACAGTTATTTGTCACTGCCTTCACCCTAGTCCTTCTACTGTGTCATGTGTCCAAGTCAAACATGCTCATATTGAACAAATGCTCTCTTATGCTGCCAAATGACCCACTTTTCCTAAGTTATCTGCCTCATCGCGACTATGGACTTAATATATGCAGTGAAGGGCGCTCATAAATAGTCCAGCCGTCCTGCCAGCGCGGAAGTACATCTGATTCCTAGTGATGTCAGCACTAAAGTTCAGTTATGCACTCGCGATGATCCAGATTGGGCAAATTTGTTCCAACAGTCGGCCTTCTGGATGACTCCAGACCTGGTTGTTGGCATAGGTTGTGTTGCCTTTCCTCCTCTGGTATGGCAGTTTCGTCATTTGTGCTACCTTCCTTGGAGATAATCTCTCTCTTCCACCTTTCATGGAGACTCCTTCTCCTATTTAAACTCTCACCATTGCTATGCTCTGCTAGTTGGATAGTTGGCTAGTTGGTAAATTCTTGGATTGAGCAGTGCTGGTAGTGTTTGTGAGTTTGCTAGATAGCTAGTGTGAGTGTGACAAGTGTGGGATTGTTGATAGTTTTTGGAAGGTTGTGAAGTGCCCTTAACTTTGTGTAAAACTTATGAGTGAGAGAGAACTTTGTATGTTGGGAGATCCATCTTCAAAGAGTGAATGCTTGAAGAACATGCTCGCTGGATTCCTTTGAGAAGGCTTGCGATGTCAAGACTTTGGTTGTAAGATTGCTCTTATTTCATTATTAATACAATCAATGATGTTTTCCTATGTCTTGTATGTAATTTACTTGATAGCTCATGACTTCTTGACTTTGTGAGTAAATAGATCATCATTGTTTCCCGGTTACGTGCTTTGTTGTATTTCCTTTTCATTATTTCAGGTTGATCACTCATTAGGAGAAGGAAGCGGAAGCTGGAGCAGCCCAACGGAACTCCATCGACCACCGGTTGAGGTATGCCTCCAATTATGACTGTTTAAGGAAAGCTATTGTTGATTTGTCCTTGTTTGTGACTAGACCCACTCTAGGGCTAGAGGGGTTGCCTCTGTCCGCAGAGGGAACGCTTTCCTGCATCACAAATTGGCGACTCTGCTGGGGAGTTTGGCCTATGTTTTTCTCTTGTTTGCTCTTGTTTTGATTTTGATTTGGTCTCTCTTGAAGTTTGGGGATTAACTATCAGTATTTTGAGTTTCCTGGGTTGATCTGGGAAATACCTCTATCTCATTGAAGGATTGATTATTTTTGGTTTGGGAGTTTTTGTTCGCCTGTCATTGTTTTGAACATCATCGCGGATTCAAATTTAAAAATCGCGCTGTCATCACGCTCACCCTTTTGTAAGATCCCGTGCATCGCGTAATAACGTCACACAGTCGCGACGACTCTGAAAATCCATCCATCGCAGAAAAGTCATGTACTTCCACGACGACATCGCTATGTTGCTGTAGTTAGTTCTTTATCAGCGCTAGTTTCTTGTGTATCACCCGCGCTGATTCCTATAGAATTGATTTTTTCAATTTTGCCTCCTGATTCCATCAGTCCTATTGGTCCCTTACTTTTTTTGCTTGCTCAGTAGCTTGTTTTTCACTGTTTATGGTTAAGGCACTCTTTCTTTGGCTTTGTTGAATGAATCTTGCATTTTTCACCTATGTGACCTAGTTCATTATTTCAAGTTTCTTGAATCAGTTGGCCTGATTGCTGGTTTGCTCGAGGTTCATTTGCAGCTTTCTTGTTGGTTTGATTGAGCCTTCCCCATTGCTCGTTTTTGGTTGATTTATTAGTGTCTGTTATTGAACTAATATTTGGTATTGATTCGATTTCTTTTCACTACCGAACATAGATCACGATTGTTTGGATCAACCAGGATTTTTCCACACTTTCTTGTTTGCTTATTTGTTTCTTCTAGATTTAAAGACATCAAAATCAAAAAGATTGCGTTCATTTAGTGTACGAAAGTGAAAGTGAATTTTCATTTCAAGTTTTCATATTGGAAAGCGAATGATTAAATCTCTCATTAGTAGTATCTGTGCACTTTAGGAATTGATGTCTGTATGGACTGAGTAACTGTCTTTGTTTATCTTGGTTTTCTTGGTTTGGGAATGATCTCTCTACCCTTCCGTAGGTAGGTGTTCATTGAAGTAAAAGGATATTTCGCTCATTCTAGCTGCATCCTAGGATTTGTTGTATACATACGGTAAGGCCTGAAAACTGAAACATAATTCAAGATCAACTCTAAAATGAACTGAATAAACCTAACAACGCATTGGAACATAACGCATGCTATTTACAGGTCTAGGCTAGAGACGTGCTCTGGCATCGTTAAACCTAGTCACTATTGTTTTCACTCAAGATTGGGTGAATCCTCCTTCTATGACTCAATAGCGGTCTAGTACGGAATTGTGCTCCCATGTACCGTTGAGTATATGTTGGGAGACCCCACTAGGTTATCATCCTTTATCCTTAGGAAGCCGTGTCTGCCACCTTGCAAACTGTAACGCACCGAACACAACATTTGGGAAGATTGACTGTCGTACGGAAAGTCCTTGGTTTTCATACGACTGCCAAGGTGTAAATGCAGTTTTATGGGTTGTTTGGTAAACCTTTTGCCTAGTTTCTCTAGAGTAATCACTTTCGTTCCTTTTCGGACTCCCTAAAAGAAAAGGTCCATCTGAGCACTTGTCACTTCAGGCTCATTAAATATTTGAAGGTGACTAGAGTCATCTTTTTTTCCTTTTCTCGACTCTTTAAAGATGAAAAGGTCAAGTTCTGTTCCTGTGTCTTAAAATTTGTTCGGCCACATTCACATTTACCCTGTTAGATCTTCTTTGCGTTTTAGCTTGTGTAGGGTTCTTTCTCATTAGTTTTCCTAGGATTTTTGAATCAAATCATCCTGGCGGAATCACCGATCCCGTCTCCCGTTCCAAGTGACCCAGGGTCTCCCTCTTCTATTGCTCCTGAAATACTGGTTGTTAGTGATACTCTCCTTGTTATTCCGAGTATCCAACCGATTAACTCTCGCGCTCCAGAAGACGAGTCTTACAATATTCATTGGAACCCCGTTTGGGAGCCTTCCAAAGAAGATATTCCCGGTACTCCTCCTAGTGTTTCGGTCCCAATGTCTTCTTCTAACATGGATGACACATCCCCCATCACGTGTAAAGAATCCGTTGTGATGAGCGGTGAAATTCCTATCCCAACGAAAACTTCACCCTTCCGTGTCACCCCTCTCGGTGTCACGCTGCCTTTACGATATAAAGCTTTGAGGGACGTTATGGGTCCTTGAACTCCCCTTACAAGTTCCATGTGGTCTCATACCGTCACTCCGACTTCGAAGCCTTTTACCCCTCAAATTCACAATGTGTCTGTCACCTCAGTCTCAAATATTCCAACTATCTGTGTGGCTTCTTCAACCCCTGTTGTTGGTGTCGTCCCTTCATCCTCAGTTGTGACCACTATTGCTGGACCTTCGTCCGGATCTGTGAATAGTGGCCCATTGGCATTCACATCCGGAGTTGTTGATCCTACACTAAATTCCCCACCTTCTTCTGGTTTCATTCCAGCAGGGGGGGCATACGATCAATATTTACAAGCTCTTCAGAATCCAGATCCCCAAGATCCGTTTCATTATTACAATTCTCGAGGAGCTCATATTTATTACCCCAGACCATTGCCATCTCAACCTGTGGTTGAGGTCTCAGTTTCTTTGTCTGTTGCTTGGGGTACCACCACTTATCATGGTGGCTAGGTACCACCTGCGAATTTTCAAGGACCACCCTATCAAGGTCAGTTGTCTTAAGCACAGCCCTCCAATGGACAGCCGTATTACAGAAAACCTTATCCAGGGCAACCTGGAGGCCCACAAGGACAACCCTTCCAGGGATAACCTTCGGCCTTTGGTGGTTAGTCTTTTACTTATTTCGGGCAACCTTCTAGTAATTCAGGACAACCTTACATACAACAAGGGCAACTTGGTGTCCAGCAAGGCTACCTGTCTAGGCAAGCCGGTCAGCCTTACATTCAGCAAGGCCAACCCACCGTCCAGTCTAGTCAACCATCTGGACAAATTGGTCAGCCTCAAATCCAATCAGGCCATCCAACTGTCCAGTCTTCTCAGCCATCCAGCCCATCAGGAAAATCCTCAGTTGTGCAAGGACAATCCAATACCCAACAAACTCAACCTTCTAGGCAAATGGGTCAACCTCAATCTCAACTAGGTCAACCTTCTGGCCAGATGGCTCAGCCTCAGTTCTCTTAAGGACATCCATCTAGCCCTGCTCAACGGGGCACTCAAATGACCGTTGCTTCTCAAGCTCCACCCAGTTTTCAGCCCCAGTCTGGGCTCCAGACCCAATCTGGTCCTCAAATGTAGGTTGGATCCCAATATCAACCTGCTTATCAAACGCAGCCTGGCTCCCAGGCTCAATTTGGAGCCCATCTACCTTATGGTTTCCAGCAATCCCAAGGGCAAACAAAATTTGCCCCATACCAAAATTATCAACAACTGCAGGTGAGTCCTTACCAGAATTACCAACAACCATATGTTGCCCCTGCAGGCCAAATTGGTAATCAATGGAATGTTGGGGGTCAGATCCAGGGTCAGCCATCCAGTGATAGCTATAACCCCTATGGACAAAATCCCTACGGACAAAACCATTCTGGGCCAAATACGTCAGGACAAAATCAATGGGGGCAACAAGTAGCTGGCTAGAACTTTGGTGCTACCTCCTACCCACGGCCTCAGATGTCCTTCAACCCTCAATTACCCTTTTTAGCAACGTTGGAATTGCCGAATGTGTCAAAACTGACCAATGATCCTATTCTTCATAATCTGTATTGGCCACCAGTTCCAACTAAAATTCCCAGTGATTGCCCCAAGTTCGACGGTAAAGCTAGAGAAGATCCCCAAGGTCACGTCATGACTTATCATCTATGGTGTTCGTCAAATTCGTGGATTGATGATTCAATCCGGCTCCGCCTTTTTCAATGGACTCTCACAGGCTCTGCTGCTAAATTGTATATTGAGTTAGCTCGTAGATCTTTTCAGGACTTTAACTCGTTGGCTATGGCATTTCTAGCTCATTTTCAGTTTCCAATTCGATATGAAATGGGCACACATCCCCTGACATCCATAAAATAGACTACGGCCACACATATCTCCGATCATATCCTTGTGTTATCACTGAATATTCTGTTGCCAAAATTGCTCAGACTAGCTTAAGGACAAAGTGTTTCCGCAGCGCATAGATCCCTTTAGCAGTTTCGCAGCGCAACATGTTTAGGTGGTTTCGTAGCGCATAATTCATATTTTGCACTGGCTGCACTATGAAATTGGGGATTCACTGATCTGCGACATCTTCGCTGGCAGGCTCGATCTTAGCTTCTTCTTCTTGGTGTTTTTGTTCTTCTTCTTTAGGGGGTTTTTTCTATCTTGAAAATGTATATAGAATGGTTGCTTCAGCTCTTGCTCCTGCTGTAAAGATATACTCTCTTCTTCATGATATACTATCTCCCGAGGCACAGTTAACATTGTGCAGCTATTTCCAGGCTGCTGCTAGGAAGAAATCAAAAAGACACATGGCAGAGACAGATGAGTTTGTGACAAATAGCAATGAAGGTGTTTTGATGGATGCATTAACTGTTTCAACAGCGTATTTGAAAATGAAGGCATTGTGCATGAATATTTGTAATGAACTACGCACTGATATTGAGATCCACAATCAACATATACTCCCAAGCTCTCTAGATCTTCCAAATATTTGTGCTCCCATATACAGTGTGGATCTTTGCAATCGACTACGGGCATTTCTTGTTGCATGCCCACCATCAGGCCTTTCTCCGCCTGTGGCAGATCTTGTTATTGCAACAGCGGATTTTCAGAGAGATCTAGCTAACTGGAATATCTGTTCGGTAATGGGAGGGGTTGATGCAAAGTAGTCGTTTCACTTATACATAATCTTGTGGATTCAGGGCAAACGGCTTTCATTGCTTGATTCCTGTAAGCTTGATAAGATCCGTTGGACAGGTGTCACAACACCACATTTAACAATACCATTTGTCGAGAAGATGTATGAACGCATTAAGGAGACTTTAAATGAATATGCAATCATTCTTTGCCGCTGGCCCGAGTATACATTTTCTCTAGAGACTGCAAAAGAACGAGAGCTTGCGGCCATTTTGAAGCGTATCGTTTATAAGTTTCCGGGGACATTTTTCAATGGGAAAGCGCACGCTATAACTGGCTTTTGCAAGGTCGGCATGATTTGTTTTTTTTGAGACGGCGGCCACTTTATTGTCCCTCCTCAGTACCGGAGATTGTGTCTTCTACCGGCAATTCTTTTTGGATGCCATGTTGGCATGAGAGCAGGTCGCGATGGTGTGGATTATGGTGTTTCCTTTGATGTCGAAAGCGGTGTCCAAGTCGATTGGGAGAATTCAAACTTCTGAATGAACAATTCCTTGCTCTGTATTTCCAGCGATGGGTTCATAACATTTTTTTGGGCATTAGTTTAAAACCGGGATCTCAGAAAACTTAGGGAAAGGAATAATATGAAGCAGAATCACCAGATAACGGGGCTTTTATATATGCTGCCCGTAATTTTTTATGATATGTCCTTAAGAAAGTTGGATGCGCTGCAAGGATTTTAAGCTCATTATTTCTATGGAACGATTTCACATTGATCAGTTTTCTGATATGGTTTTAAGGGTCAGAAGGGATTAACTTTAATTTGTACAAGGATGGGAGTTGAGACGAAGTTGGTTTTAGTTTGTTGGACGCTGTTGGATTTGCTGGTTCAGTCCTGATGGGGTGCTGGGTTCTGTAGATTGGAGATTCAGCGACAGAATAAGCTCTATAAGTTTAATTTGGTATCCCCACTAAAAGATTATCCTCACGGTGTGCTCAGTGAAGATGGGTTTTATAAAATTTCACAAAACGATTCAGAAACAAACTTTTGGTTCCAGCTTTGCGAGCAAATGGTCTTCGACCATGATCAACCTGTATGTTTCAGATGCCGGACATGTGGAAGACCTCAAATTATTTCGTGATCGGGACAGTGCTATTGTTTCCTATTCAACTAGAGGATGTTGTGTCAGCTGTCAAATATTTAAATGGAAGACAGCTAGGCAGTGATCCTATTCGTGTGGATTTTCTGAGGTCTCAAACTCTGAAACGAGAGAATGCAGTGAATCCTAATTTTCATGCAGATGAGGCAAGGGATGTCCATGCCAATAACCAGAGAATGCTTATCTAGTAAGGAAATATTCAGACACTGTCACTTGTCAGCCTGAACCTCTTATTGGCATGCAGGTCAAAACTCAATAGGACCATTTCTTGAACAACTTGAATCAAACCTAGAAATTATAGCTGATACTGTCCATACGAGAGTTCATACTCATGTTTTTACAGCATTAATGAAGGCCTGTTTTGATGGTTTTTTGATTGGTATTGCTGGGGAAGGTCCTTCTCATGTTTTTTCAAAGTCCGATTCTGAAATAATAGAAAAAGATTTCATGGCTCTAAAAACCTGTTCAAAGCTGAGAGGGATGGTAGTGGAAAAAGCAGCAATGCCTGTGACAGATATTTTCCCCTTGTTTTCTACTAACACAGAAGTCTGATCAAGAACTAGTTTTTCTGTGGTAATGTGATGAGGTGTGGAATGTCTATGGTGTGCTCAACTATTTATAGGCTCTTGTTAAGAAGTCTGTGATCATCCAGATCCTAGAAGAAGAGGAAGAAGGTAATTTAACATTTACTGCAATTAATGGATATGACTACAATGGAGGAAGCAATGATCTGAAGGTCCTGGGATACTTTAGTATTATTGGTCTACTTCGTGTACATTGCCTTCTTGGAGATTATTACAGTGGACTCAAGTGCTTGGCACCTATAGATGTTAACCAGACAGGTGTCTACAATTCAGTGATTGGAAGCTATATCACAACTATTTATTATTATGGATTCGCCAACCTTATGTTGAGAAGGACCGACAAACAGGGGCAGTTTCCTATGTTCAGGGGATTGGAGAACATGTGACATTGAAGACAAACATGAAGCATTAAAGGTCCATCACAGCCACCGCCAGAAGGGAACCAGATGTCAGAGAATGAACCTGTTTTCTCTTTTTTTCTCGTAGGAGTACTACCTTGATTGTAATAAATGCTATTCAGCATGATGACAAATTAGAATCCTAATTGTTATAGGATTCTAGAGCTATCAATTAACAGTCTGTTGTATTAATTAGTTAGTTTCAAATGTTAGTAGGTGTCATCACAGGCAGAATTGGAGTTCCCCTCACGCTGGAGGAGGAACCTCAGTTAGGCAGAAGAACTTTATAAATAGCTGAAACAGAAATAGACAAAGGGTTGGATATTTGAGAAAACAGAGTATTATTTTGGCTTGTGTAAAAACTCAGTTTCAGTAATACAATTTGTTGCTTTTCTTCTCAGGATTCATACAGTGTTTCAATGCTCAAGATATGTGGTTTTGCTTTATCCTTAATGTTTTTACAGTTGTATAAATACACAATCACTCAGAATTCACTTATGCTGCTCTGATTTCCTGTGTGTATTTGTAAGCTGAGGTTTTCTATGAGATGTGTTTTGAGTATTTAAACATCACATGCCCTGACTTCTATGTATGAGTAGTGTTATAGTTTACTGAAGTATGATTAACTCCATAAGCCCAATGGAAGTCTTTGTAATGTCTGTCCAGCCAGCATGTTTGTTAAATTCACTTTACAAGAGTTAGCCATCTTATCAATAGTCAAAATCAATAACCTTTTGAGAGAGCCCTCTCAGGCTAAGGAGGCTAAGCCTTAGTCAAAAGATTGGTCTGAAACAGTTACACAGAGTCTACTTGATCAGCAGCCCTTCAGTGCTTGATTTTGTGATAACACCTTGAATGGAGATGGTGTCGCTGTTTGATTATGTTTTGGATTCCCAATCAGCTTCTGACCGACTGGTTGACAACCTCATTTGTCGGTCCAATAGCATGGGACATTGCTTTGGGGGCGTGTGTAACTGAAGAGTAGGCTATTGCGCATGCTCAGTACCTTGACTTGGTTTCCTCCCAGTCTGGTACACTATATTATTCTTTTCCTAATGCCTCGAGGCCCAGAAGCCCCGCCAACACCATCTGTTGACAGCGTCATTGGTTCTGTTAATCCGTCCTCTACGAAATCTTCCGCGAACCCTGGGAAGCAAAAGTCGAATGCTCCGAATGAAAATACTTCTCAGGCTGTATCCAATTCTGGTAATACTTCCAAGGTTAACACCATCCAGTCCACCACGACAGACAAAGCCTTGAAAGGAAAAAAGAAGGGAAAATGAAAGAATAAAGCTGATCAACCGAAGCAGGATTCCCCTAAACCTCCACCCGAGGAAGGTGCCAAACGCAAGCCTAAGTATCCTTGCCTTATCTATGACGAGGATCACTATACCAAAGAGTTCCCAAGGCGGTCTGAAGTTAGTCGGTTGTTGAAAGGTGCCCCCGGGACTCCTATTGTGCTCAAAGAGCCTTTTCCCTCGCAGCAAACGGAAATGGTGGCTAATCCATCCCAATCCTCTTCTCCCTTTGGTTCCCAGGTATTTATGGATGGGACGATTCCCATCAACACTAGTACTCGGGAAAAAGAGTATCTGTCGCCTGCCGGGAAAGAGCCTGAGGTCCCCTCTAGTGCTCCTTCGTCCAGTTCTGGTCCCCTCCATATCGAGAGACCTAGAACTGAGACGACCATCCGACCTCCTCCTAAAGGTGTACTCCAGAAGTCTTCTTACAACCCTAATGCTCATGCTGCTCAACACTATAGCATCGTTGAGGACTTAGCCAAGGCTCCGTCAGCTATATCCGCTTTATAAGTTCTCCAGAGCTGCCCCTCTCAGAGGAAGTCCTTGCTATCAGCTATTGGTGGCATTGACCCGACCGACTCGGATTTGATCACTTTTGACCCAGACAGTCATATACCGAGACTGCCTCACCAAATTGCCTTCCTTATCTAGGTCATCATTAATTCTAAAATGATTCATCATACCATCATTGATGAAGGCGCTTCTACTTGCATAATGTTTGTTGCTTGTTGGAAGGCTATTGGTTCTCCGACTCTGAGCTAGTCGCCTACGACCTTGGAAGCCTTTGATGGGTGAGCATCTCGCCCTTATTGTATACTCCAACGCTTGCCTATTACTTTGGAAGGGAAGATGGTTGAAGTGAAGGTTGAAGTCGTTGATGCCAATCTAACTTACAACCTCCTTTTGGGACGAAGCTGGAAATATGCCATGCGAGCTGTGGCTTCATCTCTATTTCGTGTCATTCGTTTCCCTCATCAGGGGAAGATCATGACAGTAGACTAGTTGTCTTTCTTCGCCTCCTCCTCTTCCGATGGCAACGTGCCTTTTGTGGAGCATACCTCCGTTTCATGTGAGAGTGTGGAAGCTGCATTCTTTAAAGATCCTACCCTTATGGGTGTTTTTTCGCTCCCGCCTCCCAACATCACTACTATTAATATGATTTATGTTCGCTCTGATCCGTGGGTTCTTCCTCTCGCTGATCAGATAGAATCCTGGGGCGATGAGATGTCATTGAGTCCTGCCGAGCTCAACTACGTTGAAATTGTTTCTGCATCGGCTCCACCCTCTGAATCTGCTCCTTCGAGCAGAGCTCTCGACTCGTATGCTCATTCCCCTTGGCTTGGAGATGGTGCTTCTTCAGACCCTTTAAAGGAAATTTTTCCTTCTGATGAAGTGATTATTGAGACCATGCCTTTTGAGGAACCCCCTTGGTCCGATCATCACCATCGTTCCTCATTTCTCCCTGCCCATCGGTAAATGCTTACCTACCTCGAGCAGTTTGCTCCTTGTCTCCCATCACAACCCCTTTAGACACCCATTCAAATTCATCAAGTGTCTTCTGAAGGGAACATGGGAAACATCACACAAACTCAACCAATCGACATCTCTGTTAAACCAGGGATTGTCGAGCACATCCATGTCGGAGTAACTTGTACTCCGACAGAGATTCAGCTCTATACTGATCTTTTTCGCGAATTCCATGATGTGTTTGCTTGGTCTTACGAAGAGATGCCCAGCATTGATCCTAGCATCGTGGTGCATGAGATACCTATGTATCCATGTGCTAAGCCTGTTCAGCAGCATTTACGCCCCGTGCACCCACGCAAGGCTGCAACTATTAAAGCGGAAGTTGAAAAGCTTCTCAATGCTGGTTTTATTTACCCCATCCCACTCACAGATTGGGTCTCTAATATTGTCCCTGTGACTAAAAAACAGGGCACTATCAGGCTATGTGTTGACTATCGTGATATTAATCGGGCCTGTCCCAAAGATAACTACCCCACACCCTTCATTGACCAGCTCATTGATGAGTGTGCCAAGAGTGAAATGTACTCATTCATGGACGACTTTTCTGGTTATAACTAGATTAATATTGCGCCTGCAGATCAACACAAGACCGCCTTTATCTGTCCGTGGGGCACTTTCGCTTATAAAAAGCTCCCTTTCAGTTTAAAAAATGCCGGTGCCACCTTCCAGTGTGCAATTTCTTATGCATTCAATGATATTCGACACATTGTGCAGCCTTACCTGGATGATCTGCCAGCTCATTCAGCGAAGTGCCAGGACCATCTAGCTCACCTTCACGAAATTTTCCTCCGCTATCGACACTATCGTATCCAACTTAATCCTCACAAGTGTGTCTGCTGCATTGAGTCAAGCCGACTTCTGAGGTTCATCATCTCACGAGAGGGTATCCATTTGGATCCCCTTAAAGTCAAAGCCATCCTGAATCTCCCTCCCCCTGCTTCTTTTCCGCAATTGCAGAGTTTGCAAGGTAAAGTGAATTTTTTATGACGATTCATTCCGAACTATGCCGAAGTGGCCAAAGGCTATACGCGGTTATTAAAGCGGGATACCCCTTTTCTTTGGGATACCTCTACACAAGAGTCATTCGAGCACCTCGAGGTTCTCCTTATTTATGCTCTTTTGTTGCGTCCTCCTGACTATCATTGTGACTACACTCTATATTTAGCCGCTATTGATACCACTATTGGCATGGTTCTAGTTCAAGATGATGACGATGACACTGAGCACGTCGTTTACTATCTCAGCCGCAATTTACTAGATACAAAAACTCGATATGCCTATGTCGAGAAGTTGGCATTGGTCGTCGTTTGTGCCATCCAACGTTTCCGCCATTATATCTTATTGCGCACCACGACGGTGGTTTCTGATTGCAACCCGATGACGTACATCCTGTCACATCAATTACTGGGGGGCAAATGCTCAAAGTGGATTGTCATCCTCCAAGAGTTCAACTTGGAATTCACCACTGCCAAGTCTAAGAAATCCCTCGTCTTTGCTGAGTTTCTTTGCTCTCTGCCATCTCTTATCGCGCCCTCTCGGTTAGAGGACCATATTTCGGACGAAACTCTATTCTTAATCATCACCCTCGATCCCTGGTACGGGGATATCATTGTCTATCTTCAGACATCCTCTTTTTGTCCTGATGTGTCTAAGGATGCTCGACGACAGATTCATCATTAATCTCAGCCTTATCGTATTATTGGGGACACCCTGTACTGTCTCGGCGCCGACTCTGTTCTCTGCCAATGCTTAACATTCGAGGAAGCCGAATGAGTTTTAAATGACTGCCATTTTGGCACCTGTGGTGGTCACATGTCCGGGTATGCTACTGCTCAGAAGATCCTTCGTGCCGGTTACTTTTGGCCCTCCATATTCAAGGATTGCATTCTTGTTGTCCGTTCTTGTCATGAGTGCCAAATCTACCAATAGAAGATGTGCGCGCCTCCCACTCCATTGCACCCTATTGTTTTTTTTTTTTCTGAATCAGTCTATTCTATTAGTAGTACAAAAAGTCAAAAAATTACATAAGTGTTACAACAGGGCCATGGCCCTGTAACTTCTGCCGAAAGATTGACAGTTTGCCCAAATTATACATACCCAAAATTGAACAGGTACAAAAATTGGATGTTGAGCATGGACATGCTGTGATAGACTAACATAACGACACATGATATTACATGATCTAAGACTGATAAACATAAGAACCCTTATAGCCGACACATAGATTTGGAAATCCAGACAGATACCGAACACATACAGATAACAAGGTACGAAAACAATGTGTAGCTTTCCTTTCCAGGCTGCTGAGGGCGAACTGATTGGTAGAATTAATCCTCGTCCGTGGTATATGGCTCTTCCTCCATCTTGCCCCTAAATTGCTGAGAGTCATCCAAGTCCGAGAGAGGGACCACCGGTTTGGTATGGATCCTCTGAGCTGGTTCGCTTGGGCCCGCAAGGGCAGCTTGAGTAGCCGGAAAGGAACTTTCCCTAGTAGGGCGTTGCATATCAATTATGGGCACAGTCCTTTGAGCCGGTGGAGGGTTTCCTTGAGTTGCTTTAGCTTGACCTCTGAGATTGCCACAATGCTCGACAGAAACAGATATAATGAATGTGGATTTTGCCAGTGTGCAAGGTATTCTATACCTGACTGTGGGATGCGCTGCATGTCCGCATTCTGGTATATCTCCTCTCCAAGGCGCGCTGCCACATCCAGTTGCTCTGCCATGGAATCCATGCTGGTCAGATGTTACCTCGGCAGAGGAAGAAGGATAAATTGCGGTCCTCCGAGCTGAAGCCCGACCCCGAGAGCCTCCTCGTCGGCTGCTCATTCTGAGGCACTCCCTCTGCATTGTTGAGTTTGCCACAGAGCAGGAATGTCCCGGCGCAATCCCCCACCTTACCAGAGAATGCTCCAACGCTGCAGCGGAGTGCCCAGCAGCTTCGAATGAATGCCAGAATGTGACAGAGGCTCCCGGGATATGAAGCGCCATCGCAGAGAGTTGCAGGAGGACAATAAAGGCAGACAAGACTGGTAATAACTCCCTTGTAGGATCATCTGCATGCGCCCTTATGAGGCAGGTTGCAGGGTGCTGCGTGGCACGTCCGGGCTGACACATGCCCATGTAACGCACCAGCTGTGGGTTGCGCGGCCTATTAAACACCCGCGTCTGGGACATTGCACCCTATTGTTACCATCGACCCTTTTGCCAAATGGGGCATTGATTATATGACCTGTAACCCTCGCTCGGCCGGGGGGCATGGGTATATCATCGTTGCTGTTGATGATTTCACAAAATGGGCCGAGGCGATGCCTACACTATTTGAAGACAGTCACATAGTGGTGAAATTTTTATTTAATCATGTTATCTCACGGTTCGGAGTCCCTCAAGCTATCGTCACTGATCACGGCAAGAATTTCCGTAATCATATGATGACTAAGTTAACAACTCAGCTAGGCTTGTGGCATGATAGCTCGACACCATACTATCCTCGGGCCAATGGCCAAGTATAAGCTGTCAAAAAGGTTCTAGTTATGATGCTTCAATGTACCATTGGCATGCACAAGTCCAATTGGCACTTGATGTTGTTCTCTGCCTTATGGGCCTACCAAACTTCTGTGAAGGATGCCACCGGTTTCACCCCATTCCAATTGGTTTATGGGTAGGAGGCTACTCTTCCAATTGAGTGTGAGATCCCTTCTTTGAAATTAGCCATCGAATTACTCCCCAACACTACTCCGGTAGAAGAATTCCTTCTCTACCTAGAGCGGCTGGACGAGACTCGTCGACTAGCCTCTCTAGCTATTGAAGCACAGAAGAAGAGAGTGAAAACTCACTTCGATCATACTATCCATCCTCGTTCTTTCGTTGAAGGAGATTTAGTCCTGCTCTATGATAAAGAAATGATAAGCTGGGGGCAGGAAAATTCGAGCCCATGTGGCATGGGCCTTATATTGTAAAGTGAGTTTTGCAAAAAGGGGCCTATGAGCTGATTGATTATGAAGGGAACCCTCTAGATAAGCCCCGAAATGGGCTTTACCTGAAAAAATATTATGCGTGAACTCCATGCACTCTAATTTGTACATACGTGTGTTTTTAACAGGTGTGTTGTGTGTGTGTTTTCATGTTTGGCTAGGTGTGTAGGCATAATCGCCACTTATTGTGTCCTTTGCTTCTTGTGCAGATGTCCGGTACACCTTACGTTTGTTTTGCTGATGGTGCCTCCCGCAGTACCCGCAATCTTTCTTCTGTGGCATGGGTGATCTACAATCCTCACAGTAAGTTAGTAAACCTTCAAGGTGTTTGTCTAGGTTGTACCGCAAACAATGTCACTGAATATAGTGTTGTTATTGAGTTACTGGTCGAGGCTATCAATCTCGGTATTTATGCATTAGTTGTGAATCTCGATTCTCAACTTGTTCTCCAACAACTTAATAGGCGTTATTCTGTCAGAGACCATTTGATTTTAAGGTTGTATTTACGTGTTAAATTGTTAGAAAGGAATTTTGATTTTATCACATATCAACACATTCCACGAAGATTAAACACGTTAACTGATGCATTAGCAAACCATGTATTAGACAGAGATTTGCATAACATGTAATCAAGATAGCATATTAGAAGCATGCAAAACACAATAAGGAACCATAGGAATATTGTATATATATATATATCTTGTGTGGCGCACCGAGATGCTCAAAAAATAAGTGTATATGTCCAAATAGAGTATGTATTCTTCGTACATCTGAGACACATGTCTCTCAAAAAAAAATCAGTAGGAAATAGAACCTAGGCATCTACTGCGGTGGGTTATGCTCCCTATAGCACACCATCACTCGTGGCACTCGCCTCAATAGGCGGTGCACCCTGGGTATCACTCCTACTATATGGATCTGGAACTCTATGGAGACCTCCTCGACCCCCATGTAATCAGGGATCCCCGCCGTCAAGCCCTCAAGATTTTGGGCCACTATCTCCACTGAATCATCAACTGGGGGAGCCAAGGCCAGCGCTCCGATCCCTTGTGGATCGCTCCGTGCCTCTGGAGCCAGCCCTACAGGTCTCACCGGTCCCACATCTACGAATACCATAGAGTACGTCATTAGGACATATACATGAAAAAATCTAAAAACATCATAAAAAAAAAAATGCAAAAAATAATGTGATCAAGTGTCTTACCGCCATCATCCCACTGCTCACCAGCGGGCAGCTGCATGTCAGGGTCTCTGCAAAAGTCCATGCCAGCATATGGCCATTCCTCGACAAAGATCGTCTAGCGATCTAGCCACTCACGGAATAGTGTCCCCCATGAGACTGGTCGTCCGCCACCTCCTCGTGGCATAACGTATGCCCACCGTGTGATCCTGGTCTCCCGTGGTCTGGGCAAATCCAATTCCATGTCCCATAACTGCAGTGCCGGCACTCGCTCCAGCATGAGCTGGACTAAGATGGACCCGTAGCCAAACTGTTTCGTCTGTCCTCAACGGAAGTTGGTAAGTTGTCTCTTCATATTGGTTGTCACTATTTCCGCCCAGTTGAACATGGTCGAATTGAGACATTCGAGAGCCAACTGGAGATGGGTCTTCGATGCCTCGTGTTGGGCTTGGGAGCCCACTGCCCTTGTCACCATAAGTAGCATTGAACGAAGAACCAAGTCTTCCACTGTCGGGATTGCCACCTTCCCGCTTCTCGTTTTGCGTGCTTTTGGGCACACTTGTGCCATCAGCATCTTTAGAGATTCTCCCCTGGGTCGCTGCCCCTCTAAAATTGGCCTCTCACCACGACAGGACAACCCAGTCAGGAAATATATGTCCGTGGCATCGAACTCAATGTCTCGGACTCAGATTATGAATTTCCCATTTGTCGAATTCCAGGCACGAATCAGTAGCTCTAGCAAATCAGGTTAGGCCCGAAGGTGCGGAGTAAGGAAGAATTTTAGCAACCCGCATGCACATAAAGCATTTCGGCACCCAGCATCAACAAAAGCTTCGACATCATTATCATCATGCATTCGCTCCTGCCAAACAAACGCCATGATGCCTTGCATGATGAGAAAAAATGAATTAGAACTTCGTTTACAAATTTCAATCCATAATTTGCGTAAAAAATAATTTTGCATCGTCATCGCGACTGTTTTTAAAACAGTCGCAATGGCGCGAAGTTGATAGTTCAATTTTCTCATGGTCATCATGAGAATACATCATATTCTCGCGATGATTAGAAAGCGTTATGTGTAAAGTGCGCTCGGTCATCGCGGACCCGAGCGGCATACCCGCGATGACCGAGCGGCGGACTCCGACTCAAAAATCCATCTAAACTTACATGCCTAACGCCAAAATGCATAAAAAAGATACTAAAATGAAGCGCAGGAAGAAGTCTACTTACTTAGTAGAAGTTTTAGGATGAACTGTGGATGAATGAGGCCAAAATCAGTGCGCCAACTTTGCTCAGGTTAGTGCTCCAAAATGCTCCAAGGTGAAATGAATAGTGCCAATGGTAAAAATAAATGGATTACCCCCCCTTTTATACTAATTTTTGAAAATTAAAAAATTACATTTTAAAAATGTGGGTTTTTCTCATTTTTATAACATGGTTAGTTAAAATTTTGGCTTTTTAACTATGTTTCCGCATATATTGTTCATTTTATGTCGAATGGGTTTACGTTTGACGTGTTTTGTGCAGAGATACAAGTAGTGGAGTTATGTCATGCTTCATGTACACTTGATCCGTAAAGTCTTCTTTAACGCTCTTTTCCGACTTAAAAGATGAAAAGATAGTTGAGTTATTCCTCTTGACTCGTTAAACGAAATAAGAGGCGGTCGGATTTAAGCTCTTTTCCGACTGTGTAAACACAAAAATATTGTTGGATCTTTGTCGTTTCGGGTTCATTATTGGTTACGAAACGACGTGATTTCGATCACTTTTCTACTTTTTTAGGTTGAAGTCACTAATCACGAAAATTACTCCTCAATCGTAATGGTCGAGCGGTTCTTTCGAGTATCGTTTTATACCTTTTCGGGCTTGAGAGACACAAATCTACGAAAAAGGACCCCCCTGGAGTTTTCTTTTCCTTGTCTTTTTTAAACTCTCTAAACATGAAAATGACTCCGAGTTTTACCTATGTCGGACTCGTTAAACCTTGACGACATTGGACTCGTCACCATGATGAGACTCGAGCTTCTCCTCCATAGGGCTCGTTAAACTATTACTAGGTTGGATTCGACTGACAGTCAAACTTATATTACAAGCATATGCTATCCCCTTCAAGCTTGTTCTCAAAAATAATTGGGGTACTCGCCAGTAATGGTGGGGGAAAATTTTGAAATCATCGTTAGCATCTAGTCACCCTTGAACATCGACATTTTTTGCTTCTTGTCGGGTTGGGACATCCATACATCGTCATTTGGCCTTCCACAGGTTTGGGTTGCCATTTAGCCTTATTCCATCTGATTCACGCCATCTCCATCGAGCCTCGGATCCCTTGGTACCTGAATGCTGCCACCCTCCGGAGTCGTGTCGCCGACATGTTCAAGAGTATAATCCTTCTGCAACTTACATCCTTGCCTCCTCCTCTGATACTCTGTTTCGCCATCTATCGCTTGTTCCTTATCTTGTGTCGTTGATATGGGAAACATTATGGCCCCCCTGCGACGAGTCGTCTCCTGTCGACATTAGCTCATTATCTAGGAGATTAATCTAGAGATCCCCTTTGGTACCTTAGAGTTTGCATGCTTCAATGGCAAGTTCTTCGCACCTGACGGTCGACTTTCATCATTGGTCGTCGATTGGGTGATTCCACAAGTGTGCGACTTCAGTTCCTTCTTCACACTTTGTGGATTGTGCTAAACATTACCTTGAGAACCATTAGCATTATTGGTGGTTTATCTCCGGCTTATTAACGGCTTTCATCATTGACCGGTAATCAAGTGATTTTATATCATGCTCGACCTCAGCACATCTATTCGCATGCTAGAATTTGTACTCTAATCGGTTAGGTTCAAGACCTCGAACTCAAATTACACATGTTCAGGCTGCATGGATTGGTTCGTAATTACATGACTCGTTGATGGATGGCTGTGACCATACCTAAATCTTCATGGATGGCTGCGACCATACCTTTATCACTATCATGGTCTTATTAGCTGGATGGCTGCGTCCATACCACAGACCTAGTTTGTATGTCTTTTTGATGGTTGTGCCCATGCCTTGACTACATGTATTTCACTATTAGAGATATCAGTTTTACTTGCGTGTAGGTTCTTCTAGATGGTGTTCCAACTCAGTCAGTTTCGTAAAGCATTTCACCCCTTCGAATCTCTCGGGCTTCATACTTTAGGGGGCATCTATTACATAGTAATTTGTCACTGCCTTCACCCTAGTCCTTCTACTGTGTCATGTGTCCAAGTCAAGCATGCTCATATTGAACAAATTCTCTCTTGTGCTGCCAAATGACCCACTTTTCCTAAGTTATCTTCCTCATTACGACTATGGACTTAATATATGCGCTGAAGGGCGCTCATAGACAATCTAGCCACGCTGCCAATGCGGAAGTACATCTGATTCCCGCGATGGTCCGATTTCATGCTCCAGCGCGAGGTTACTTATTATCTTTAGTGATGATTTGACTAGCTACATTGCTCACTAGCGATGTTAGCACTAAAGCTCAGTTATGCACTCGCGATGATCCAGATTGGGCAAATTTGTTCCAACAATCGGCCTTCTGGATGACTCCAGACCTAGTTGTTGGCATAAGTTGTGTCGCCTTTCCTCCTCTAGTATGACAGTTCCGTCATTTGTGCTACCTTCCTTGGAGATAATCTCTCTCTTCCACCTTTCATGGAGACTCCTTCTCCTATTTAAACTCTCACCATTGCTATGCTCTGCTAGTTGGATAGTTGGCTAGTTGGTAAATTCTTGGATTGAGCAGTGCTGTTAGTGTTTGTGAGTTTGCTAGATAGCTGGTGTGAGTGTGACAAGTGTGGGATTGTTGATAGCTTGTGGAAGGTTGTGAAGTTCCCTTAACTTTGTGTAAAACTTATGAGTGAGAGAGAACTTTGTATGTTGGGAGATCCATCTTCAAAGAGTGAATGCTTGAAGAACATGCTGGCTGGATTCCTCTGAGAAGGCTTGCGATGTCAAGACTTTGGTTGTAAGCTTGCTCTTATTTCATTATTAATACAATCAATGATGTTTTCCTATGTCTTGTATGTAATTTACTTGATAGCTCATGACTTCGTGACTTTGTGAGTAAATAGATCATCGTTGTTTCCCGGTTACATGCTTTGTTGTATTTCCTTTGCATTATTTTAGGTTGATCACTCATTAGGAGAAGGAAGTGGAAGCTGGAGTAGTGCAATGGAACTCCATTGACCACCGGTTGAGGTAGGCTTCCAATTATGAATGTTTAAGGAAAGATATTGTTGATTTGTCCTTGTTTGTGACTAGACCCACTCTAGGGCTAGAGGGGTTGCCTCTATCTGCAAAGTGAACACTTTCCTTAATCACACAATGTAAACTTCATTTACCCAATCTCAGATAGCCAATGGATTTCTCCTTTGGTAATTGTGCCTAAAAAGAATGGTAAATGGAGGGTGTGCATTGATTACCAAGAACTGAATAAAGCAACCTTGAAAGATCACTTTCCTTTGCCCTTTATAGATCAGGTGTTAGACACATTAGCAGATAAAAATTATTTCTCATTCTTGGATGGTTTTAGTGGTTATAATCAAATCCAGGTAGCACTTGAGGATCAAGATAAAACCACATTTACATGTCCATGGGGAAATTTTTCCTACTGAGTGCTTCCTTTTGGGTTATGTAATGCACCAGCAACATTCCAAAGAGAAATACTAGGAATTTTTTCTGATCTAATACATGATTGTGTAGAGGTCTATATGGATGATTTTATAGTCTATGGTAACACATTTGAAGAAGCTTTGGAAAATTTGGAAAAAGTCCTTAAAAAATGTAAAGAAACAAACCTTTCACTAAGCCATGAAAAATACTTTATGATGTTTACAGAAGGTATTGTTTTAGGACATCATATTTTAGGAGATGGGATTAAAGTTGAAGTCATTTCTAAGTTATCAATTCCAAATTTCCAAAGGGATGTTAGAAGTTTTCTAGGATTTACTGGATACTATAGAAGATTTATAGAAAATTTTACTAAAATAGCATTTTCACTCCTCAATTTTCTTACAAAATATTGTGAATTCAAATGGAATCCTGATTTCCAACTAGCATTTGAAACCTTGAAAGAAAAAATATCTGAAGCACCTATCTTAAGAGGACCAAATTGGAAACTTCCTTTCCATATTTCTACAAATGCTTTAGATACGGCTCTAGGAGCTGTATTAGGACAAAAATATTTGATTCCTTATGCCATTTACTATACAAGTAAAAATTTGACTCCCACTGAGTTGAATTATACTGTGACTGAAAAATAATTCTTAGTTGTTGTTCATGCAATTAACAATTTAGACACTATATAACAGGCTATGAAACCTTTTTTCATACATATCACTCTGCAATTAGATATTTGATGAATAAACCTATTACTAATGGTAGAGTTACAAGATGGCTTTTACTTTTACAACAATTCAACATTACTGTGGTAGATAGACCCAGAAAACAAAACACAGTTGCTGATTTCTTGTCCAGGATTCAGAATATCAAAGAAGACTCTCCAGTTGAAGATAAGTGTCCTGATGAATATCTCTTTGTAGTAACTACTCAAACTCCTTGGTTTGCAGATGTTGCTAATTACTTGGTTATAGGGAAGCTACCTTCACATTTATTTCTTAGAGAGAAAAGAAAGATTATTCAAGATAGTGCAAGATATTCATGGATCACTAACGAATTGTATAAAACAGGGCCAGATCTTATGATCAGAAGGTGTGACAGGGAAGATGAAATGCCTAATATTCTCAAAGCATGTCATGATGAGCTGTGTGGTGGACCTTTTTCTAACAAGAAGACATCCTATAAAATCCTTTCTTTAGGATATTATTGGCCATCCATCTTCAAAGATGCTAAAGAATATGTCAAAAGGTGCGACAGCTGCTAAAGGGTAGGGAAACCTGCTCTTTCAAATGAAATTCCATTGCAACCTCAAGTACTTATCGAACCCTTTGGAAAATGGACATTAGACTTTATTGGACATATTAATCCTCCATTCAAGAAGAAAAAGTATATATTGGTATGCACTGACTATGTCACCAAATGGGTAGAAGCCAAAGCATTACTTTTTGCAAATGAAAAATATGTAGTTAGCTTTCTTTTTGAGGATATTTTTACTCGCTTTGATTTTCCAAGAGAAATTGTGACAGATTGGGGATCTTAATTCACATCCAACATGATGGAGAAGCTTATGGAGGAGTACAAGATCAAGCATAGGAAATCCACTCCCTATCATTCACAAGAAAATAGTCAAGTGGAGTCTACAAATAAAGTGATTGAAGGAATCATCACCAAGACTGTGCATCTACATAGAAGAGATTGGGCAGAAATGATTCCTGAAGCCTTATGGGCCTATAGAACTACATGGAGGAATAAAAATGGACATACACCCTATGAACTTGTTTATGGGAAGCAAGTATTGTTCCCCGTAGAGTTCCAAGTCAAAACTTTCAAGATAGCAGTCCAGTTGGGGATGGATTTATCAGAAGCTCAAAATCATAGACTAAAGAAACTGAATGAACTTGATGAAATTAGATAAGAGGTTGTTCAAAGGACTGGTTTAGTTCAACAATGGAGGGCTAAGTGGCATGACAAATACATCAAGGACAAGAAGTTTCAGCAAGGAGATTGGGCATTGTTATTTGATTCAAAGATTAAATATTTTGAAGGGATGTTTCAAACTCATTGGCTTGGGCCATATGAGATTGAAGAAGTTTTTAGTAATGGAGCAGTATGGATCAGAAAAATAGATGAAAGTCAAACTCCTGTCCTTGTGAATGGTCATAGATTGAAAATTTATCAAAAACCAATCTCAAAGGAGGAATTATCAAGATCTTTCAGAACAATTCTGAAATGAAGTTGGTAAAGAAGAATCCTTCTTCTCCACCAACATAGTCTTTGCTTTTCCTATCTTAAAAAAAGAATAGAAAAAATAATTGTATAAGGTTGAAAACCAATCACTAATTGGCATGCTTATACAGAAAATACAGGGTGAAAATTAGAAGACTCTAACCCCCATATTCTCCATTTCCTTTTCTGAAAAAAAAAATAAAATAAAAAATAAAATAAAATAAAAAATAAAAAATGGTGACTCACTTTGCATTCTGCAAAATTCATTGTTTTATCTCATTTCACTCTATTTTACTTTTGCAAAGTTTCACTTCACTCCACTACCATATTCTACCAATAAATTTTTCCTCTTCAGCATTTCTTCCATCTCCATTCTTCATTTATCATCTTGTCATATTTTCATTCATACAGTGATTTCCATTCCATTCATTCATAAGCCATATTTTGTTCTCCGATTTACATTCTGCAGTTGTTTTACATTCTGCAGATGTTTCTACGTTCTGTAGCTATTCCTGTTCCATAGCTAATCCTTTTCTGTAGCCAATTTGATTCTGCAACAACTGTTTAATTATCAGTCCAAGCACAAAGAGGCCAGTTCATAAAAATATCTTATATGCAGGTAATGTAGGAGAGAACAAATTTGAAGACCAATCACATCTAAGCACCTGTGGAAGCAAACAACAAGAGGTTAGCAAGCGGAAGGTATGGTTCTATAGGTTAAAACAAAAACTTATTTCAAAAAGCAATACAAAACATAAGTTTGTATAACTTGTACAATCACATGACTCCTTGATTTATCATTATGAGATTTGACTGCCATGATGATTCTGCCACACCTTCCATCTTTAATGCAAAATGGTTTAATGATGCAATCTTCGTTTTAAACTCAAATGACTCATACTTAACCAGACTTCTACAACACACTTGTTAAACGATTAGATTCATGACATAACCTATTTGAATACGACTCTTCAAAACCCTGATTGTTCATTTATTACACCTAGTTTTTCTCTTATACTTCCGCAACCTTTTTGTGCATACAATCACTCTGTTTTCATATATTTCATGCATACAAACACTCTGTTACCGTGTGCACACAGTCACTCTATTTTTATAACATTCACTCTGAATTTCACATAGTTTACATGTACAACCACTCTGTTTCATATACCTTGTGCACATTCTGTTTCCACACATTTTATGCATACAAGTACTCTGTTTTCGTATACCCTGTATGTATAGTCATATTATCTCATACTCATAGTCATTTTACTTCCATATATTCTGTCATTCCGTCCCCATATCCATAGTTATTTTTTTTTCTATATACCAGTTGTTTCACTGCCGTATACACAGTCCTCTTTACGCAGTTCACTCATTTCTTAGACAATGAAGGGAATTTTGAAGAATAGCAGAGAACAGAGGTGATGGGGCTCATCGTCAGAACTAAACCTATAGGGGTGAAGTACATGGAAGTTCATTCTCAAAAATCCAGGTATGGACACTTTAGGTTTTAGCAAAGGAATTTGAATCTCTGCACTTAAAGACAAATGGGGTAGCATATTGCTAATTTTGCAAAAGTTTATTACATGCGAAGGGAGGTGTGGTTCCATGTATGTATATCACATACGACTGTTAATGAATTTTCTTTAATATGGAACCCTCAATGTCCCATTTTTCTTGTTGAATAGTTTAAGATGAATGGCCACTAATTTTTAGAAGAAAATTGAAGCAATAGAAACCACTCTTTATCACCATGGATGAGTAAAAAGTTTAGTGGAATTTCACTTAAAGAGTGTAGGGGACACATGGGAGGAATTTTTGGTTAGAAATTCTTCCAAGATGCTCTAGAATTGCATGAGGGAAGTCCTGTAAAAATAAGTAGGAAAACGAAGACCAGTCTCACCATTCAAAACACCCCTGAAACTTCAACACAGAAACACAATGAAGAAGAGCCAATCTCTGAAAAATTAACAGAGATAAAAAAGCAGACAAAGCAGAGAAGAAAAATGAAAGAAAAGGTTGAGGAAATCCACAAGGATATTCCTCAACCTTCAACACCTAAGGAGGATGAACAACTACTTTCTAAGAAACTTATCAAAATCAGAGAACAGGTCAAGAAAGATAAAGAGAAAGGGAAGAGAAAACAGGTTATAGAGGAAGAAATCATAGGCTCTCAAAGTTTGAGGAGAAGTTCTAGACTCAAAGGAAAAGTGAAGAAAGCAAAATCAAAAGAGACCCAGTTCATAGATTTGGAGGAAGAAACTCCAACTCAATCCCATGACAATATTCCATATGAGTAAAGCCCACAAGACTCTCCTCCACAAAACTTTGAGAGTAGCCCAAGAAGAGCCTCTCCAGGCATTGATCCAATCCAACTGTAGATTTATGACTACATAAAGTCATTGGAGGAAAAGAATACATCAGTAGACCCAGGGAATTCAGCTAATCCCAAGCAACCTGCCACATCACAAGAAACTTTGATTAGCTCCCTTAAACAAGATATCTATGAGCTAGAAGTTCTAAATAGGCACATCCAAAGAGAAAATGAAGCCTTAAAAGAATAGAACAAGTTGGATAAGATTATCCATGATAACACTATGCTTCACTTGGGTTTATGGCACAAGAAGAACAATAAACTACAATGGAAGAATAAGAAGCTAAACAGGGCACTCATTAGCCTCAAGTACAAATTTCTCATGAGGAAGCCAAGGATGGAAGTTGGTGCAAAGAAAAGCAAGAAGAGGTTGGATGTTTTGGCTGAAGTCTTAGAACAAATGCAGTAGGAGGAGGGAATTCACAAGTTTGATTGCATGGGGACATGCAATAGTCTTGTTGTGGGGGTATGTTGAGTTCCAAAACTACCTTTCTCTCAGCTACTTTTCTCATCCTTCTGTCTCTATTTTTTCCATGAAAAATGCATCCTTATCATCAAAAACCATTATGCTTGAAGTTGATGTTAGTAGCACAGATTGATTCATTTCATTTTTTGTTCATTAGTCTTTAGATTTTGAATTAAACTGTTCAATGCCATTTTGTTGTTAGTTTAGTAACTCATGTTGTAAGTGAATGTTTCTAAAAGCCCTTTCAGTTGATGGTTAATCTTAAAACTAAGTGGTGAAATATTTCATTTATGAATGAGTCTTTCTCTGCATTTTTATGTTTACTTTTTCTTAGAAAAATGAAGTATGGAGTCCCTCAAAATGCTATCACAAGGAGGTTGTTCTCCCAAAATGTGTAGTAGAGTGACAAAGCACTTCATTTAGCTATAATAGTAGATGAGTTGCAATTTCACTTTCAGTCTTAGTCCTTCACTTAATTTTGTTGCAATTTCATTTTCAATTTCAGAACAATGAAGTATTGAATCCCTCAAAATGCTATCACAAGGAGGTTGTTATCCCAAAATTGTGTAGCAAAGTGACAAAACACTTCATTTAGTTTTTATGATAGACTAGTTGCAATTTCATTTTCAATCATAGTTTTTCATTTAGTTTTGTTGCAATTCCATTTTCAGCTTTTCATCAAGTTTTGATTATGCAATAGACTAGACAGTAGTTGTAATCTCATTTTCAATATTTCATTTTTTGTTCATCATAGATAGCTGCAATCTCATTTTCAGTTTTAATGTCCCTTTTAAGCTTTGTTTTTATAATTGATTAGATACTAGTTGTAATTTCACTCTTAAGTCCTTTTAGTTCATGTTTTGGAAACAATCATAATAGTAAGAAGAGAAACTCTATTTTCATTTTCTTGATTAAAACTTTACTTCCAAATCTGACTTTAAGCACTTTTATCTCTCATTTCATTTCTCTAGAATCTTAGCAACAATAGATTTAAGATTTTGTTAAGTGCATTGCAGAACATTAGGAATTAAAAGATCAAACCCCCAGAAACAACATAAAACTCAAAAACACTGAAGTAGGAAGGGTCATCTAGCACATATAGTGCACTACACTTCATTAGTTTACGATACTCGGATTGATAATTTATGTAAAGAAATTTAGGACACTAAATTGACTAGACAACTGGAATGATGGTTTTTTTCTTTTAGGGTCAATTTTCAACATTTTTAAAAAATTGAACTTTTATGTGCAAAAAAACAACTGTTTTTGATGAAAAAACACACTAATGTTTTTGGTAGAATAACATTTTTCTTTCCTAAATATAAATTCAACATGTTTTAGTAATGTTGATAAAGATAAAGTATTGGGATCTGAAACACATTAAAATTCTATTAGTTTTCATCCATGTTGTTAAACATATAATAACATCACACTAAATATCGCTAAAACTCTAAGTGTTTTCAACCATAGCATTAAAGATACAAAACAAATTGGAAAATTTTCAACCATAAAATTAAAAAACCATGACATTATAAGCAAATTACATGACTAAATTAATCAAAATGTCATTATTTGTAGATTGAATGAAACATACATTATATCTCTAATTTATTGTTGCATTATAGATATTCTAAACAATAAAAATCATCATAATTAAAACATATAATCCAACAACATAAAAATGACTCATAACTTTTGATTTAACACCATATGGAAGTCAAAATTTTTATTTCAAGATACGATACAAACATCAGTTATATAAATTGTCTTAGACAATTATTCAAAATCACTCATATTTTCTTGCACAACATTAGAATTCACATATTCAGATGAATGATTGGATGTAGACGAAGATGTTCCATATTATTCTCTTTCATCAACTAGTGCCCCATCTTAGTCCACATGCATGCCCACCATTTCAGGTTTCAAAATTATTCTGGATCTGTGACTAGTTTCAGCAGACTCCCATCTCAACGTTGTTCCTTCTGGTAACAACCTTTTAAGAATCTCTATCTTCTTGAAACGAAGAGTTCCTCTCTTAGTTAAATTGAAGTCATAAACAAGTATGTCAACATCCTCCAATTTTAAAAGGTCTGTGCAGCGACGATTTATATTTGTACCCTTTATTTTTCTCTTTCCGCCAATTTTTTTTATCAACTACCATCTCTAGCTTATACACACCATTGAATGGGTGTGTATTTGTGGCATACCAATGTACTTCAACACCTATAACATCTTCATTTTCTATAGAGACCTTTATAACCTTAGCAACACATAATGGATATCCATTAGGATCTCCATCTGCTAGCACTATTATCATGAAACCCGCCTTAATATCCTATACTAAACCCCTGCCAAAGTCTTCCATAGCTTCACGTTGTGCACGAAATCTTCTGGAACCAATATACATATCTCTTTCCTCTGCCTGTGAAGAATTAATAATACCTTGAGATTGTTGATGTTCAACAATGTTTCTTTCCTCGTGTTCATTTGACACATTTTGTGGCCAAATAAATGGATTTTTCAAAGGTATATCTTCATTGTTGTTCTTGAAATGATATCACTTTGATTATTGAAAAATGACTCCCACAAAACTGTATCAGCAATGTCAAAGTACTCTATGTATATCTAATACATTTTTTAATTTCTTCTAGGAAATCAGAATAATTTATATCTCTATTCTATCTGGGTGCATTATGAACTTCACCAACTGATTGTAATAACAATATTTTTGATGCAAATATTGGATGATCTAGAATGAACTTCAAAAATTCCAAACTTGATGACGGTGCCTGTTTTGTGGTAGTTGAATATTTCTTGCCCCATATTGGTGTTTTCCCATCAATTTTTTTGATACGAAATTGATGTTGGAAGCTAATGTCATTAAGTTGTTCAATGCATTTCTCCTCACCATGCAATCCCAGAATAAACCTTCGCATGTCAACAATGTCTTCCAACACATCAAAAGTAGGCTTTGCCATGTATGATTTCTAAATACATTCAATTAATGATGGCAACATCCCAACTTCCTTCCTTCTCAATGTGACTGAAAAACAACTAAACATTAGATCAATATGGTCATGAGTGTGCCCAACAAGAAGGAAACCAACCTTTACCTTCTGAAAAATTATCAATTCAACAAGCATGTTTAGATAAAACAACCTGATTTTTGTTTTCACGACAAGTGTTCTCCAACTGTAGAAACAAAACTTCAGGAAGATTACTAAACCAATGAGAAAGCACATCATGAATTATGGTTATTGTCAGATTTGCATCATTATGAATATTTAGAGCTGTGAAGTACACCCTTGGCGACATTTTCCCATTGAATACCATACAACTGACCAAGTGATACTAAATAAAATTTTCCTCCTACAAATTTTTGGGTGTGCGAACAAAATGTGGTAAAGGTGTTTTCTTCTGGTCCATACCATCAATTATCAAACCCAAAAATGTATTCAGATTATCATAACACTTCTTTTGATGCTTGTACAACTTTTTCCTTTCACTTGTTTGTTGTTCACGATGCTCCCGAAGTTCTTTGACAATGGAATCTACAACATAAAAGAAATTCATTAAGAAATATGTTTTCATAGTTGATGACAATACAATTTTAAAAGTTAAAGTTATGAATGCTTACCTCTTTCTAACCCTTCATATTTATCCCTTTTTTATTTAAGAGAAGCACATGTACTGCAAATCCCCATCCTTTTCATCTTAGGAATACGGGAATTGTTGAATTCTTTCTTCCATACCTTCACAAAATTGATATGTAATAAACCGACCATGTCCCTCAGAACCTTATGCATATTCTTTGTACAAGTTGTAGGTTTATCGTCTTGAAAAATTATCGGGAATATGTATTGTCTCTGTATTTGGCATACATTTTCCATGCTTTTAAAATAAATCTTTCATCCAAGACATTGCAATATTTGATAATGTCCCAAACTGTCGTTTATGACGTACTTCTGAATAAAATGTGGGATCCTTTTCCAAATTTTCTTGGATTGTTGAGAGACGAAAATTACCCATCAAATGAAACATTTTGAAAGCCTTTCTACAGATAAATAAAGACCCAATATGATAATCATAACTTGACAATGTAGATTGCATGCACCCAACTAAATATGAATTTTGCATGATTTTATTCATTGATAAATATCTCTTCATTTTCTCTAATGCAAATGAAATCCTTATGTTTCAAGAAATCCTTTTGACAACATTCACTTGAAATGAGAGCATTGATAGAACTTCTTCTCATCAAATATTTTGATCTACCCCTTATATAACTAGAACATCTTGGATTGATACGAAAAGGTCTGCTCCTACTCCTCAATATAATATTTCCTGGCAACATATCCACCATTGGATCATCATTTGTATAAGCATTTTCATCATCATTCTGAGTAATGTTTTCCTCACTATGATCAGTTGTGCTTTTGAAATACTGACTAGGAGGGTATTCTTCAACTTTCCCTTCTTTAGTGCTACTGTCATAGTCCTTAGAATTAGGACTAAATGGAAAACTTGAGTTGATGTTTATTGGATATTCTTTCTCATGTGCATTGTTAGTGCTACTCTCATAGTCCATAGAATTAGGACTACATCGAAAATGTGACTATTTACTTACTGAAAATTCTACATCATCTTCTTTGTCACTGCTACTCTCATAGTCCTTAGGATTAGGACTAAGTTCTTCATCCTGTCCTTCGTCAATACTGCTCTCATAGTCCTTAGGATTAGGACGAAGTGGAAACTGCGACTCTTTATTTATTTGAAATCTTCATCATTGCTGCTCTTATAGTCCATAGGATTAGGACTAAGTGGACACCATGACACTCTATTCATTTGAAATTTTTCATCACGTTCTTCATCACTGTTGCTTTCATAGTCCATAGGATTAGGACTAAGTGGCAATTGTGACACTATTCATTTGAAATTCTTCATCAGGCTCTTCATCACTGTTGCTCTCATAGTCCATAGGATTAGGACTAAGTGGACACCGTGACACTTAATTCTTTTGAAATTATTCATCATGTTCTTCATCACTGCCGCTTTCATAGTCCATAGGATTAGGACTAAGTGAACACTATGACACTCTATTCAGTTGAAATTCATCATCATGCTCTTCATCACTGTTGCTCTCATATTCCATAGGATTAAGACTAAGTGGACACCGTAACACTCCATTGTTTTGAAATTCATCATCATGCTCTTCATCACTGCTGCTCTCATAGTCCATAGGATTATGACTAAGTGGACATCGTGACACTCCATTCTTTTGAAATTCTTCATCATTGTTGCTCTCATAATCCATAGGATTAGGACTAAGTGGAAACCATGACTCTTTATTGATTTGAAATTTTTCATCCCATATTTCATCAGTGCTGCTCTCTACTCATCTTGTATAAAATCTCTATTTATAGTGGAAGAATTTCCATTATATTCATCAATATGAATAGATTTGTTACGCGACGAAGATGTTGATGCTTCACAAAACAAAAGTTCACTATCAAAAGAATCCATGCCTTTCAAATAGAAGAGGTTGAATGATACAAATGAAGACTCTCCTAATGACAATATATAGCTTAAAGAATGAAAATTTCCCTCCAAAAAAATTGTTTCATGCATTTCCCTCCATTATTTTCTTCTACAATTTATTGAAAAATTTTAACTAATTTTTTTTTATGAAATAAATCTTTAAAATTAAAATTGTAAACTAAATCTTTTACCTAAATTAATTCCTTACTTAAACTATATAATATTTACTAAACAATTAAATGTTTTTTTTTTATTATTATTATACCTTCTAAAACAAATTAATCCCACATTCACCGTGTTGTAAAACAATTTCGTAATGTTCGATTTATCATAGTTTCCTATATCGCCATAACAAAATTAACAAGTTAAAATTTATAAAAACAAATTAATCCCACATTAACAGTACGGTAAAACAATTTCGTAATTTCCTCTATATAATAAATTTCATTATCATTATTCCTCACATGAAATCAAGCTTTTCAAGGTTCGTTAAATGACTTGCAGCGAATTTGTGGAGCAGTTACATTTCTATCAACAACATATTCAACAAAGGATTATCGCATTTGAAAGGTTAGTTAATTTTTCTGCTGTGCAAATTTTAAAATTAAATAAGTTTAATGAAATTTAATTTTTTTTAGAAGTTAAAAATTTTTGTGGGACAGATTTACCCACTATGTCTGCAGTGGGCGTGGTGGGCCCGATAATCTCCACCCTACCCTAGCCGGCCGTTAGGCCATCGAGGGTGGGTGGGGGGCGGCTGGCGGCCAGCCTTCGCCCCACCCAGGCGGTGCAACGACCTACTGGGGTGGCAGGCCAATTTCGAGAATTAGCCCGCCTCCCTGATGGGCTGTTGGACCGCCCAGGTGGGACGGAGGCTGGCTGCTTCCAGGAATCGGCCTACCTGGGTGGGGCGGAGGGCTGGCGCTACCGGATTTGGGTGGGCTGGGGTGGGGTTGGGGGGGGGGGGGGGGGGTGGGGGGGGGGGGGGGGGGGGGCTGCAGTGGGGAGGGGGGGGCAGTTTGTGGGCCGCTAGTGTGTGGTAGGGGGTTGCCTCCAGTTGCCGGCTCGGGTGGCTGACCAATTTCTGGGGTGGGGCGACAGTGTGTTGTATTTTTTAAATTATTATGTTTTACTAAATTAATTATCATTTATCATTTTTTTGTTAGTTTAAGCTATTATTTTTTGGTAATTTAGTGATCTATATGTGTCTTTTTTCAGGAAAATGGCATCAAACAAGATTTTTGTGAATCTTTCTAGACCAAAGACTGTTAAAGGTGGATTTTCAAAAAACATGGTTGAATGAATCAAACCTGAGTTGATAGCTACAAATATTTCAAGTGCCTCAAACGATAAGAAAATGATTTCATACTGGAAGAAATCAAAAGAAGTGAAACTTCTAGCAAATGTCTTGTTAGCGCTCGAATCTGCCCCAGGCTGAGGAAGGCAAAACTCAAGGCAACATTAAACCACGCTCAGCCTCGTAGCTAGCCCTACGAGGACAAGAGAGGGCTCTCTCCGGGTCAATCTCAGAAAAAGGTAATCAAAGAGGCTCGAGATGACTGAATTGATGACTAATTTTAGGCTAGGTATGAAGTACAAGGACTATGGAATTTATTTTTTGAAGTTTTGTTGAATTCAAGGGAAAGGCAATTTTGGGTGTGGGGATGAGGCACAACTTTTTCAGAGGTCTACTTGGGGCAAGATAGGTGATTGTTTTGATGCCTTTAAAGTGATTGAATGAATAGACATGACAGGTGAGGAGCTAAGGAGAGCAAGGAAGTCTCGAGGATTCTCCTTAAACTGAAGAAAACATGGAAAATTAAACAAACCTAAAGGCAGAGCATAGTAAATTTATGGATTCTAACTTAACACTTCATTTGTTTAATTGCAGAAGATTTAAATAAGGAAAGTGGTACACATACACAACTTACAAGTACTGAGAGAAACACACCATCAACACATAAGGCCACATGAATCCCAAATAGTGCTGCAAATCCCTGGTCTATCCTTTGCCAAAATTGCAGATAAAATATGTACAATAGTGTATCAAGCTCTTCCCAAGAGTCCAACCCTGAAAATTACTAAGAAAATACATAATATAGGCAAGCTAACACATTCCCTTGCCTCTAGGGGTCGAGCTCATCATCCTAGGAGCTGTTTCAACCAATTCTAAATAAAGCACTACAATCTAGGCAGTCAAAACAACTTGCCTCTATAAGCTAGGAAACCAATTCATTTGTTAAATTTTTGCTATTTTATGAATGAATCATCTAGAATAAGTAAATAAATGTCATGTCAACATAAAGTTCCATTAATTACATCAAGAAGGGTGAAAAATCCCATCAAAAGTCAAAACTGGTCAAACTGGCTTCGTTTCCTGAGCTGAAGATGAAAACTTTGCAAAAAATCTTGATGCGCCGCGCGCCACTGGTGCATCGCGCGCCCAACCTGATGTGTAGCACGCCCTGGAAACAGCCCAATTTACTCACAAACTCACAAAATCGCCTTAGAAAAATGCTCTTTGCTCTTGGAATGTAGAATGGGTTGCAAATGAGGAGAAATATCTTCATATAGACTCCTTGTTAATTTTTGCTTAACCCAAAACCCATTTTCTTATGTTTGGTTGTTGACACTTTTTCAAAATTAATAGGCTTTGACCTTTTTGGTTTCCCCTTTAAAATTGGTTGAAATAATGATTTTCTCTGATAATTTTTTGCAGGGATAGCTCTGATATGCTCTGGCAAAGGAGACCAAGGCTGCACTTGAACGATTGAAGAACTGAAAATTTTGAGAATTTTTTACAAAAATGAGATGGCGACTTATCTTCAAAATAGAGTTTTGAAGAGAAGTCCTAATTCAGCTGTACAATGATGAAAATTATTGAAGTGATGATCTATCAAAGACATCCCTCTGGCCTGCTGGTCTTCTAAGACTTTTCAAGACAAAATTGACTCAACCATAGACCTAAGACCTCAAAATTTAAAACATGATTGTAAATGACCTTTGAAGACTTATTTTAATAAACAGGCCTGAACCAATAGTGCCAAGCACGAGGGGAATGAATGACACAAACCGCTCCATCAGAGTTATGGCATGCCTAACGAAATGCAACTGATCAAAAACTGATGGGACACCTAATCATGAAATGCAAAAGAGCTTTGATCTCTGACGGAGGGATAACTAGACCGACTCTAACATGTCTAGTATGTGAAAGAAAGAGAAAGAAAAGATGTGCATATATATCTATATGTTTATATACCTAACAATAATGGAACTTATGAGGTGCTAGGAAAGGTAATAGACATGTGTTCGGTACCAGACAATGAAGTAGTTTACATACTTACAAAACCACCCAAGTCACATGAAAGGATTAAATACCAGTTATCATATTCATTGTATGACACAAGAAAGGTATTTACAAAGTTGGGTAAACAAATCGTAAATGAGATGAAACAAAATATCGTAAGTATTGTTATTTATATTTGTGTTTTGCATTCTTGTAACTGTCTTGTTATATTTTTATAACTTTGTTTTTATTGACGATATTTTGTTTGGCATAATTTTATTGAAAGTTGTTCAATTATGTTGGGAGTTATTCATTTCATAGAGAATGGTATTATGAAAGTTGCTAGCAATTTCTATTCAGTGTCAGAAGAATATATGGCAAACAAGAAAAATGTAATAATTCATGATGCTACAAAACTACATCCAAGGGATCAGAAAAAATGCCTCTAGTGGATAAATCTAGCAAAGGTAGACAAGTTACTTTTGAAGATGAGGAAGTTGAAACTAACACTGAAAAATATGTTGTTGTTACTGAGGATGACATTGGAACTGGTGTTAGAAAGAAGAAGAGTCGTAAAAGACCAAAAGTAACAATGCCTAAGAATAAATATGTTCTAGTTAATGATGAGAATGTTATGAGGAAGAAAAGTAAAGTTGAACATTCTGAAGTAGTCATTACCAACAGTCAAGATCCTAGTGAAACTTCAAGAGAAAGCAGAGAAATCATTACACCAGGAGCTGATTTAGAGGATGGCATTATTAAAACAAAACAAAATGCCATTCGACAGAACTTGACAAAGAGAAACTTAATTGAGGGTGGCCGTACTTTTCAGCTTAATGTGAGACAAATCTATAACACAAGTGAAGGAAAATGTAAATATCAAATCAGAAAGCCACACCACCTGCATGTTCACAACTTGAAGACATTGATGAGGTACAATCCATATGCTCATGTGGTTAATTATGTGCTTCTTGTTGATCCAGATCAAGTTCCCAACAAAGAAGCATTTGATAAGCCAAAATGTTTTTAATACAATTATTATGTGTTTGGGGGGAACCATTCTGTAGAAGCTCAAAGACAATTGATGGAGGAATATCCCAATAACCCATGTTTTGAAACAACGAAATGTATCATTTATTCTAGTTTATCAGATACATAAGCAAAGTTAGTGGCATGTGATCATAATTCAGATGATGAATACAGGATTTCTATGACTTTCATCCAAAGGGTTAGATTTATTCATAGTGAATTTGAAGAAAAATGTGGTGGGGATAAGCTAAATGTTACTGTAGATTTTTGAAAGGAATGTTGTATGGAAATAGGCTATCAAATTGAGGAGAAAATCAATTCAAAAGGCAGTAGAGTAAATACTGATTTATTCATAGGTATTGATAACCTTTTCCAGTTGGCATTTAGAACTGGAGCAATATGGGAATTGATTAATAATATTTTTAGCATGTGGGAGAACATTGGCATTAAAAACTAGAAGGTCAAAAGGTCTAAACCATTGATATGTAGCAACAATAAATCAGGTCCTAAAATGAAGCAGCTTCCAGAAGATATGACTATCACACCTTGGAGAGCATTTCAAGGAGTGAAGGATGAAAATTTTTTCAAAGAAATGTTATCTCGTGCGAGATCAGGGGAATTATCATTGGAGGAAATGTCCGAGGAATTTCAAAAGTAAGTTTATTGAATTATTTTTACTTATTTCTAGATTATAATTTTCTTTTAAATATAACATATTGTTCTTGGTAGTATTTGTTATACATATCATTATATTAACTTTTTTGACTTTATCTATGCAGTCACAAAGTTTACATGAAAATACAAGAACAAATGATTAAATTGTTGAATGAAGATAGTTCGGATGATGTTGTACACAACTATCTAGATTCAAGTTCCACATCAACATTAAAAAAAATTATCTTGCATTTAAAAAGGTATGTTGATTTATACATTCATTTTTATTGATTTGTATATTATTTTTATTTTATAACTTACACTTATATTTGTTTGTTTTATTAAAGATAAGGAAGGATGCAAATGGAACTAGATAGTTTCAAAACCTTTATTGAAAAAATTAAGATCAAAAGACTAAAGAAGCAACGTCTTAAGAATGTTGAACTTGATCCAACTCTTACTCATTTCATTTGGAATGGGCTTGACTATATTCAATATCAAGTAATACAAGGCGACTGTGAAGACATTGCTAAAATGATACCTAAAAGGGATTATGCCCTAGTTATTGCAGATATTCCCCATGGTTTCAATATTCCAAACATTGACTGTGATAGTGGCCCTTATACTTATCAAGCTCTTAGTAAAGTGGTTGTGGGATTTCTAGAAGTCACATCATCACCATTTTGGAGATTTGTGACATTTCATTCAGACACACAATTGGCAATGTTATTGTCAGGCTTTAAGGGGAAAACAAACTCAAGGATGCAACGTACATAGTAAGACGTTGAAAATGTATATTTGATTAATGTTAAAAAATTCATTTATGTACAACTTAACTGAACTTTTACTATTTCATGTTATAGGCAAAATTCAAATATTCTTAACCGTGAAGATCAACCATTTATAAATGATTGTGAGTTCATCCATATTGATAGTTGGGAAAAAGATGATAGCTATGTCTATTATTTGTAATCGAGTAGATGGAAAGAGTCATAGCCAAGTACTCGATTATGATGTTGTTGTGAGAAAACTAACATAGGAAGACAAAAAAGAAAAATGAGAGATAGTTAATATTTATCAAAAACCACAGTTATTGATTAACTATCTTATAGACATATGTTCAAATGAAGGAGATTGAGTTTTGGATTTATTTTTTGGCTCAGGTAAGTTTTATTATATGGAATTGAATTTCAATATCTTATTTCTTAATTTATATGTCATTGTACTAATTTACTTCATTATTTTTTTTGTGCTTGATAATTAGGTACAACACTAGCATGTTACCTTAAAAAAGGAGAAATAGCATTGCCATTGAAAAAGATCCAATACAGTGCAATTTTATTCAACAAAGAATTAATTCTCTTCAATTTCTTCTAGATGCATTGCAAGAAATTGGGTTTAAGAAAGGGAACTTTAGTGAATCACGTGTGGCAAAAAAGGCAAAAGAACCCCAACCACCATTACTTGGAATGATTGGAAAGGCATACATTTGGAGATTTGCAGACAAAAAAGATCCATTAGAAGAGGAAAATGAGAAAAATGAAGCAGAAAATATTGTGGAAGAAGACAATCATGAAACTCTAGAGGATGAAGAGTTTGGATTACGTGATATTGTTGATTAAATTTAAGTTATGTTTGGAAATCAAGCTCAATTTTTTGTAACTGTTAATTAGTTATAATTGTAATTTTTTGACTTTGACATTTTATGAGAAGAATAAGCATTCAATTAATGTTGTTATGTGCTCAATATTTATATTATGTGATTTTCACATTAATTTTTATGTTAATCATTATTTTTTGAAAAAAACAGTGATTATTATTTTTTTTTGACATGAAATTTTATATATATATATATATATATATATATATATATATATATATATATAAAATTTAAAAACCATTTTTACTTAAAATTTTCCTATAAAAATTGTGATTTTGACATGTCATTTCTAGCAAAAATTACAAAAAATGATCAAAATGTGTAATTTTTTTTTTTTTTTTTTCCACTGGAAAAATTGTAATTTTTCATTAAGACTTAGAAAAATTACATATTGTAGATGCTATTGCATATTCCGTATCATTCTGGCCTCTAAGGAATTGTTTCAAAAATTCACCAAAAAGCTAAGTACCTTTCAGATTCACCATGCAGGGTGATCTTCCAAAAAACTGTAAGAGGAGCCTGTTATAAGCCTATACATATGCCACGCAGGGCATTTAAGATCCACATATATGTCTTGTGAAATAAAATATATACAAAGTCAAATTTACATTTCTCAAAAATAGACATAATAACCAGTGATCAAGGGCTCTCTGCCCTATGATAATGCTGCTCTATATATGGGCGATGGTAGTAATGGTATTCATTTGTACCCTGTTGTGTGTAATTTTTTAGTTATATCTATGTTGAAAATGGTTATTTTTATGTCAATAGTTAAAAATTATTGTTTTTTAAAGACAATTATTTCATGTGCAATTAAAAATTAATTAACGATGTATAAATATGTAGAATACAGAAACTTCAAAATATCGACCTTTTTCTTTAAATATGCAAAACAATAAAAACCTCACTCCAAAAAAAAAAGTAAATAAAAACAAGAAAATATGAAGAAGAAGACCACTTCAAAAATTGTTAAATTTAGAAAATAATTATTTACATTTTATACATTAGAAAATTTAAAGTCAAAAAATAGGTATTTTAAAAAAAAGGGTTTGGTGCAGAATCACCACTTTTTAAAGTCAGCATGCAAATCACTAACATTCTAAAACGTAATGTACATAGAAAAATTTAAAATGCCAAAAACTATGCTCTAAAAAAAATATGTGTGTTATGCATCGCCCCTTTTCAAAATCGGGTCACTTTCTTGCTATCTCTACGAACTAGGTAACAGTGTCAATTCCCGTTTCAAAATTTACATTGTTAGATCTTGAATGAATATAAAAATATAAAGAGAGGACATAATGAGATTGTAGAAGAATATTGTGATAGGTTTAATGAGTTTTACAATGCAATTCCAACTGCCACTAAACCTTCCCCGGGCTTGGCCCTTATACATTTCCCAGAAGGATTTGATGTTGATATGGCATATCAACTAAGAGAAAGATACCCTACTACCTTGGAGGAAATGCAAGCTAATGCCCTTAAATGCGAGGCTAATTTATTAGCCAAAATAGTAAAATTAAAAGTTGAAAGAAGGGTTACAATCAAAGAGGAACCTTCATCTTCTTCTACCACTGATTATAAAATAGATAGTCTACTTAGAATCATGGAGAAAATTATGGATAGAATAAGCATAATTGATAGGGCTCTTCCTTTTGCCCGACTGCCTGCAATTGCTTTTCCATTTGTTCATTCTCAGCTAACATGAACTTTAATTTTGAGCTTGTGGTTCGTGCATAAGCTAAGGTGGCATCGGCAAGGGCAACTTGATTCTTTCTGACATCTGACACTATCACCCTTTCCTTCATGAATGTAGGTGACATGTGGTCATCCATAAAGTACTTTCTCCATTCTTGTACAATCTTCTTCTACAACTCGTCAAATGATAAATTGTAGACATCCATCACCGGATCATCATCATGGAGAACAAACTCTCCTTGCTCGCTCGGAGCTAGTTTTGACACTAGAGGTGGTGGAGACTGAGAGGTGACCTCGGATGCCTTCGACATGAGGTCAATGTCTTGATCCTATGGCTCATGCCCCAATTCTATGCATGTCACTTCAATCAGTTTCTCATTCTATGAGCAAGCTCCAGATCTTACATCTATTCACCCTCTTCTTTAGATGTTTGTTGTTCTAGCTCCTCAACATGTATGGGCGTTGTTTGCTCTGTCATTGCACCTTGCCTTTCTTCTTCCTCCTATTTCTGCTTATCTTCACTCTCTCGCATTCTCAACTCTTTCTGTTCCTTCAACTTCTTCTCCATTTCCTACAAATTTTGTTTTGCTTCCTTCAGCCTTTTCTTTTCTCTCTTCCTTCGCTCTGCTCTCTTTAGTCAATGCTCCCTCTTTGCCTCCACTGCCAAAGCTACTTTCTCCAAGATAAGATATGCTCTCATCTTGTAGCTTTGCTTTGCCTCTCATTTTTTAGAAATCTTCCTCTTGCCCTTGTTGTGCACTGGCTTGTTGCTTATTGTTGTTGTTGTTGTTGTTTCTTCCTGCGTTGTTGCTACCTGCAGAGAAACTTTCCAAGTTGTGGCTATACTGACTGGCTCATGGAGCTTGGAATCATTGTCGTAGTACCTCCAATGGTCCTCCCCGTGTCATTGAAATGTACCATGGATCCATGGATAGTACACCTTCACACAATGGTTCTTGTAAATATCATGGGGATGATATAGATTAAAGTATTTGGTGCTGAACTCGAACTTCACTATTTCCTTAGCTTCAACATCTACATCCTTCAAGCTCTTAATCTCGTACAATCCAATCCTCAAAGGAAGAGTGGGCCATGGTGCCTTCATCGTCCTATGCAACCCTGTTGAGATGTTATATGAGACCTCTTGCATGACCAATTTTTTCGTTGCATACCTTGGTATAACATGCAAAGACTTCTCACCGCCAAACATCCTGATGAAGGTGCCACCTGGTGAGGCATACAAATCTCCAATGTCAAGTATTGCATCCATTGCCTCTTGGGACATGCAAGGTGGATCCTGCTCCAATATCAACTTGTACAATGGGATAATGAAATGGTCATTCAACCTCGCCATAACTCCTCGGTAGCTACAATCAGAAAGTAACTTGCAATAAATGTTGATGACAGTCTCTTTCGGTGTCAATGTCTAGCTCATGCCAGGAAAGTGATGTTGGGCACAAATTGCATCAAGGATGCAGACCTGTAGAACCTCTCTTTCTCATTATTGGGTGGATTTCAGGCGTTACTCACATGGAATTTGAATTGAAGAGCCAACAAGTCCAAATAGTTGAATATCCTTCCATCATTCACCAACTAGTCCAACACAACCACCCAACCTTCAGGAAAGGTCTTCTTGCTCTCTTGACCATAAAATCAACATGAAAATATGATAAAAGACTAGCAGGCCTTCCTGAGAGACTTAGTCTTGTAAACATGATTAGGTGTCATTCTGAACTTTGATGGATCTTTCACCCAACACTTGACAATATCTCTGGTGTTCACAAAGCTATGGGTGGCATAGAAAAGTGTGTCCATGAAGTTCACTCACTGAGGTAAATGATACATATACTGATATTTTTGCACCCCGAAGGTGGAAATCTCTATCCTGCTGGCGATGCTCACTATCATAGTCTCTGGATCTGTGTGTGAGACAATCCAGTGGATGATCTCGCAGATGGGATGGTGGGGTACTTGCATGCAACCTTGTATAAGCCTGATTGTTGGATATTGATATAAACTTGTCGATCCTCTAAGTCTTCCTTGAAGTCCTCTACAAAATTATCCTTGATTTGATGCCATGTCAACTTCATGCCTTTCTCAATGAAAAACTGAGTGTTTGCAAAAACTTGCAAGTTCACTAGCACCTGCTCAACTGCTTTCCCAATACTACTCTCGACAATATACTCTTTGATTCATATCCTTATGATTCATGATGATTGGCTGTTAATTGTAATGGCTAAAGAGACGCTGAAAAGCTGTTGTACCTGGAGATAGAGATGACACTCATGGCATGAAAATGTTATCTTAAAACCAAAAGCAACTTCAAGAACAGACCAACCAACAAACTGTGCTAGTGTTGGGAGGGAGTAAACAATCTTGGTTCACAGAGGTGATTGGCTTCCTACTAGAACAATGCAATGCACATTCGTGAAAATCAGTGCAGAGGTCTTGCTGACTGGAACTGCACAATGCGTAGTTCAGTCTGGGCACATGCCAGGTGATACTGCACGTTGCGCAGGCTCAGTGGCCAAGGCTTAGGATTGGCTCCTGAAACTATGCAGTGCGCAATTGGAGCCAGGCCTAGGCAGCCTCTACGCAATTCCAGAAGCCAAGGCCAAGACCTTGAGCTCCAAAAATGCGCACTGCATGCTGGGAAAATGAGATCTGGGCTAAGGAAGCCCAAATCTTCCCAAGGGGAGTGTGAAATCGACTAGATCTGAAGGATGGTGTGATGCTGAGTGAAGATCTCACTGAGTGATGATGCATGCAATTGAAACAAGTGCATGAATCGATCAAATTGAAGTAAAATGAAGCATGTGGAGAGAGTTTCCGCAATGATGACCATTAGTGCAAAACTGGGTAATGCATGTGACACTTGGGAAATACAACGCAAAATATAAAACAATACTTCTACAATCTAAAACAAGTTAAAATGCCAACGGTAATTCAAAAAAATGAATGAAACAACACTCTCACAAGCTAAACAAACAAAAGTGATAGAAAAAACAACAAAATACTAGAAAATCAATACTTACCCAGAAAATCAAGGACAATTGCACCTAAGGTTCCTTGATCTCCTTGGAAATTCCATAGCTCCAAGATTGAATGTGCAAATGAGCTATGGCAACATCGATTAAATAGATTAAGTTGATTTAGGGTTTATGACATTGTTATCACTAGGTTAGAACAGGTTGGGTTGTGTCAACCTCCAACTAAATGTAACTATTTCAGACCACTTGAACTGGAATTTAGTCCTTCCAATCTAAGAGGGCTCTCTCAAAATATTTATAAAATGACTGTAATAAACTCAAAATTTAGATGACTAACTCTAATCTCTTTCTGTGATTTTGTAGGTGAATAAAAATGTGATGACTGCCACCATTGGGCATGGAGTCAAATTAAAACAAATTATGATCAACAAAAATGTTTAATGGAAGATGAGGCATCTATTGATTTGAAACTGATACAAATGAACACCCACAGTTATATATAGTAAAATTGGAGCAATTTGACACGATTTCCAAGTAATTAAGATACTATGTAAAGCTTGAAACAATATGATAAAAACCCATAAAAGCCATGACATGAATCTCAGGTACAAAAACAGATTTGTTGCAGATTTTCTATTAAAAGATAAAAATATTACAGAAGGTCAGTTCTTCACATTCTCCATCCATCCTCCTCAGAGTCGAAAATCTACTTATTTATAGAGAAAAGATCTCTTTACATATCTTCCCACCTAGGCTAAATTCAATTCACTGTCCTAGAGACCCATTTCTACTTTTCTTCTAACTAACAAAGTTTTCATAAGGATTTTATGTTTTAATAGAGTTTAAATACAAATAGGAGTCACATCTAAACATAATTTATCTAATTGTTACAATAATTTAGGAAAATTGCAACTGTTTGTCATGTTGGCATTGTATTTATGGAAATTCAGAACATTTGGCCTTTCGATTCTTCTTGTGTTCTTTCCGGGGCTTCAAATAAGCAATGTTATTTTTCCTACTGGTAGACGTGTTGTTTGTTGATTAAAACATGTTTGAAAGTGTCTTCACTACCCTATGTGTCTTGTTGTCATGATTTCTCTACATTCTGTTTGATGGCCATGAAGTTGGATATACGCCGAAAAATGACCTCACCTTCCCACTGAGTGAAAGCAAAATATACGTTTTAATGTTCATTGATATCGGCAGTTGATCCGAGCCGATGCAATCTGGGTCGTCGATCCGGGCCTGTTGGTGCTGCAATCCCAATACAGGAGAGGGCCTTTTTACCATATTTCATATTTCTTGTTAATTGTCCAGACATGAAACTACAATAAAGCATGATACATAAAATATCACATACTAAATCAGGATTCGCACATCGCCATCGGGGAATCGTAAGGGGATTTTACACTGATTTGTGGTGATTTTTATATATGTTGGAACTGAAATTTTAAAAACCATAGTACATAATGTTTCGTGTCCATCGCAATCGCAAGTCAGAAGGGACTTTGGTGAAAGAGGGACTTACGACTTGTGTGATTCTCAATTGCGATATAATAATCACCCGGGGGGGAGTTATTGCAATCTGCGAGCGAGACTTATTGCAATCGACAGGAAGAGAACTATCACAATCGGCGAGTGGGGAAATAACTTTGCGATATCGATGGAGGAGAGAATTTGCGATATGTGATATCGCAATCGCAAGTTAAAAAGGGACACAGGCGGATATGTATCACAAAAAGGGAAGGGGTCGAGAGTGATTATGGTTTGTGGGTCTAGGCACTTAAAAAGGGTTTCATCATGATTTCTGAATGTTGTAAAACATTTCAAAGGCGAATGGGAAATATGGCTAGAGTTGGATATACAAAGGGATTTCGGCTAGAGTTAAAAATGGGTCACTGCGGCTAGAGTTTAAAAAACAAAGGAAAAAATGGGGTTCGTGAAATAAATGGGTTTTATAGATTATGGGAATTTCTCCAAAACAATTTAAACTCGACACGTTCTTTCTCCTTTAATCTCCAATTTGCAAAGCACAACAACCTCTTTCAAAAAAGAAGCAGATAGATGCAAATGATTAATCAAACTAAAGATGATTTCTAGGGGTTATCATGGATAATAATGGCTCCAATGGGGATGTTGCACCCCTGTGGTGCAGTAAAGAACCAGTAGACCATTTGCCTTATTGAAAACTGAAAATTGACGACATAATCTCCAAGTTTTTAATGGCCTTAAATTCGGGCTCAAACTTGTCAAATATATCATCCACACCTGCAAATGAGAAAAATAAAAAATTGGAATATAAACTATGGTGTTTCTTCCAACTAGATCAAGAGATATAATGTTTAAGAAACCTGCCATTAACAGTCCTCCTTCATATAGTTGACCATCCATATCTTGCAATATAAATGTATTATTTCCATGATAGGCTGAAATCTTATACAGCCCCTTCTAGAGATTCTCAAACTTGACATGTTTTCCTTTATCTTCAATCTTAGCCTCCCACTTCAAAACTAAATCTTGAGGACTTAAATTTTATTCTTTGATCTTTTTGTCAAAAGTATTTTTAATTTTGTTATGAGATTCTTGATGATTGTTGTAAACTTCTTCTCTTTTTTCCTGTAGAGGAATTAGCTGGTTGGTCCTCCTTTGGATAACATTTGGTTCTTCTTCTAGTCCTTGCAACAGTTTCATGCCTGGAACTCCAAGAGAAATAGAGAAAACAGCTTCAGTTCCATAAACTAATTCATATGGAGAAACTCCTATAGATATTTTAGTACACATTATGTCAGTCCATAGAGAAAATTTAAGCTTTAAATTCCATGAACTTTTATTTTCCTGCAAAATCTTTTTGATGATTCTAACTAGGCTTTTTTTCGATGATTCAGCTAAGACATTATCTTGGGGGTAGTAAGTTATAGAATGACCAAGAGTGATATTATACTGGTTACAAAAACTTACCAGCCATTTTGATTTGAAATCCTGAGCATTGCCAGTGATGATCTTCATGGAGCAACCAAATCTTGACATGATGTTATTTTCCAGAAATTGAGTAATGACTGCATCTATAGCTTGTCTTGTGGGAATTGCTTCAATCCACTTTGTGAAGTAATCAGTGGCTGTTAAGATCCACCGATGTTGGACTGAATATGTAGGATGTATTTCGCCAATAAAATCTAACCCCCACTGCTGGAAAGGGGCTTCCACAAAAGCAGGTTTCGAGGGAAATGAGAGTAATTTCATTTTTCCTTCAAATATTTGACATTCATGACAAACAACAACCTTTTTGTATACATATCTGAACATTGAAGGCCAATAAAATCCTGCTCTGAGTATCTTATTTTTTGTTTCTATCTAGTAATGATGTCCTCCACAATCACCTTTATGAAACTCTTCAATCACCTTTTCAACCTCATCTTCCAATAGACAGTTAAGAAGTATTCCACCCGAACATTTCCAATACAAACATTTATTCAAAACACAATATCTCATTGATTTCAACTTGAAAAATATGGATTTCGATTTTTTTAGTTTAAGAGGATATCTATGAATTTTTAGTACATAGATAACATCTTTATACCAATCTGACATTGTAAACTTTTGTTCAACAGGGATCATCTCTTCATATTCGATTGTATCTAAATTTTCTGCTACAAAATTGATATCTAGACAGTGAAAAATTGATTGAGTCATCAACTTTGCTACTCCTTGTCCTTTTACCAATTTTGTAGGCCTGATTTCCAAATCATACTCTAGCAGAGTAGCAATCCACTTACTCCTTTTACCATATGGATTAGCTTGAGTTAATATGTCTTTTACTACAACATTAGGTACATAAGAAACAATGTATGAATGAATAACATACACCCTGAAATATTTAAGAGCTTTCACCAAATCATAAGCTTTCTTCTCCATGATGTTAGATTTCAATTCAAAGTTTCCAACTGTTCTACTGAAAAATGAATCAAGTTGTTCATAACCTAGTTGTCCTTTCTGCAACAATACTCCAGCGATTGTGTGTTCTGAAGCAAAAGTAAAAACCAAAAAATACTTTGAAAAATCAAGATTTGTGAGGACTAGAGCCTAAGTAAGAGCCTTTTTTATTTCTTCAAATGAATTTTTATCCTCTGCTGTCCATTTAATATCACAATATTTCCTAAGCATCTTTGTGATGTGTTTCACAATTTCTGCAAAGTTAGGAACAAATCTTCTCATAAAATTCACTTTGCCTAAAAAATATTGGATTTCTTTTCTAGTTCCGGGAAAACCAATATTTTGGATACCAGAAGCCCTACTTAGATCAATCTTAATTCCTTCCTTTGATATAATATGACCCAACAACTTTCCCTTTGTCAAAGCAAACATACTCTTAGTAGGGTTTAGAGAAATACCGATTTTTTTGCATTTTTGAAAAACTCTCTCCAAGGGCTTGAGAAGATCTTCTTCTTTTTTAGAAAATACAGTGATATCACCCAAATATACCACTACCAACATGTTTATCTCATTTGCAAATGCAATGTCCATACCTCTCTGAAAAGTTACCCCTGCATTCATAAGCCCAAAAGGCATATTTGCATACATAAATGTTCCCCAGGGTGTGGTAAAATTTGTCTTCTCTTAGTCATCATGATGTACCAATCTCTGATTATAGCCTGAGAAACTGTATAGGATTGACATCCTTTGTGATCCTATAATTTTCTATAATATATGATCCATTTTGTGAAGTGGATAATTATCTTTTAATGAAGCTTTATTCAAGTCCCTGAAATCAATGCATATCCTAATTTCCCCATTCTTCTTTCTCACAGGCACTAGGTTATCCAACCACTTGGAAAATCTCAATGGAACTATGATCTTTTCTTCAAACAATTTTTTGATCTCCTTTTCAAACAATGGGAAAAGAAATGAATTTATCCTTCTTAGTTTTTGCTTGAAAGGCTTTTCATTTTATTTTATTGGTATTGTATGTTGAATAACTTTTGGACCATAGGTTTTTAAATCATCATAACTCCATGCAAAAATACCTATGTATTTCTTCATCAAATCTAAATATTTTTGTTTTTCCCCAAGAGAAAGAAATTTGGATAACTTTACATTCTTTGGATTTTCTGTAGTACCAAGATTATAAGTTTCAACCTCTTCATCATCATATTTTACCTTAGGGTTTTTGGCCACATCATTTTGGTCAAATAACTTCCCAAGAGGAATCGGTCCCTTTGGAATACAATTGTTTTTGAGCTGGAAAACTTTGGTATTGGCTTTAGATTTAGCAAAGATGTTTTGCTAGTCAACTTGAAGAGATTCAAATTCTTCTTTCAATTCTTGAAAATTTCTAACTTGCTGGTCATTATCAAATACTTGCTAGTTTGTTATGTTATTAGGAATAGCAGGCCTAAGCCAAATTTCAACTTAATATTTATTTTTGGAATGAATTGGAATTGTAAATTGACTTGCTGGAACAACCAAAGAATCTGCAACGTTGTTTTGTTCTCTAGGCTTGATGGTCAAATTATATTCTTCAAAATTTTCCAGCAATTCAAGAATCATATTTTTGTATGCTCTCATTCTAACATCCTTGGTTTGATAGGTGTTGTTAACTTGTTTGATGACCAATTTAGAATCACCAAAAATAGATATTTTCTTAGCACCTAAATTTTTCAAGACTTTTAAACCCAAAACCAATGCTTCATACTTTGCCATATTATTTGTGCAAACGAAATTCAGTTTATAAGAGAAAATGTACTTTCATCTCCTCAACTAATTATCCATATACCTGCACCATCTCCATCTCTTCCTACAACACCATCAAAGCTCATGTGCCACCATCATTTCTTATTAATTTCTCCAACTTTTTGCCCCTTTTCTACATGTTGGTTTTCGGTGTTGCTGGTGATTTCATTCAAGAGTATAGATGAGCCCAATTTAGTCTCCACTGCATATACGGGAAAGTTTTGAGGTTTGTATTTGTTGTTGACCATATATGCCATCCTAGACTCTCTGTATAATCTCCTTTATTCACCAAAAACGGGGATACTAGCATAGGACATATCCATTGGAATGTTTCCTTTGACTTTGGCAGCCCATGATCTAGATACCAACATGCCAAACTTTGGTGGAATATCATCCATAATAATATCCATTAGTATAGTCTTAGTAGGAATTTGACTTAAACCAACAACCACATCTTTGATTAGACCTATACATTTCACTCTTTTTGAATCAAAAGAAAATAAGTCTTTATATGGCCTGCTTATGTATAAACCTAATCTTTCCATGATGACCTTAGGCATACGATTGTGTGATGCCCCTGAATCTAAAATTTCAATATGTAGTGTCATGTCATGGATGTTTAAACTCACATAGAAGGGTGGTACCTCTTCATTTTGCTCATCTTATACTCTTGGCCTTAGGAGCGCAGTAGGATGATCTTCTTACAAATTTAAAATATCAGATGATCCAGCTTCAATACAAGCTAACATGGTTTTCTCTTACAGGTTGATTAAAATACATCCTGCACCTGCACAATATTCAGATTTGGAACCATCAAAATAGAGAGTCCAAAATAATGAATTATCTAAAATTTTATCTACTATATTTACACACTTTGAAGCATCTATTTGTGAAAAATTCCCTATTTGAGACACTACAACATCATTCAGGAAGGGATACCTTTGGGCATTAAAAGATCCCAAAAATGACTCAACTAAGTAATTCCCAATGATATTATCGATGAAAGCAATAGGTTCATTTCTTCCCTTGAGATCAGTGATTGTGTATTTCATGAACTTTTCTCGGTCTACTCTGATTTGGTTTGGTTTATCATTGTTTGGCAACCACATGTGAAATCAATCAGTTTCAAAGTATCCATGCAACTTTTTATACCAATCCCTACTTAAAATTAAACCATAAAATTAGGGGATATCAGCCACTAGAATATCGATTATCTACGAAACTTTTAAATTAGAGGAAAGCCTAATTGAAACTGATGCTATTTCTCCAAGTACCTTTAGTTTTGTCCTGTCCAATTGAACTATGTGTACTGCAGATTTTTGAGGTGTAATATTCAATTTGGTGCACACAGTCCTTGGCATAATATTTGAAGAGGCTCCTTAATCAACAAGGAAATTATGGACATTTCTGTTGAAAATCTCATAAGTAAGAAGAAATGGAGGTGTATGAGAGATAGAACTATCACCTATTAGGACTAAATGTGTTAGATTTACGTTATTTGAAGAAGAGGGAGGTTTTCCCATATCGTAGGCAACTTGAGTAACTACAACATATGGTAGAGGGGATACAAGAACTACTTTTAACTCTCTTAATAGAATTTTCTGTTGTTTCTTGAGTTTAGTGAGTTTGTGTAATGAAATGTTTCCTCTCGTCTTTTTCATATATTCGACTATGTTATATTCGACTGCATCTGAGATTACCAATGTTTTGTAAGCATTTGGAGGATCTAGTGGAATAAGATCAGTTTGACTAGTCTTAGACATCTTACTTACTGTTTTCTCCTTTACAGGACTAGCAATTTTTTGTTTCTGATTTGTTATAGACATGTCAAGAGAGTTTTTACTTCTTGTAGTTACTGGATAGCTTGTGCTTCTTCTTTAGTTGGAAGAATGGAATCCCACATTCCATTTAATTCAACTTCTTCTTCCCTTTCAGCTTCCTCTTCGGCTAGTGAGTCTTCTTCTATTTCTTGGTCAGATTTGACATTTGAAATAGTATTCGGCGATTGTGATGCAGAAGAAGGGTTTCTTTTAAATGAGAAAAAAAAATTCTTGGGAGAAGAGGATTCTGCAACCTTCTTCTTGATTTCAACCATTTCATTGGACATGGGCTTTAACACTTTCTGAAGGCCTTCAAGATCGAAAGGGTCCTTTGAAGCTTTCTTTCTTCAATCATCCTTAAATGTCACTTTCTTTGACTTCCTTTCATCTGTCTATGATCTCTTTTCTAAAGCTATAATTCTTCTTTCTACAAATAGGGCTTCTTTCATGTTTTCAATAAGGGTATCCTTATTGGTTCTATCTACAAAATTGCAATATTAGAAGGAAGGGAGGATATGTACCATTTTATTTGTACATCTACTGCAAGTTTTGAGGCAGCTAATATTTTGTTTAGTAACTTGTTAAATCTGGAGTTGAACTCTTTGATCCTTTCATCTAAATTTTCTTTTAAGTTAGAAAGATCATTGATTAAGGATGCTATGGTCCTATCATCACTAAATTTTGCAAGAGATACTTCTTGAAAAGTATCCCAGTCTCTTATTGAACCTACTAGAAGGGAAAAATACTAAGACCCAACAGATCCTTGGAAGGTATAAGGAAACAGTCTGATTAGAAAATATTCATATGCTACTCCATTAAGATTCATGGCTAACATAAAGTTATTTAGATGTTCTTCAGCTGGAAGACCATCATCAGGATGGTACTTAGGTAACCATTTTTCTGGGTTTGTTGGGAGAGCATTTGGATTAGCAACTAGAACAACACCAGGATTTGTCCAAGGTTGAGCGGGTTGATTGGTCATAACTTGAATCAGAGACTAGGAAGATAGGAAGTTTGATCTAGAAGTAGGAATAAATAGCGAAGAAATTACTATTGGGTTAGTACTACTAGTAGCAGTACTATTTGGAGAAGTGGATTGAGTAGAAGTGAATGGAGAGGTGAATGGAAGGAAGTGTGATGTGGTCTCGCTGGTATCTAATTTAGACCTTGATGTGATAACTTTCCTACATCGTGGAGGGATGGAAAACTCAAAAGGAGTTACTCCAAGCTTTTCACTTTGCAATCTAGTTAATACACCAGTGTCTCATAATAAGGAAGTAACACTTTCTTCAAAATCTTCGGGCCTCTCTGGTTTCTTGGCAGAATGGATATCTGTTCCAATTTATGTATCAAAGAGTGAACCTCGGGAGACTCGGGAGATGTTTCTACAACTTCATATTTCTGATCCGAAGATTTTGAATGAGATCTAGAAGGTGTAGAAGTGGTGAAGGGGTTTTGACTCTTATGAATGTTTTTCGATTGAACTTTAGATTTATATGCCATTCATAGTAGGATGGCCCTCCTTCTAGCACCAAAATGTTGAGGCCTCAAATTTCTGCTACTTCAACATGGGGGATAACCACCCGGTCCGCACCTTAAGACAACTCCTTTTATGTTTAAAGTGGTGGCTCCCACTGGGGATGATGGGACCAGTTTCCCATAGTGGGTTTTAAAATGATAGTGGGTGGTTTCCAAGTGATTGCAATAGAATAGTGATAACTAAATTACCTATTTTATCATGCAAATCTCTAGCTAACTTAATCTAATATAAACCCAGGTATTTCTGTATAATATGTGATCTAAAAAGACATGTGCTTGACATGCGATAATAAATATCAATCACATATAAAAGAGAGATGATCACGTGTGGAGATAATTTGTTTGACTAAATAGTTAGTCAAAGAAATGTAAAAACTATATCGCATATATGATGACTTATATATGAAAATAAACCATTTCAGCTAGGCGTCATACAGTAGTGCAATTAACGCTTAACAGAAAGAACATATCTCATATACAATTCATGAAAATAAAGTGTTGTCACTAATTAAATAGAAACATGACTAATCATACAAGATAGAAGTACCATATATGTGAAGTTCTGCTCATTTGACTAATGACATAGATCAACTCCTTTCTTCAGATCAAATTATCTTCCAAGTATACAATAGTGCATCAACAAAGGAAAGTAGTCTGATATTTAAAAGAAATGATCATGTTCCATAATTTCACCAAAGCATTCACAAACTTACAAAAGTGCATTCTTTGCAAATGTTTTTGATAAAATTTGGACCCTTCTCTAAATGCATGAGAAGGGTATAAATACTATTCTAACTAATGTTCAAAAATATATTATACAAAAATTTGAGGAGGTTTCAAACAACCTTCCTCCTAACTAGTTAACTAACTCCAAAAATAAAAATTGACTTGATGAGCAGAGGCTATGATGATGATTTTCTCTCTGCCACCTTGTCTTTCAAATCACATATATCGGCCATTGGCTTGACTTGAGGAGGGGCCCCAAACTGTGTTCTAACCTATGCTACGAAAATTGCATCTGTGAGAGGTGGCAGCATCCGCTGAGTTGAATGGAGTGAGCAGTTAAGGGTCATGATTTGGCTGTGTGGCTTGATAAGGTATTGCCAATATGCTTCCCAGTCATTCTTTGCTACCTTTGTGATTGCTTCCCTTTGGATTTTTGCTCTTTCCTTCCATATTTTATGCAAGTCATTTAAATCGAGAAGTTCTTTCAGGTTGTCTTCCTTCACTAGGTTGGTGGAAAACAAAGTGTGGTTTACCACCTTTACTATGTTCTTTGACACCTCGATAGCTCTTTCCACTTCTAATTCAACTTGTTTGATCCTTGCATCCCAATCCGTGAATAGAATGGCCTTATGTGCCTCTTCGATCTCATGCATATTAGCTTTCCTTCCCTCTTCCATTTCTTGCCTTTAGATGAACTCTGAGATTCTTTTGTTTAGATCAATAAACTCATTTCTCTGGGAAATCACTTTATTCGTTAGCTGGTCACTAGTGATCAGATAAGGAGCGATATGTGACATATTTTGGCAAAAATGTTCTTGCTATTTTAATAAGAGAGAATTTAGCTCTAGTGCCTCTTTGATGAATTCCACGACAATAGGAACATCCTTATATCTTCCCATGGCTTGATGCAAGTCTTGGAGTTTCATGTTTTTGGCCAATATGTTTGCTTCATGGCTTATCTTCAACACCTCCATGCTCTATTGCAATTGGGCTAGCTACTCAGCGGCCTGCCTATTCACAGTTGCCTTCTCTGTTTTGAGTTGTTGCTCGAGCTATGTAATCTTCTCTTCCTTTTCCTTCAACAAAACAGATAACTCAGTAGATTTTTCCATGGTGGCAGTTGCATACGCTCCTGTAAACTATGACAATTTGGTCAATTTTTCAACTGGGTTGGAAGGGATATCCTTCCAGACTATGTCCATCGACTCATTCCCAGGTGGGAGCTTGCATGTTTCTGTCCTTCTCCTTTTCCTCTGTCTCCTTACTATAGCCTTGTGCAACGGGCTGTAGAACACATCAAGAGGAGGGATTTCAGTCAACTTTAAGACAATTTCCAATGTGGGCAGAGCAGGAATGATTTCAGTCTACTAAGACATCATCACTTGCTCATCCATCGGTTCAGACTGTGTTTTTCTGAACATGCAAATGAGTTTGATACTCCGTAGTTTCCCGGGCACCTATTGTCCTAGAAGTGTCTTGTAGTTTCTTATTGAAATGATCCCAATATTGCTCCAAACTTCTGCTTTTGATCTTAAAACTAATATCTTTAGGTGGGGTGCTCATACCCTACTTTTCGACTTACTTCCTACTAGATTATGCTATATTCTCGGTGTCTTGGGCCTTCCCTGTATCCAATATGTTCCTTGTATCCACTTGAGACTCTATGCAAGAATTAGGTCCCTCGTTGTTGACAGTCACACTGGGCATAGGCTTGTCCTCGATTTTTAACAAATGCAATGAAATTATTTCGAGCCTTTTTTTTCTGAACTCCTGAAATCTTTCAAAATATTTAGGACTTAGATTTGTCCTTGCCCATTAGAATGATTATTCGAAGGATTCAGCCAACTGTAAAAGGTATTCAAAATCATTAGCCTCATGGTTATAAGGATTGATCTTTACTGCAGTAGTGATGTTATATGCTATCTTGTCTGGATCAAATTTCATTTTTGGAAAAATATGGAGCCTGAGGCTTTCTAGGCTTACTGACTCCTTGATTACATGGTTAAAATTTTCTAATGAAAAGGAACTGCACCTAATAGGAAAATATGGTCATAATAACTTCTTGTTTTCTTATAGGATCTTGGTCAAGCCTTTTACCATATTCTGGTGGGCTATTTATCTTGCTAATAATTTATCAAATACATACAAAGGGAGGACATGTGGGTCTGTTGTACTACCAAAAACCCTGATTAATGTAAACCATTCTTCAACAATTTATTTGTCGACTGCGAGAAGATGTGTAGTGGCTTCTTTGGAAAACTTGGGGCTTTCTTATTGAAAATTAATTTATGCAATCGTAAAATAACAACATGGAATATTTTATAAAAATGGGGTACATAATGGGATTCCCAAATTTGTTTATGGTTGATATGGATAGGGTAGGGGTCCTACAAGGTCCATTTCCAACCCATGATTAGAATTTAGTGTAGAAACAGATGGCATCCATGATGTAGGCACTGAAATAGAATGGAGGAAGGTTCTCTAGAGAGGAGGATCTCTTCTATCGATATTCAGTGATGATAGTGGCTAGGTTATCAGATAGGATGGTGGCCCAATTCATAATGTGGGAATTGACACAGGAATCAATCAAAGGAATCCATTCTATGGAAAACTTAACATTATTAGGTAACTCATATAGTCTACATAACATAGCAGCTGCATAGTTGTAGGGGTTTGCCAAAGAGGCTACATGATACATACCCATTTTATCAAATTTGAACTTGTTCTCCAGTACCCTCAAGTCATGGATCATCTTGAAAGGTTTTTCATTCTTCTTTGAGAAGTTGGCCACAAATCATTTATCATATATGTCCTGAGGGTCAGGTATATGGTACATTTGCTTCAGGTCTTCCACTTTGAATGACCTCATGATCTCCATTCTCGAGTTCTTGAATTGCCTATCTTCAATAGTGAGGTTTTCCACCACCCACCTGTTGGGTGTGGAGCCTGATTATCTTCTATATTCAAAGGTATTGCTGCATTAGACCCGAGTTCGAAATGGGGCGGCAATGTCACTAGTAAAATATTCGCTAAGGGGGGATCCAGGGGGGGCAGCTGCGACCTTTGGGGAGCCCCCCCTGGCGGGGCGTTTTGGGGGCAGCGCCCCTGAAGCTAAGAATAGATGTAAAATTGCCTTGTAAAAGTATAGTAATTTACAGTCAATTTGGGTCGTTCATTAGGCGGAGATCTGACGGTAGAAGTTATGTTTAATTTAGGGTTTTTTTCCCTAGAAGGCAACCCCTCACTATATATGAGGGAATTGTTTTGTGTCTATGTAGATCTGTATTTTGAGTGAGAAAGAGAGAGGAGATTGAGAGCAAAGAGGGTGTTATAGCGGATCTACTGTAGGTTGTATCTCTTCAGTTTGCTAGATAATATAAAAGAAAGGACTGGTTGTTTCTCCGTGGACTTAGCCCAAACTGGGTGAACCATGTATATCTGTGTCTCTCTTGTTTTATGCGTTTTCTGTGTTTATATTTCTGCAATATTTTATGTGTTCCATTGCTCCGTAGTATATATAATTTACTAACACCATCTAATCATATCAGTGTATGGGAGTATTTTTGCTCTCGCTCCTATTTTGTGAATGAAAGAATAGGCAACATCCTTGAATTGGAGTCCCGAAGGTTTTATTGAGTCAATCGTTGCTTTTGTGACAGTAACCTTGGGATGCTCATCCTCAAGCTTGTTGTATATGAACTCCCAAGCTGTTGCTCCCCCATGGACATTGCAAACCATATCAGATAATATAGGAGACATTTATGATATCTCGGACTCTGTAATGCTCTTCTTTTTCTGTTTCTGCATCACTTTCCGCAATGACATGTCTTTTGTAGCTTGCCTGAAATGGAAGAGATATATTCAGCGTAGACAATATAGGGCAATTAAGGTTGAAAACTATTTGAAATGAGTTTGAATCGTGGGAGGGTTTCGAATGAGATATTCAGCGTTAACTAGCCATAACTTGAAACATCGTTACCTCTCCTTGGGCCGCTAAACATTAATTAACTTGTCAAACCTTTCATTATTATATTAAAACACAGTGACTTCCCACGCTTGGTGCTTTATTCGCACATCACAACTTTTTAAACGATGTCATATAGCGTTTCCTGTTTATAATGTGAAATGCGATTGTGAATATCGCATTTCACAAATCGTTAATGAATGACACGATGGCATGGCTTATTTATTTGCGACTCCTGCGAAATGTGATTGCGAATTGCTAAGGCGTTTTGATCGGAATGTCGCAGTAGATGTTTGATCACATTTCGCAATTTATTTAAGGTGTTTATGATTATCATATGAAAAAATGCAATTTGCGATTTGCGATGAGGATCCTAAACTTGGGTTGTTTTCTAAGATTTTTCAAAGAAATTTCTTAGAGTTAGGATTTATTTTTCAAAGACTAAAAATTTAAAAAGGGTCCCCATTTATATGTTTAATATTAGCTATTACTATATATTGAATGGGGGGTTTGTTACAGAGTACAACACATACATAGATTCTTCAACAAGATGGAATCCCTCTACAAAATGGGACTTCCTAATTTATTAGTAATAAATGATAAGCTCAGTACATGGTTCGATTACAGTGAGAAATTGATCGCCAAGGCTAAAGACAGTTCTAAAGTTACAGGAGGAAGGATCAACATGACAGGAAAAGCATTCTTGGAAGCGTTGACATATGATCTGGATATCCAATATGAAATTAAGCATATATTTACCTCTAAACCGACTTTTTCTAAATACACTAAAGTGGATGAGGTTTATAGAAAGTTAGTGAAAACAACTATCCCCAATGAGCAACGCTGGGATAAATTATGTGAATTACTGGAGTATGGAGAGGATTTGGTTGTACAGCTCAACATCAACATCATAACAGGATTCGAAGTGCCAGACAGTCAGTAATTCCACAAATTTAGTGCCAGTACTTCGGACAATTCAATTTTTCATAAATATTTGTAATAAGTTAGATAGATTAATTTTAGGAATTCCTAAATACATCCTAGTTGGTTTTGACAAGATTTTTTGTAAATAACTTATAAATACTTCTTTTTTAGAAGTATCAAGAGTTGATTTGATGGGATGATCAGTAATAAAAAGGACATTCTTCATAGGATTCATGTGTTAGACTATCTGGTGATGTGCTTCTCTCATTGTTAATGTGTTATTTCTTTGTTTCCATACTTATGTTTTCTTAGTCTGAATTATTTTACAAAAAATTGATGAACAAAATTTATTAAAAAATACGCTCTGCTTCTTCCTGTAGATAATTTCAATATTTTCTTCTGATATAATGTTAAGGATGTCTTAATTGCTCTTTAACTTCAATTGAACTTATATCTTTTCTTCCTCTCCTTTTCATTTTAATATAAATGATCCAGTTATTTTAGCTACCTTGCCTTGTGAAACTCCTTTTAAAAGCTGAAACATAACCCTTTTAAACTGTAGACTCCATAGCCCGATGGAAGGTTCATACACTTAATCAACCAATCAATTTTAAAATCAAACTCCCAACCCTCATAACTAGCCTAATATCTAAATACAACAAAGTTAAATCTCACAGAGAGAGCCATCTCTGAAGCTGGTAGGGCTATATCCCAACTTCCAAAGTGCTTTGTGGTTACCTTTGTGATTTTCTTTTGTAACCTTGGAAAATTACAGAGTGCTAACATTCTGGCGACCATACTGGGGATCTAACATTTCAGATTCCTAGGTAACATTAACGACCATACTGGGACTTAAAACCATCCTTTATTTCATTTTCATAAGGTTAATTTCCCTAGTTTATAAAAATTTATTTTAAGAAGAGTAATGATCAAAATTTAGAAATAAAGGTTTAGAGTTTGTTCTTCACTTTTAAGATCTGGCTCCAAAAAGAATTTACACCAGATCTCATCCTGATGTAGAACCTCCTGAAATTTGGATTATCTTGAAAAGATACTAAGGAAAAGAAGTTTAGTTGAAAGTCAAGGAAGTAATAGCCCCCTTTCTACGGAAAATCCCTTGCCTAAAAACCTCGATACCATACAAGATAGTCAGTTTGACTTACCATATGAACATAGTCTATTTAGGACAAAATATGAAAGTTTTGTTGATCAAATCATAATTGATAAATTTGTTCTGCAACCCTACAAACTTGTAGAACCATCTGTTGAACTTGATTTGGATGAGAAAGCCCTCCAAGACTTTGAAAAATTGCAAGATCTTGTATCAGCACTTAATCAAGTTGTACACCAAGCCTATATTCAGCAATCTGTTGAACTTTCTACTCTTACTATTGTAGCATCATCTCACTCTTCCTAATCTGTTCATCCAACATCAATTGGCCCTACCTCTTGTGTAATCTCTACTACTCATCCAGTAGTAACACAATTAGTAACCCAACCTATTCCCACAAATCCTATATCTACACCTCCCTTAAGACCACAGATTATTCAACCCAACATGGCTGCTCATTATGCCCCCCTGGTTTTACCTGCCTAGTTGCATGATATGCCCCGAGATTATCAAACAAAATTTCTCAATTCGATAGCACTGGTGCTATCAATTCACAACAACACATAGATAAAATTAACGATCTCTTTGATCTTCGTGAAGTAGTGAGAATGATGTAAAGTTGAGGCTTTTTGCCAGAGCTTAGGTGGAGAGGTACGAAAATGGTTCAAAACTTTAGCAGTAGGTAGTATAGATGAACTTGTTTCCTTTCTTCAGTCTTTCCTAACTAGGTGGGAAACCAAAAAGAGTTCTCTTCAGATCTTGAATGAATATAAAAATCTAAAGAGAGGACCTAATGACACTGTAGAAGAATATTGTGAAAGGTTTAATAAGGTTTACAATGAAATTCTAGCTGCCATTAAACCTCCCCTTGTCATGGCCCTTATACATTTCCCAGAAGGATTTGATGTTGATATGGCATATCAACTAAGAGAAAGAGACCCTACTACCTTAGAGGAAATGCAATATAATGCCCTTAAAGTCGAGGCTCATTTATTAGCCAAAATAGTAAAATTAAAAGCTGAAAGAAGGGTTACTATCAAAGAGGAACCTTCATCTTATTCTACCGCCGATTATAAAATAGATAGTCTACTTAGAACCGTGGATAAAATGATGGATAGAATAATAATAACTGATAGGGCTCTTTCTCTTGCCTGTCTACCTACAATTTCTTTTCCATTTGTTCATTCTCAGCTAACATGAACTTAACATTTGAGCTCGTGGCTCCTGCATAAGCCAAGGTGGCATCGACAAGGGCAACTTGATGCTTTCTCACATTTGGCACTATCACCCTTTCCTTCATGAATGCAGGTGACACGTGATCATCTGGAGATTACTTTCTCCATGTTTGTACAATCTTCTTCTACAACTCATCAAATGATAGATTGTACACATCCATGACCAAATAATCATCAAGGAGAACAAACTCTCCTTGCTCGCTCGGGGATGATTCTGACACTGGAGGTGGAGGAGAATAAGAGGTGACCTCGGGTGCTTTCGGCATGAGGTTAGTGTCTTGATCCTATGGCTCCGCCCCAATTCTATGTTTGTCACTTCAATCAGTTTCTTAGACTGTGAGAAAGCTCCCGATCTTGCATCTGTTCACCCTCTTCTTCGGCTGGCAGTTTTTTTGGCTCCTCAACATGTATGGGTGTTGTTTGCTCTGTCATCACACCTTCCCTTTCTTCTTCCTCTTGTTTCTACTTCTCTACCCTCTCTCTCCTTCTCAAGTCTTGCTCTTGCTTAAACTTCTTCTCCATTTCCTAAAAATTTTGTTTCGCTTCCTTCAGCCTTTACTTTTCTCTCTTCCTTCACTCTGCTCTCTTTAGTCGATTCTCCATCTTTGACTCTACTTCCAAAGCTTCTTTCTCCAAGATAAGATATGCTCTCATCTTGTAACTTTGCTCTGCCTCTGGGTTTTTGGCAATCTTCCTCTTGCCCTTGTCCTACGCTTGATTCCAGCTTATTGTTGTTGTTGTTATTTTTTCCTCCGTTGCTTCTACCTATAGACAAACTTTCCAAGTTGTGGTTATACTGACCGGCTCATGGAGCTTGGAGTCATTGTAGCAGTACCTCCAAGGGTCCTCCCCATGCCATGGAAATGTACTGTGGATCCATGGATAGTACACCTTCACACAATTGTTCTTGTAAATACCATGGGGCTGATACAAATTAAAGTCTTTGGCTTCGAACTCAAACTTCACTATTTCCTTAGCTTCGAAATTTGCATCCTTCAAGCTCTTAATCTCGTACAATTAATTCCACAAAGGAAGAGTGGGCCATGGTGCCTTCTTCGTCCTATGCAACCCTCCTGATAACCATGTGGAGATGTGATATGAGACCTCTTGCATGACCAACTTGTCCATTGCATACCTTGGTAGAACATGAAGAGACTTCTCTCCGCCAAACATTCTAATGAAGGTGCCACCAAGTGAGGCATACAAATCTACAATGTCAAGTATTGCCTCCATCGCCTCTTGAGACATGCAAGGTGGATTATGCTCGAAGATCAACTTGTACAATGGGATAATGAAATGGTCAGTCAACCTCACCATAACTCCTTGGTAGATACAATTAGAAAGTAACTTGCAATAAATGTTGACGACAATCTCTTTCGATTTCCATGTCTAGCTCATTCCAGGAAACTGATGTTGGGCACATATTGCATCAAGTAAGGATGCGTACATGTAGAACCTCACTTCCTCATTCTTGGATGGATTTCAAGTGTGTTACACAACATTTTGTAGCTGCCCTTGTACAATGAACCCTACATGCTTTCTCTTCATGAAGAAAATCCCATTGTGTCCCTCTTCATGAGCAGAACAATTCCCTTTTGCATCATTTTCCAAAAAAAAAAAATTTCCCAGTTTACAAGACTGGTGCTAATGGCCCTTGTCCTCCTCGCACCAATATGCAAGGATTAAAACTGTCCCTAGCGCTGACCGGAGTGACTAATCTTTGTTCCAGTCACGTCAGTCCTCTTATGGAAAGTTTTTTAAATAAAGAACCGAATCTTCTAGCTCTAGAAGCTTCATAATGGAAGTGTAATAAATGGTTTGGCCAGATGGGGCCGAGGATGTTAGTTTGGGCTCCTTTCCCCTATATGATGGAACTAATTCAAGAGATAAGACCTTCTCCCATGAGAAGAGGATCCATCTCCCATCCATTCATGCTATATAAACCTCTTTTTTTCCCAAGCACAAGCTAGTATTAATGTTGGTGTGCTAGTGTTAATTAAGTTTGGAGTAAATAGCAAGCTATTCATAGTTGTAGCTCTCTAGTTATGTGAGGGAGAAGTTTGAATTTGGTTTATTGTAAATCCTAAAGGGAAGAGCCTTAAAACTATTATTGTTGAGGCCATCATGGAATGCTAGCAGAAGTGTGCGGGAACCTGGTTTTTTCGGAGGAGAACGACAACGTCAAGACAATGGTTCTAATCTCTTCTTGATTCAATATATATGCAACTATAGATTGATTTTCTACATGATGTGTCATCTTACATGTTCATGGCTTAATGTTTCTTGATTTTTTATGTAGGTTGAATTACAACTTGCCTATTATCACAGTTGTTGTTTGTTGTTGTTTATTTGTTTTAGGTGTTTGAAGAAGGAAAAGAGAGATATCTGGAGTGAGAAAGCAAGGACATCATAAAACGGGATAAGCGTACTAAGAGGTATGCCCTCTTAATTGGTTCTAACCTAAATAAATCTTCCATATAATGTATCAGTTGTGGCTAGACCCATTATCGAGCTAGAGGAATTGTTTGTGTCCGCACTCATAATTTTACTTCACCACAAATTGGCGACCATACTGGGGAGCCAATCCTTCTGTTTGTCTTGTTTGAGATTTCATGATTTTGTGTGAACTTTTCTAGTTCCACTTTTTCCCTTTGGTTCTGTGTCTTTTCCTTTGCTTACTGGTCTGAGGTTGAAATTCATAGTAGCAGATTTGGTCCCAACTTTAATTTTTTTTTATTTTTTTCTTGGCTCCCTCGCTCAGCGCACTTAATTCTCTTACAGTCACATTGATCAATGTGATATGCTGAGAAATTGTAGCGCCGACCTCCCTATGGCACTTGTTGTCAGTTAGGCTGTCGTGCCAATGCCCGTAAGTGAAGATTAGGGTTTGCCCCCAACCTTGGCTAGTGTGTTTTTCTCTCATGATTTCCACCCCGTAAGCCTTTTAGACCGTTTTCTCCCTAACTACAAAGCTTCTTGTCATTTGGTTTTGTTTGCTTGTTGGTTTGTCATATTTCTGATTGATTTCTTGAGTCATTGAGTGAATAGTGACCCTATGTCATCTAAATTGTCATCCATTTAGCTAATTGTGAACTCAGTGAGTTGAGTTGTTGGTGTACTTACTCCTTGCATTTTGTTTGTGGTCTAGTTACGACTTTGACCTCCATTACACAAGTTTGAAAAGTTTTCATTTGCTTGTCTAAACATTTCTTTTTAGGCATGGATTACATTGCTTGTCTTGTTTTTGGTAAAGTCGATACTTCATTAGTCTGGACGAGTCTCTCTTTTCATGTTTTCATGTGCTTGAAGAGCTAATTGCTTCGAAAACTTTTTCATTAAAGTGTGGTATGCAAAAAAATTATTTCTTCATTTCATGAAAAAGTATGAAATTCTAGTTTGTTGCATTAGTATGCTACAGTAGTCAGCATCATTAAGGACTAGGATTGCATTAGCATTGTAAAGGAAAAGAACTCTTTTTGTTTTGAAAGGACTGTTCGAAATGTACTTTTGAGGAAATTAGGAATTGGAATGCATTTTTCATTAGTTTATTTTCTCAAAACGTGAAGTAGTGGTGGTCATATGTCTAGCTATGCTATTGCTCCAAAAATCCTTCGTGTTGGTTATTTTTGGCCGTACATTTTCAAGGATTGCACCCTTGTTGTTCGCAAGTGCTATGAATTCCAAATTTACCAACGCAAGATGCGTGCCAAATCTAAGAAGTCACTTGTTTTCACCAAGTTGATCTGTTCCCTTCCTTCTAAGTCTCTCCCTACTGGTGCAGATGAGCAACTCCTGGATGAAACTCTCTTCTTTATCAGCACCCTTGATCCATGGTACAGTGATATCATCGTGTATCTCCAGACGTCCACGTTTCAATCCATGTTGACTAAGGATGATCGCCGAAGGATTCAGCATCACTCCCAACCCTACCGTATTATTGGTGATACTTTATACCATGTCGGTGTCAATTCAGTTCTTCGTCGATGCCTTGCTCTCGAGGAGGCTGAAAGAGTTCTCAATGATTGCATCCTTGCTATTTGCAAGTGTCATGAATGCCAAATTTACCAACACAAGATGCGCGCCCCACCCACTCACCTACACCCTGTCATTACCGTTGGTCGCTTTTCCAAATGGGGCATCAATTATATGACCTGTAACCCTCATTCGGCGGGGGGGCATGGCTATATTATCGTTACTATGGATTATTTCACCAAATGGGTCGAAGCGATGCCTACATACTCTGCAGACGATAAAACGACGACTCAATTCCTTTTCAATCATGTTATTTCTAGGTTCGGCGTACCTCAAGTCATTGTCATACACCATGGCCCCCATTTCATATATTACATGATGGTTGAGCTGGCATGCGCATTGGGTTTGCGCCACGATGGCTCAACCCCGTGTTACCCTCAGTTCAATGGCCAAGTTGAAGCCGTGAACAAGGTTTTGGTTACAATGCTTCAACATACTATTAGGATGCACAAGTCAAATTGGCATCTCATGCTCTTTTCAACTCTGTGGGCTTACCGAACATCAACCAAACACGCAACTGGTTTCACACCATTTCAGCTAGTCTATGGTTGGGAGCAACATTGCCGATTGAATTCGAGATCCCTTCACTCAAGCTAGCTATTTAAATTCTCCCCGAAACATCACCTCAGGAAGAGTGCCTCTTATATTTAGAATGATTGGATGAGACTCATTGTCTCGCTGCTTTGGTTATCGAAGCATAAAAGAAATGGGTCAAGCCCCATTTCGATCAGTCAGTCTCCCCTCGCGCATTCTATGAGGATGATTTGGTCTTACTGTACGACCAAGCTAATGATAAGCTGGGGGTAGGCAAGTTCGAACCCATGTGGCATGGGCCCTACATTCTGAAACATGTTTTGCAAAAAGGGGCCTATGAGCTTATTGATTATGAAGGAAATCATCTAGACAAGCCTTGAAACGGGCTTTACCTAAAGAAGTACTATGCTTAAGTCATCTTGCATGGTTACTTGTGTACATTAGTGTGTCATTCATTTTTGTGCAGTGTGGTTTAGTGTGTTAGTTTCAAACAACTTTCATGTTTACTATTTTTCCTTACTTTGCAGATGTTTGTGACTCCCCACATCGGTTTTGCTAATGGTGCTTGCCATACTACCCGGAACCTATCATTCGCAGCATGGGTTATTTATGATCTCGACGGTGAGTTGATTGATCTTCAAGGTATCTGCTTAGGTCGTACAACTAACAACATTGTTGAATACCGTGCAGTCATCGAACTGTTGTCAGAAGCCATTGCTTTTGACATTCGAGAGTTGGTTGTCAACTTGGATTCATAGCTTGTCGTCCTTCAATACAATGGCCAAAATTTCGTAAAAAACCCTCAAATATTGAGAATGTATCTCCGTATTCATCTACTGGAAAGGAATCTTGATTATATTACATATCATCATATTCCTAGACGCATGAATACATTGACAGATGCCTTAGCTAATTATGTGTTGAATAAACATTTACGAAACATGTGAAAAGATAAAAAAACCATTTGTACCATAATAACCAAGAAAATACAGCATTATATATATATATATATATATATATATATATATATATATATATATATATATATATATATGTTTGATACATCAAAAACCCAAAAAATAATATGTGTGTCCAAAATAACATCAGCAGCTTGCAGACCTCATATATTCGTGGCATGCAGGCCTCAAAAAGTGTAAATGTTGGACCTAGGAACTAATCATCATGGTGATCATCTTAGCACGACACGGCTCGTGCAACACGAGTCAGCAATCGACGGATCTGATCCGATACTCCCACCGTGTATCTCTGGTACTGGTGAGGAATGTTCCCCACCCGAGCATACTCTGGGATACCACGAGTCAACCCCTCAAGGTTCCTCACGATCTCCTCCTCATTGTCACTCCCCTCTTGATAAGGAGCGACAGCATCAATCGGGCGGGTGACGCGCTTGGCTATTGAGGACATTCCAACAGGACGCTCTGGTCCAACGTCTGCATTAACAAAGAAAAATGCTATAAACACATATATATAAAAAACAACTAAAAAATCACAAAATTAAAAATTGATTTTTTACCTTCATCATCAAAATCCTCTCCATCTGGTAGCGGCATGTCCGGTTCTCCACGGAAGTTGGTGCCACTGTATGACCAATCCTCCATGACGATCTTCTATCATCGTAGCCATGAAAAGAATGTAGGTCTGTATGACATGTGCTGACCCCAGTGATCTTGGGCATCAAACAACTCCAGCGAGCCATCCACGGGTCACGTGGCATGGGAGGATATACCTCAGTCAACTGGTATTGGAACATTGATACCCGTTCCAAGAAAAAGGTCACTAGTATAGATCCGAAGCAAAATTGTTTCAGATTCCCCAACTTGGCTTTGGTCAGCTGGTGTTTTATGTTGATCTTCATGGCCTCCACCCAGTTGAAGATCGTTGGTGCAGTGCAGTCGATGGCATACAGGAATTTCGACTTGTTAGTCTTATGCACTACCTGCGACCCCGCCACTCTATTGATAGTCAACAGTAGCACACAGTGGAAATCTCGATCTTGCCACTCTTAGATTTGAGGGCTTCAGGAAAATGTTCGGCAAGCAACATGGATATGCTTTCCCCAATCAGTCGTGACCCATATAAGTTGAATGGTTCCCCTCTTCGGGACAGTCTTGTGATGAAATGTATGTCTGAAGTTTCTAACTCTAGCTCTTGGTCACCAATGATGAATATATCTCGATTTATGTCCCAGGGACTAATGAGGTACCGAAGCAACTCAGGTTGGGCCCGCATCCCTAGTGTGAGAAATAATTTGAGGAGCCCACATGCCCTCAAAGCTTCCAAGCAATTTAGATCAATTAGTACATGGGTGTCCACATCCTTGTGCTCCCATTCTTTCCAGTCTACCATTTTCGGTGATTCTTTCTTGCAAAAGCCATAGATTTGTGTCAACAATCATTTTTGGCTCATAAATTTCAAGTTTCAACCTTGGTTTTAAGAGGAAATAGAGTTTTTCCCTATTCACGACATCGATGCACCTATTTTAAAAGTAGTTGCGCCGACGGCGTGATAGGCCATGTTAATTACCCTCGGCCAGTGCGATTACGTGCTCGTAAGTTGCATCCACCAAGGGCAATTTTTTTTTTATAAATCCTCCCTCAAAAACCCTAAAAATGGTTAAAAATAGGAATAAATGGTATGAAAATGAAGCTTAGGGCTTTGGCTCTTACCTGTAACTAGTGGCTCGACAAATGACCTCTCGGATCTCCCACAATTTGCTCTAAAACAATTAGGGAAAAAGTGAGTAAAAAGTCTTTCACAACAAGGTAAAATGGTAAATGGTAAATGGTAAAAAATATTTAATTTTCCTCCTTTTTATTCAGTTTTTCATCAAAATATTAGGTTTTTGTAAATATTTTGACCTATTTTACCTTAACAATTGGATAATGCACTTTACCTTTTTTGTGTAGTGACAGGTGATGGATGTTCAATGATGATGCCGAGTCATGTTTCAGCTCTTTTCTCGACTCATAAAACTCATATGAAATGATTGCCGAGTATTTTTCCCTTTTGACTCATAAAAGAGAATAAAATGGGGGGTTCGATTTCAAGCTCTTTTCTAACCCTTTAAAAGCAAAAAGATAGTCGAGCCCTTATCATTTCGAACTTGTTAACGGATGCGAAACATTGTGCACCTAGTATAATTTTACCCCTTTTTCGAGTTGGGATGCACTATTTACGAAAAATATACTCCTTGACTGAAATGGTCAAGCAGTTCTCTCAAGTATCGTTTTCTACCTTTTTGGGCTCGAGAGACACGAATGTACGAAAAGGGACCATGTGGATTCTTCTTTTCCGTGTATTTTTCAAACTCTCTAAACATGAAAAAGATACCGAGTTACACCTTTGTCAGACTCATTAAAATATTAAATGAAATCAGATTCGTCATCATGACGAACATGAGCTTCTCCTTCCTAGGGCTCGTTAAACTTACTAGGTTGGATTTGTCCGAAGGATGAACTTACAGTGAAAGAATATGTTATCCCCTTCAAGCTTGAAATTAAAAATAATTGGGGTACCTACCAGAAATGGAGGGGGGGAATTTGGAAATCTAATCAGTTGTGTTGGCAGCTCACTCTTGAACATGACACTTTCTGCTTCATGTCGGGTTGGGATATCCTTCTTTGTATCGTTGACCTTCCTAGGTTGGGCCGTTCATTTTTTCCTTCCATTTGATCTCTACCACATCATCATGACCACCGATCCTATGGATCGAAAAGCTTCCAAACTTCCAATTGTGTCGCTGATATGTTCAAGAGTTGTCCTTCTGCAATTACACTTACCCCTGATTCTCTTTATCATCCAAAATCATTTTGCATCCCTTTGTCTTGTGTTGATGATGTGGGATACATTATGGCCCTCCTTTGACACGGTTGCTTCTTGTCGACTTCAACTCATTATCCGAGAAGTTGACCAAGAGACTCCCTTCCAGTAACTTAAAGCTTGCATGCCCTAATGGAAAGTTCTTCGTACTAAATGACAAATTCACATCATTGGCTTTCGATCGAGTGATTTCACGAGTCTTCGACTTCAGTTCCTCTATTCACATTCCATGGATTGTGCTGATAGTACCTTGAGGACCATTGTCATTATTGGTGGTTTCTCTCACGCTTGTTAACAATTTACATCATTGATTGGTAATCAAGAGACTTTCTAGCATGTTCGACATCAACACATCTATTCACATGTTAGGATTTGTACTTTGATCGGGTCATGTTGGAGCGCAAGACCGTGGGCTCAGAGTACCGAAGTCCAAGTTGCGAAGTGGTGTGACATGATTATGTGGATATACATGTCTCTTTCAGATGGATGGTTGCGACCATACCATGAGTTATCATATGTGATCCTTCTCATTATTGGATGCCTGCGACCATATGTTGGTTTCATTATGATCCTCTTTAACGGATGGTTGCACCCATACCTAGATCCATTCACATGACATACTCTAGATGGTTGCATCCATACCACAATTCATGTATCATTTGATAGAGTTTTTTAGTTATGTATATGTATATGTACTTTCTTGCATGTTTTCCGGTGACAGACTACGGTTCCCCGCACTGATTCATAAATTATTTCATCCCTCACTCTAGTTCGACCTTCACGCTTTAGTGGCATCTGTTACATAGAATTTTGTCACTGTCCCTATACTCCTCATTCCTTGATCCTAGAGGACCTCTACAATGAACTCTACATGCTTTCCCTTCATGAATAAACTCCCATTGTGCCCCTCTTCATGAGCAGAACAATTCCCTTTTGCACCATTTTCCCAAAATCTTCTGTTTTTCTTAGTTTACAAGACCGACGCTAATGGCCCTTGTCCTCATCTCACCGATATGTAGGGATTAACACTATCCCTAGAACTGACCAGTGCGACTGATCTTTGTTCCATTCGTGTTAGTCCTCTTATGGAAAGTTTTTTAAATAAAGAGCCGAAGCATCCAACTCTAGAAGTTTCGTAACGGAAGTTTGGTAAATGGTTTGGCCGGATTGGGTTGAGGATGTCAGTTTAGGCTCCTTTTCCCTTTAATGATGGAACTACTTCAAGAGATAAGACCTTCTCCCATGAGAAGAGGATCCATCTCCCATCCATTCATGCTATATAAACCTCCCTTTTTCCCAAGCACAAGCTAGTGTTAATGTTGGTGTGCTAGTGCTAATTAAGTTTGGAGTAAACATCAAGCTATTCATAGTTGTAGCTCTCTAGTTGTGTGAGGGAGAAGTGTGAATTTGGTTTAGTGTGAAGCCTAAAGGGAAGAGCCTTAAAACTATTATTGTTGAGGCCATCATGGAATGCTAGTAGAAGTGTATGGGAACCTGGTTTTGTCGGAGGAGAACGACAATGTCAAGACAATGGTTGTAATCTCTTCTTGATTTAATATATATGTAACTATCGATTGATTTCCTACATAATGTGTCATCTTACATGTTCATGGCTTAATGTTTCTTGACTTGTTAAGTAGGTTGAATTACAATTTGTCTATTATCACGGTTTTTGTTTGTTGTTGTTTACTTGTTTCAAGTGTTTGAAGAAGGAAACGAGAGATAGCTAGAGCGAGCAAGGAAGGACATCATCAAATAGGATAAGCATACTAAGAGGTAGGCCCTCTTAAATTGTTATAACCTAAGGAAGTATTCCATAGAATGTATCAGTTGTGGCTAGACCCATTATCGCGCTAGAGGAATTGTTTGTGTCTGCACTCATAATTTTACATCACCATAGGGTGTTAGTCACATGGACTTTCAATTGAAGAGAAAATAGGTCTAAAAAATTCAATGGCCTTCCATCATTGACCAACTGGTCCAACACAACCACCCAACCTTCAGGAAAGGTCTTCATGCTCTCTTGACCATATAATCAACAAGCAAAGATGATAAATAACTAGCAGACCTTCCTGAGAGACTTAGTCTTGAAAACGTGATTGGGTGTCGTTCTGAACTTTGACGGCTCTTTCACCCAGTGCTTGACAATATCTCTAGTGTTCACAAAGCTATGGGTGGCATAGAAAAGTGTGTCCATGCAGTTCACTGGCTGAGGTAAATGATACATCTGCTGATAGTTCTGCACCCTAAAGGTGGCAAGCTCTATCCTGTTGGCAATGCTCAATGTCATAGTCTTTGGATCTGTGCATGAGAAAATCCAGTGGATGATGTCCGCAGATGGGAAGGCGAGGTACTTGCATGCAACCTTGTATAATCCTGATGGTTGGATACTGATATAAACTTGTCAATCCTCTAAGTCTTCCTTGAAGGTCTCTACAAATGTATCCTTGATTTGTTGCCATGTCAACTTCATGCCTTTCTCAATGAACAACTGAGTGTCTACAAAAACTTACAAGTCCACTGACACCCGCTCAACTGCTTCCCCAGTACTACTCTTGAAAATATCCTTTGATTCAGCTCTCTTGGAGGCCATGTTAACTGTAACGGCGAGAGAGATGTTGAAAAATGTTGTACCTGGAGACAAAGAAGACACTCATGGCATGAAAATGTTAGCTTAAAACCAAAAGCAACTTCAAGAATAGACCAAGAAACAAAAAGGGCTAGTGTTGGGAGGGATTATGCAATCCTGGTTCACAGATATGACTGGCTTCCTACTAGAATAGTGCATTGCACAGTCCCAACAGTAAATGGGGAGGTCTTGCTGACTGGAATTGCCCGATGCGCAATTTAGTTTGGCCACAGGCCAGGTGAGACTGTGCATTGCGTAGTCTGAGTGGCTAAGGATTGGAGCTGGCTCCTGAAACTGTGTAGTGCACAATTGGAGCTGGGCCTAAGCAACCTCTACACAATTCCAGAAGCCAAGGCCAATACCTTGAACTCCAAAAATGCACAGTGCATGCCGGGAAAACGAGATCTAGGCTAAGGAAGCCCAAATCTTCCCAAGGGGAGTGTGAAATCGACTAGATCTTAAGGATGGTGTGATTATGAGTGAATATCTAACTGAGTGATGATGCATGCAATTGAAACAAGTGCAGTAATCGATCAAACTAAAGGAAAATGAAGCATGTGGAGAGAGTTTTCGCAACGACGACCTTTATTGCAAAACTGGGTAATGCATGCGACACTTGGGAAAGACAATGAAAAAATTAAAACAACACTTCTACAAGTTAAAAAACCAACGGTAAATTAAAAAAATGAGTGAAACGACACTCTCACAAGCTAAACAAACAAAAGTGACAGAAAAAATAACAAAATATTATAAAAGCAAGACTTACCCAGAAAAGAAAGGACGATCACACCGAAGGTTCCTTGATCTCCTTGGGAATTCCAGAGCTCCAAGATCGAATGTGAAAATGAGCTATGGAAACATCAATTGAATAGATTTGGTTGATTTAGGGTTTATGACGTTGTTATCACTACGCTAGAACAGGTTGGGTTGTGTCAATCTCCAACCAAGTGTAACTATTTCAGACCACTTGAACTAGAATTTAGTCCTTCTAATTTGAGAGGGCTCTCTCAAAATATTTATAAAATGACTGTAATAAACTCAAAATTCAGATGACTAACTTTGATGACTAATTCCTATTAGGGTGCTATAATTTATAGGATAAAATAATGATTGAATGATTTCTTTCAGTATTTCAAGTTGTAGATAATATTGCATACTGCAAACGATTTCCAAAAAGAGAGATATAAATGAAAACAAAAAATGAAAAGAGGTTATATAAATTGAAAAAATAGAAACATAAAAAAGAAATGATAAACAAACCCCACAAAAAATGAAAAGTGTGAAAGTGATTCTAGTTGAAGTGCGACTAATATTACAATAATTTTGTAGAGAATAAATTCATGAAATTGTGTGCAGCTTGTTTAAAATGCCACAACACTTTTTTTTTTGAAACATATAGTTTAATCATGTACAAACAAATTTCAATTTATGTCAATTATTTTAGAGTGAATAACTTAGCCAAACATTATAATATTGACTTAGATTAGATAGATAGAATAGGTGAATAAATTAATCCAACATTTTAATCTAGATTAATGCAGTTGTTAGATTAGTTTAGTTGTTTGAATAGATATTTGTAGTCCTTTAAAATGGAAAAATAAATCAGGGTTTGCACTTATAATGCACCATAATTGGTCTACGTTAGATTAGCTTAGGAAAAAGTTAAATTTATCTCAAGGAGGGCTATTTGTAATATTGTTATTTGTCCAAAGGTTGGACCTTATAGTTAAAAAAATATGTGAAATAAAATATTTGATCCCACTGGTGGTAAACCTTACACAAGTTCACACCTCCGATCGCAATCCCATTTTAATCCAATGACTCTAATGCCTTACCCCCCCCCCCCCCCACTATGTTTCTCTTTATCAATGAGGAAGGGGGGTCCAAAAAGCGGTTTCCCCGCACTATGTGTCCTCCCCGCATCATTTTGTACCCCCCTCTAATAAAATATACTTCTTGGACCCCCCTCTGAAAGTGGTTTTCCCCACTTACGCTTCGCCTCCAATCCCCTATTGTCACGTAGCCCCTTCTTCCTATCACTTCCCCCTAACGGTCCCGCGCCTTCTTTTGCCTATCCCTTTCCACCACGTCGACGACCGTTGCACTTTACCTTGGCAGTTCCTCTCGTTGCCTCTGTCCCATCGCTGAGTAAATGCAGCTCCCGAACAATTGTTTATCCAATGGTCCCACTCTATGTATGCATCTATAAAGCCTTGCCATTTCCCACCATCACGTCCTTTTCTTACTATCCTATTGTTACACTACTCCCGAGCCCTTTTTTTTCTTGCCTATCAACGATTACCCACAAAGGAATTCCCTCTAAGTTTTTCCTGTGAAATTAACAGTGACCGTCTGCAAATCTTGTCTGTCATCCTCTATAATTTAATTCTGCTGCCATGATGGCCCCAAAAACTTCCACTGTGGTAAACCCCATGCTCGCTCCCCCTGTGGATTTAGACCACATCCCCCTAGCTGGCCGAGATTATAAAATCACCAAAGCACAATGTGAATTTGACCTTTTCGAATTACGTTGTTGGTTTTGTGACACTTACCTTGACCAATCTAATGAGATTAACCTCTGTTAATCTATACTACCCCTGTTCATTTTCCCCCAGTCCTACTATTTCCTCGAATTCTTCCTCAAGTGTCATGCCTCTTATCTCTCAAGTAAGAGGGCTATCATCTCCCCTAATGGTGAAACCTTGTTCACCATTACCTCTAAAAGTATAAACCAAATGTTATAGGTCCTCTACAGTGACTCCCTTTTCCCTTGAGGCTCTTAAATAAATTTATCAGAAACTCACATTTCCCCAGAGAGCCAGAATTTTTGAGGTCTTCCTGCTAGAAGATTCTCAACTCCCCAAGAAAAATCCCCCTTATCCCTCTTCTATTTTCCCCCAAAGAACCAAACAGATCATCTTTGTCTTGTCCTACCTACTTGGTTACTTTTCAAATGAATGGGTAGATAAGCCTATTTTATGCTTTCTATCCACCCTTTCTACAAAAGAAGGACTATCAATCACCTTTGACTATGGTCACTTACTTGCAAATGTAATTCATGAATAATTCCTTCAGTTTCTAATTGAATGAAGGTTTAGATATTCTTTCATTCTTATTTACATGTTCATTTTCTTCCAGATAGATAGGGTTCCCTTTGGGAGATCCCCAATCCATTATTTTCTAGACCTTCATCATCAGAAGAAAACAAAATAACAAGAATTAAGTTTTAACGAGTTTATTGATCAGTTTTTGTATCCAACAACTTGTTTGCTGAGTGGCCAATGGATTCCAAGAATCAATGTGGATATTCAAAAAGTTTTGCATCTCAGTGAATAGGTGAAGATAAGAGATTGATATCTATACCAGTCATTTACATAGATTAGAGTTTATGGTTCAGGGATGCCACCATATAAGCTACCCAAGTACCTTCCAATGAGTATATTTTCCTTGGATTACATCAAGAAAATAATCCACTCAGAAAACATCCATTTTATGGCAACTAAGAAGAAGTCTTAATTCATAATTAAGACACATATAGGACCTTTTATCTATAACAGTAGAGCAACAGGAGAGGAAGCAGAAATCCTGTTGAAACAAATGAATTTCCCTCTTAGCTTCACATGGTCTTATGACCCCTTTGGGGTAATTTCTAAGCTAAGCTGGAACATAAGACAAATCCCTATGTGCATACCCAAAGACCAGAAATAGAGAAGTACATGAACCAACAAAATTGGGTAGAGAACACATTTCAATAGGTCGAAGAGTAGGTGATTTCAACAACAGCCTCAGAGACTCCTACACCCAGAGAAAAGACCGAGAAGAGACGGAGAGAGGAGGACTTCCCTTCAATCATAGAAGTATCAGCCAAATAATTCAAGATCTATATAAAGAAGATTAAGACAAGCTCTAAGATAGATTTCCCACTATTGGAGGAAACACATGGTACCATTGTGCTCTCAGGACTTCAAACTTTGAAGTTTGACAATAGTGTTGCGAGTGAAAACATCCTAGGGTATTGGGTTGAAAACCCCAATAGAGCGGAGGGAATACAACAAAAAGAAATGTGCGGACAAACAGTATAAATGCTTAAACTACTGAGGTGGGAAGAAATGGCATTACTCGGAGTTCCTATGTTCGAGGCCAATCCCATAGGGTCCAAACCCTCTACTTCTTCCGATCCCTTTAAAACCTGTAACTTATTCAAGCAAAGAATATACAACAACAATAATAGAAATCATGTTCATGATATATGTGTTAGATCATATAAGAAAATGAGTAATTGAGCATTAACATAAGATTTATAAGCAAAGAATAACAAGGATTAATGCATAAAAACAATAAATATCAGGAACATAACAACATTTCTTTATTGATGTAATCAAAACGAAATGTGGAAAACTACAACTTGAGTCTTCCTCCAGCTCCAAGTGGAACCATCCTCTAGATCCGTCCTACCACGACCTCAGCAATCTCCCTCCATCAATACACACAAGGATGCCATAAGAGGGATGAAGGACATCTCAAAAGAGGAAACAAAGGTTTCCTATAACTTGGGAGTGCAAGAGGCACATCGATTTCTTTAGAATTGATCAGGGATCAATCAACTATAATATCAATATCTCATCTCTTCTCCCCTTAGGCCTTCCCATGGAGGTTTATTTATAATTATCCAAATTAGATTTTTTAGTTGGGAAACAGTTGGGCCATGGGCTATAGTAGGTGATTAACAGGTAAAACTTGTAAACTTTGTCTGAATTTAAGGAGATTATTTACTTTTTAGTGTTTTAACACATATATGCGGGTTGGGTATATACTGACCCGCATGTACACACTTTTAACACATGGAAAAGTAACGTATGGGAAGTAAAACACTACTTTTTAGAATTTGGACCAAGTCTGGAAAGGAAGGGTCGCCCTAGGCCATAACCAAAGCATCAAATCCACCAAGAGTGGTAAATGGTGCTATGACAAGTAGTACCACCGATTCTTCATCATCCTTGACTATTAAAGAGACTCTAGCTACAACACCTTATACACCAGAGACATTCACAGAACATAGGAAGTTGGATATTTCCCAAAGATATAAAGAAATTAAATAGAGGAATGAATGCCCTTCATGACAATATCTCTGCTCAACTCAGGAAGAATTCTTCCTCAATCCAACACAAGATCATTTCAGCCTATGACACAGAGAAAGGGAGAATTCATATGGCATTCTTATAGACACAGGTTCCACAACCAAAATAAGGATTTGACTTCAAGAAGACTACCTTTGAGTTTGAGGCAAAGGATGTTCATCCTTTGTATCAAATGGAAATGCATAGGAAAACAGAAGAAATGGTCTACTCAACCTTCACACAGACTTCCCTCACTGCTTCCAAACTACAACTTTCTTTGAATAATGTCCAATCACAGCTCAAACTGGAGAAAGTTTCCTCTCTTGCTAAAGACAACAAAATTAAATATTTGGAGGAAATGGTGATCAAAGCGGGTTTTGATCCTAGTAATTCTAATGAAATGGAAAAAATTATTAAGAATAAGAATGCTAACATAGCATCCCTGAAGAAACAATTGAAGCTGCATGTGAATCAAGATCCCCAGGCAAAGTAGTTAGGAGAGACAAAGTTATAGAAAGAAGAAATGCTAAAGCTACTAGTGGAGCAGAGTGCACAGATCAAGTAGATGGAAGCAGAGATGGACAAGTTTATCAAAGAGAAGGAGAAATATTCTCAACTAGCAGTGGTTCCACTTGATGTAGTGCCAATTGCATCCCTACTTCAAACAAGTATCCTACAACATCTATAACAAAAATAACATCATAGTGCATCCTTCTGCAAATGTAGATGATTCAATTTAGTTGGCCCAATCCCTGGAAACATGTCTATACAAGGAGAATAAATAAAGAAATTAAGACAAGATGTGAAAGTCCTACATGAGCAGAGCAATAGATATGAGAATTATCTCATGATAGAGATGCAAAAATCCTAGACATTGTCCCAGAGATTGCAGCAGATGGAAAAAGACACTACCATGGGTAATACCTTGGCCTAGGTCAAAGAAAATATTTGGAAACGGATCAATGAAGATATGATAGATATTTGGCCTTCAATACAAATCATATTTGAGCAACAGTAACTAATCGAAAGGTATATGGAGCCATTGAGTAAGTCAAAAAATAGTTGGGTGACAAACCAAGTGAAGCTACTGAGCTCATAAAGTTCCTTAACTCTAAAAATAAATAGGAATTAGAAGAGCTAGAGATTGAAGATAGAACAGAAACTATACTGGAATTCAAAAAGGTGCTGACTAAGAGAAATTTGATGAGGCAGCTTGAAGAAAAGTGTCAGATTTTGGACATTGGTGTACAAAGATTATTCAACAAGCTGGAAGCTCTCTACAAAAAGGGACTTCCTAATTTATTAGTAATAAATGATAAGCTCAGTACGTGGTCCGATTATAGTGAGAAATTGATCACCAAGGCTAAAGATAGTTCTAAAGTTACAAGAGGAAGGATCAACATGACAAAAAAAGAATTCTTGGAAGCGTTGACATATGATCTGGATATCTAGTACGAGATTAAGCATATCTTTACCTCTAAACCGACTTTTTTAAATACACAGAAGTGGACGAGGTTTACAAAAATTTATTGAAGACAATTATCCCAAGTGAGCAGCGCTAGGATAAATTATGTGAATTACTGGAGTAAGCAGAGGATTTGGTTGTACAGCTCAACATCAACATCACAATAGGATACGAAGGGTTAGATAGTCAGCAATTCCACAAATTTAGTGCCAACACTTCAGACAGTTCAATTTTTCCAAAATATTTGTAATAAGTTAGATAGATTTAGTTTAGGAATTCCTAAATAAATCCTAGTGGGTTTTGACAGGATTTTTTGTAAATATCTTGTAAATACTCCTCTTTTAGAAGTATCAAGGGTTGATTTCTGTGTGGATTTTTCATTCAAGAACGCTTTTGTAATATTTTCATTTGATGGGCTCATCGATAATAAAAATGACATTCTTCACAGGATTCATGTGTTATACTATCTGGTGATTTGCTTCTCTCACTGTTAATGTGTTATTTCTTTGTTTCCATTCTTATGTTTTCTTAATTTGAATTATTTTACAGAAAATTGATGAATATAATTTGTTGAAAAATACACTCTGCTTCTGGTTGTAGATAATTTCAATGTTTTCTTCTAATATTATGTTAAGGAATTCTTAATTTCTCTTTAACTTCAATTGAACTTATATCTTTTCTTCCACTCCATTTCATTTTAGTATAAAGGATCCAATTAGTTTAGCTACCTTGCCCTATGAAACTCCTTTTAAAAGTTGAAACATACCCCCTTTAAACTATAGACTCCATAGCCCAATGGAAGGTTCAGGAACTTAATCAATCAATCAATTTTAAAATCAAAATCCCAACCCTCATAACTAGCCTAATATCTAAATAAAACAAAGTTAAATCTCACAAAGAGAGCCCTCTATGAAGCTAGTATGGCTAGATCCCAACTTCCAAAGTGGTTTGTGGTTACCTTTGTGATTTTCTTCTGCATCCTCGGAAAATTACAGAGTGCTAACATTTTTGTGACCATATTGGGGATCAAACATTTCAGATTCCTAAGTAACATTCTGGCGACCATACTAGGGACTTAAAACCATCCTTTATTTCATTTTCATAAGGTTAAATTCCCTAGTTTATAAAACTTTATTTCAAGAAGAGTAATGATCAAAGTTTTAGAAATAAAGGATAAGAGGTTGTTCTTCACTTTTAAGATCTGGCTCCAAAAATAATTTACACTAGATCTCATCCTAATCCAGAACCTCCTGAAATTTTGGATGATCCTAAAAAGATACTAAAGAAAAGAAGTTGAGCTGAAAGTCAAGAAAGTAATAGCCCCTTTTTCATGGAAAATTCCCTTGCTGAAAACTTCGTTACCATACAAGACATTCAGTTTGACTTACCATTTGAACATAGTCTCTTTAGGACCAAATCTGAAAGTTTTGTTGATCAAACTGTAATTAATAAATCTGTTCTGCAACCAAACAAACCTATAGAACCATCTATTGAACCTAATTTGGATTAGAAATCCCTCCAAGACTTTGACAAACTGCAGGATCTTATATCAGCACTTTATCAAGTTGTACACCAAGCCCATATTCAACAATTTTTTGAACTTTCTACTCTTACTATTGAAGCAACATCTCACTCTTCCCAATATATTCATTCAGCATAAATTGACCCTACCACTTTTGTAGTATCTACTACTCATCTAGTAGTAACACAAACAGTAACCCAACCTATTCCCACAAATCCTATATCTACACCTCCCTTAAGACCACACATCGTTCAACCCAACATGTCTGCTCGTTACGCCCCCTAGTTTTACCTGCGATTTGCATGATATGCCCCAATATTGTCATATCAAAATTCCTCAATTCAATAGCACTGGTGCTATCAATGCAAAGAAGCATATAGATAAAATGAATGCTTTCTTTGATCTTCATGAAGTAGATGAGAATGATGTAAAGTTGAGGCTTTTTTCCCAGAGCTTAGGTGGAGAGGTACATAAATGGTTCAAAAATTTAGTAGCATGTAGTATAACTGACCTTGTTTCCTTTCATCATTCGTTCATAAATAGGTTGGAAACCAAAAAGATTCCTCTTCAGATCTTGAATGAATATAAAAATCTAAAGAGAGGACCTAATGGGACTGTAGAAGAATACTGGGATTGGTCCTAAATATTACTAATTAAATTAATAAAATAATTTTGACCCCGATCCTAGAGTCAAACTAGTCGTTGGTCAAGTTAGCCATTGGAGGCTCTGCTCAGACTATTTAACTTGTTAAGCTGGATCTGTTTCTTCAACTTGTCCTGACGATGAACCACACCGGTTGGTTTGAAACACGTCGAAAAATGTCTCTCTTTATGTGATTTACACCGAAGTCCTACTTATAAAGGTTTAATAACGTTTACAATGCAATTCCATCTACCATTAAACCTCCCCTGGGCTTGGGCCTTATTCATTTCCCAGAAGGATTTCATGTTGATATGGCATATCAACTAAGAGAAAGAGACCCCACTACCTTAGAGGAAATGCAAGTTAATGCCCTTAAAGTCGAGGCTAATTTATTAGCCAAAATAGAAAAATTAAAAGCTGAAAGAAGGGTTACTATCAAAGAGGAACTTTCATCTTATTCTACCACTGATTCTAAAATATATAATCTACTTAGAACTGTGGAGAAAATGATGGATATAATAAGCATAACTGATAGGGCTCTTCCTAAAGAAAACCAAATTGGTCAAATCAGAAAATCCAAATTTTAGGAGAAACTAACTCCAGATCAAACAAAGGGACCTAAAAGGTCCAGATGAGCAGGTAAGACCTCCTTTCCAAGAGAACTATACAGATGAGGAGGTAGATATAGCTCATGACGTGGATAAATTAGATCTTGAGGAATCAGAAGAGTATAAGAAAGGTTCTGAAAATGAAATTACGGAAGTTCATAAGAAATATAATCTGAGGAGTGGGAAAACACCTGATACTCCAACTAAAAAGTCAGTTGATACAACTGCTAAGAAAAACATTGAGATTCTTGGTAAAAAGAACATTGAGGTCCCACCCCAAAAAGTACCTGATACTACATCCAAACCAATTTAAACTAATGATCCCTTTACTAGCCAGCAAAGAGACATATCCCAAAAGGATTTGGCTGATAAACAAGAGGCTAGCAATTAAAAAAAAAAAACTCAGACATCATTTAGTATATAACATGAATTGGCAAAGATCAAAATACCCAATCCTCTAACAGAACTAATGAACAAAAATGCATACAGATCACAAGTAATGAAATCTTTAAGCATGGGAGAAAATATTGATACAATCAATGTATCAGATGATGAACCTGAAATATTTTTTGGCCCAGAAGTCGATGGTAAACTCCAAGATGGAGATGTACCTCCCTTTTACATTAGCTTAAACATTCATGATAAAATCTTGCACAACACTATGCTTGACTCAGGGGCCTCTCACAATCTCATGCCAAGAGTAATCATGGAAAAATTGGGATTATATATCACTAGAAGATACAAACATTTGTATTCATTTGATTCTAGTCAAGTAAAGTGCCTTGGACTTATTAAGGATTTATGTGTCAACTTAGTGCAAATACTAGCCAAAGTGTGGCAATGGACATATTTTTTGCTAACATACCTCCTAAATATGGCATGCTTCTTTCTCCTTGTTGGGGAGCTAAACTCCAGGGAACCCTCAAAATGGATATGAACTATGCTACAATTCCAATATTTGTTCATAATATGAGACTATATAGGGAAAAACTCATGAAACTCATGGTCACAACTCAGGAGAGACCTCATAATTATCCCTTATATTCAATGCATTCAGACCTTGACTCATTTATTTTGTATAATGATGATAATACATAGGAACAAGTTCCTAATCAAAACATTGCATTATGTCACACTAAGGAATTGCAAACATTAATCAGTGAACAGGATATCTCAGATGAAACTTTATGGAATTTAAGTTTTGATGGAGCTATTAGTAAAGAAGGATCAGGGGTAGGCGTATGGGTTTCAAATTCACACAATCATCACTTAGAGGGTCATTACTATAAATTGAATTTCCTATGTTTTAATAATGAAGCAGAGTATGAGGCCTTAATCATAGGGTTACAAATTTTAAAGGAGTTGGGTGCAAAGAAAATTGCAATTCATGGAGATTATGAATTAATAATAAAACAAATTAAAGGGGAATATTCTACTAAACTTCCAAGGATGAGAGCTTATAGGAACATTGTTTTGGATTTTATGGAATCTTTCATTGAATATAGTCTATTTGTGGTCCCTGGAGGTAAAAACATCTTGCCTGATGGTCTTTCTACTTCAGCTAGTACATGTAAATTCCATTTTGTCCTACTCACGAATATACTCTGTTGAAGTAAACAACAGATCTACTGTACTAGATAACATTAGATACTAGCAGGTTTTTGGAAATGGTGCCCAGATTGAAAGTTTTTTGCAGTCCAAAGATGAGTTTGAAGATGCTAATATAGATACAGAATTTGACTTAGAAGATATTGTACATAACGGTGTGACTAAATTAGAATTGAAAGAGATAGATCAAGAAAACAAGAATCATAAATTTTACAGTTGAAAGACAATGTTTTTCCTAGAGGATTGACCCCTTTATAAGATTTGTTTGACTTTAATGACATAGCCAGGAAGCCTAAAATTGAATCTACTGGACCTAGAGTTGAGGAATATAACATTGGAACTAAAAAAGAACCTAAATGATTAAACTGTCAAAAACTATACCCCCAACAGAAAAGCTAAAGTACATAGACTTGTTCAAATAATTCATAGATGTATTTGCATGGAGTTATGAGGATTTGAAATCCTATGACGCCAGCATTATACAACATAAGATTCCCTTAAAAGAGGACCACAAGCCTTTTAAACAAAAATTAAGGAGAATAAAACCAATGCTTATGCCTCTAATTGAAAAGGAGTTCAAAAGAATTTATGATGCCAAGATCATAATGCCATTAAGATATTCTAAATGCCTGTCTAATTTAGTTCCAACTAGGAAAAAGACTAGAGAAATCAGACTCTATTTTGATTTACGAAATATAAATAAAGCCTCTTTAAAAGATAATTACCCTTTGCACAAGATGGACCACATTCTACAAAAGTTGTTTGGATCTAGTAGAATTTCACTTTTAGATGGCTTTTCTGGTTAGTACACCCTAAAGACCAAGAAAATACAACCTTTACTACACCTTGGGGTACTTTTATGTATGTGAAGATGCCTTTTGGTCTAATGAAGGTTGGTGCCACTTTCTAGAGAGAAATGGACTTTACCTTTGCGGATGAAATGGGTCATTTTATAGTCATATATCTTGATGACATCACTATGTTTTCGAAAACAGATGAGGAACACTTACTTCACCTAAGGAGAGTCATTGAAAAATGTAGGATATTTTTTCCCTCGACCCAAAGAAAACATTGTTTGGTTTACAAGAAAGAAAACTATTAGGACACATCATTTCAAAGGAATGAATCAAAATAGATCCCAATAGAATTGAAGCTATATTAAAAATTAACCCCCTTAGAAATGTAAAGGAAGTTCAATCTTTCATTGGTGAGATCAATTTTCTGAGGAGATTCATTCCTAATCTAGTAGAGATTTTAAAGAATATAACAAACATGTTGAGGAAATATATAGAGGTAAAGTGGAACATTGAAGCTAAACAATCATTTGACAAGGTAAAACAGACTTTAACTCAGGTTCCTATGTTGATTAGTCCAAATTTTACAAAAGAATTTCTCATTTTCTCATTTTCTTTTGAGCATTCTATTGTTGCAGTTCTCTTATAGAAAAATAATGAAGTCCATGAACAACCAATTGCTTTATTTAGTAAAGCCTTAAGATATGTTGCATTGAAATACGATATCCTGGAAACATAGGATTTTGCCGTGGTAAAAGAAATTAAATATTTTGGAGTGTATATGTTCCATTCACATATAATTGGCTTTGTTCCAAATGCAGTGGTAAAAGATATACTAACCCAAAATGACCTTGATGGGAAAAGGGGTAAGTGGATTTCCATTATCTTAGAATATGACATTGAAATCAGACCTACCAAACTCATTAAAGGTCAGGGGTTAGCAAAAATGGTTGAATCTAATTTACATGCTTTGGATATAAATTTTCTAGAAATAATCAATGAACCAGATGAGCAAGCGAATCCACAGGTAGAAGAAGCTTTTGCTACCTCTCCCTAGTATGCAGACATTATTTTTGTTCTACATTGTTTACAAGCTCCTCCTGGTTTGACTAAAACAAAAGCTAGATTCATTAAACTCAAAGCTATGAAATGATGTATTTTGGATAAAAATATGTATTAGAAAGATGTTGGTGGACACCTGTACTAAAAGAATACTGCCAACAAGATCCTAAGATCAGGTTTTTATTGGCCAACCTTATTTTTGATGTCCAAAAGAAAGTCACCTATTCCATAAATGCCAGATATTTGAAGGCAAAAGGAAACTATTGCATTTACCCTTAAAGCCCATGTCAGCTGAAACTCGTTTCCAACAATGGGGCCTTGACTTTATAGGAGAAATTCACCCTTCCTCTTCTTCCCAACATAAGTGGATTCTTACAGCCACTGATTATTTTACCAAATGGATAGAAGCCATACCGTCTAGGAAAGCCTCTGATGTAGTAATTATTAAATTCCTAGAGAACAATATCCTTTCAAGATTTGGATGCCCTAGGAAAATCATTACAGATAATGCTGCAGCATTCAAATCAAAGAGAATTGTGGATTTTTGCAACAAATATCAGATAAATTTGGGACATTCTACAACCTATTACTCTCAGAGAAATGGATTGGTTGAATCTTCCAACAAAATCTTGGTTAATATTATTAAAAATTTGTTGCAGGATAACAATAAATCATGGCACAATAAGCTCGTAAATGCATTATGGGCAGACAAACTTACTACCAAGAAGTCAATCAACATGTCTCCATACCAGCTAGTTTATGGAATAGATGTTGTTTTTCCAACTTCGTTGGGAATTCCTGTTTTGAAAATGCTTCAAGAATTAGAGGTTGAACCAAATGATCTACAAAGAAGAATAAAGCAAACAATTCAATTGCAACAGTCAAGAGAAGAAGTTCACAACAAAACTCAGTTGATCGAGGAAAGTATTAAGAAGATATGTGACGGAAGAACTAAGGCATATGATTTTCAGATAGGAAATCATGTTCTGAAATGGGATTCCATAAGAGAAGAGAAAGGAAAAAATGGCAAGTTTGATAATTTATGGATGGGACCTTACATAATTCATGCTTACAGAGAGAATAATGCATTTTTTCTTAATAATATTGATGGAACAAAGCTACTTGGAGGACCTGTCAATGGCAAGATGCCAAAACATTATGTTTTTCAGGAATAAAAGCAGTTTTCGTCTTACCCATTGTAGATACCATTTCCTTTGTACTGTTAATATTAGGTAGCTTCTGGATGAAAGTTAAGTCCATGGTGAAGGCCCTGAGCTTTTAGTCATTTTGCCACCATAATTACAACAACTACAAAAAAAATCAGATGCAGTAAAACACTGAAGACAAGGATTCAAGGCTACTAGTCCATTGTTCTTAACACCTCACAAGGAGAGTGTCATCCCCAATTGGAGCCACTATCAGTGTCCTATAATTTATAGGATTGAATGATTTATTTTAGAATTTCAAATTGTAAATAATATTGCATTATACAAATGATTTCCAAAAAAAGATATATAAATGAAAAAAATGAAAAGAGGGTCTATAAATAGAAAAAATAGAAAAGGAAAAAATAAATGATAAAATAACCCCACAAAAAAATGAAAAATGTGTAAGTGATGCCAGTTGAAGTGCCACTGATAGTACAATAATTTTGTAGAGAATAAATTTATGAAATTGTGTGTAGCTTGTTTAAAATGCCACAATACTTCTTTTTGTTTGAAACATACAGTTTAATCATGTTCAAACAAATTTCAATTTATGTCAATTAGATTAGGGTGAATAACTTAGCCAAATAGTATAATCTTGATTGAGATTAGATAGGTATAATAGGTGAATAAATTAATCCAATAGTTTAATATGGATTAATGCAGTTGTTATATTAGTCTATTTGTTTGAATAGATATTTGTAGTTCGTTAAAATGGAAAAATAAATCAGGGTTTGCACTTCTAATGCACCATAATTGGTTTAAGATAGATTAGTTTAGGAAAAAGTGAAATTTATCTCAAGGAGGGCTATTTGTAATATTTTTATTTTTCCAAAGTTTGGACCTTATAGTAAAAAAAGATATGCAAAATATAATATTTTGATCCCACTGGTGATAAACCTTACACAAGTTCACACCCCCAATCACAATCATGTTTTAATCCAATGGATCTAAGGCCTTTTCTTCCCCCCCCCCCCACACTATGTTTCTCTTTATCGGAAAGGAAGGGAGGTCCTAAAAGTGGTTTCCCCGCCACTAAGTGTCCTCCCCGCATCATTTCTCACCCCCCCTCTAATACCATATACTGCTTGGATCCCCATCCGAAAGCGTTTTTCCCCACTCTCGCCACAATCCACTCTCTGGTTACGTCACCCTATGCTTCTGCTCCACCTCTAATCCCCTATTTTCATGTAGCCCTTCCTACCTATCACTTCCTACCAATGTTCCCATGCCTTCATCTGCCTATCCATTGTCACTACGTCGATGACCGTTACACTTTACCTTTACGACTCCCTCCCGTTGCCTCCACCCTGTCGCTGAGTAAATGCAGCTCCCGAACAACCATTTATCCAACTATCCCGATCCATGTATGAATCTATAAAGCCTTTTTGTTTCCTACCATCACATCCTTTTCTTAGTTTCCTACTGTTACACTACTCCTGAGCCCTTTGTTTTCTTGCATATCAGTGACTGCCCACAAAGGAATTCTCTCCAAGTTTTTCCTACGAAATTAATAGTGACCCTCTACAAATCTCGTTTTTCATCCTTTGTAATTTCATTATGCTACCACGATGGCCCCAAAAACTGCCATTTTGGTAAACCCCATGCTTGCTCCCCCTGCGGATTTAGGCCACATCCCCCTAATTGATCGAGATTAGAAAATCGCTGAAACGTAGTGTGAATTCGACCTTTTTGAATTACATTGCTAGTTTCTTGACACTTACCTTAACAATTATGACGAGATTAACCTCTGGCGACCTAGACTACCCTTGTTCATTTTCCCCGCATTCTTCCTCAACTGTCATGCCTCTTATCTCTCAAGTAAGAGGGTTATCATCTCCCTTAATGGTGAAATCATGTTCACCATTACCTATGAAAGTATAAACCAAATGTTACAGGTCCCTTACAGTGACTCCCTAACTCCCTTTTCCCTTGAGGCTCTTAAATAAATTTATCAGAAACTCACCTTTCCCCAAAGAGCCAGAATTTTTGAGGTCTTCCTACCAGAAGATTTTTAACTCCCCGAGAAAAATCCCCATTATCTCTCTTATATTTTCCCCCAAAGAACCAGCCAAATCATCTATGTCTTGTCCTACCTACTTGGTTACTTTTCAGATGAATGGGTAGATGAGCCTGTTTTAGGCTTTCTATCCACCCTTTCTACAGAAGAAGGACTATCAATCACCTTTGACTATGATCACTTCCTTCCACATGTAATTCGTGAACAATTCCTTCAGTTCCTAACTGAAGGAATGTTCATATATTCTTCCATTCTTATGTACATGTTCATTTTCTTCCAGACATACAGGTTTCCCTTTGCATTGCAGAAACTCAATTAACAAGCAGAGCCTCAGTCCATTCTTTTCTGGGCCTCCACCATCAAAACAAAATCATAGGAATTCAGTTTTAAAGAGTTTGGTGATAAGTTTGTGTATCTAGCAACTTGTTTGCTGAGTGGCCAGCAAATTCCAAGAATCAATGAGGATATTCAAAAAGTGTTACATCTCAGTGAACATGTGAAGACACGAGATTGGTATTTACACCAATCACTTACAGAGATTAGAGTTTATGGCTTGGAGCTTCCACCATATAAGCTGCCCAAGTACCTTCTAATGAGGGTATTTTCCTTGGAGTGCATGAGGAAAATAATCCACTAAGGCAGCATCCATTTTGTTGTAGCTAAGAAGAATTCTCAATTCAGAATTAAGACACAGATAAGACCTTTTATTTGTAACAATATAGCAGTAAGAGAGGAAGCAGACCTCCTGTTGAAACAAATGAATTTCCCTCTTAGATTTACATGGTCTTATAACCCCTTTGGGGTAACTTCTAAGCTAAGACTGGAACATAAGATAACTCCCTATGTGCATACCTAAAGACCAGAAATAGAGAAGTACATGAACCAGCAAAATTAGGTACAGAAGACATTGCAGGAGGCCGAAGAGTAGGTGCTTTCTAAGACGGCCTCAGAGACTCCTATACCCAGAGAAAAGACCAAGAAGAGAACAAGGGAGGAGGACTCTCCTTCAGAAACATAAGTCTTAGCCAAATAATTCAAGATATATACAAAGAAGATTAAGACAAGTTCTAAGATATATTTGCCACTACTATAGGAAACACAGGGTACCATTATGCTCTTGGGAATTCAAAATTTGAAGTTTGACAGCAGTACTACCGATTCTCCATCATCCTCGACTAATAAAGAGACTCCAACTACAACACCTCATACACCAGAGACATTCACAGAATAGAGGCAGCTGGATATTTTCCAAATATATAAAGAAATTAAATAGAGAAATGAAGCCCTTCATGACAACATCTCTGCTCAATTTAGGAAGCAGTCTTCCTCAATCTAGCACAGGCTCATATCAGCCTATGACCCAAAGAAAGTGAGAATGCATATGGCATTATTATAGGCACAGGTTCCACAACCAAAATCAGTAGCTGACTTCAAGAAGACTACATTTGAGTTTGAGGAAAAGGATGTTCATCCTTTGGATCAGATGGACATGCACAGGGAAACAGGAGAAATGGTCTACTTGACCTTCACACAAACTTCCCTGATTGCTTCCAAACTACAACTTTCTTTGAACAATGTTCAGCTCAAAATGGAGAAAGTTTCCTCTCTTTCCAAAGACAACATAATTAAATATTTGGAGGAAATAGTGATCAAAGCAGGTTTTGATCCTAGTAATTCAAAGGCCATGTAAGAATTTATTAAGAAGAAGAATGTTGACATAGCATCCCTGAAGAAACAATTGAAGTTGCCTGCAACAAAAGATCCCCAGGAAAAGGAGTTAGGAGAGACATAGTTATAGAAAGAAGAAATGTTGAAGCTACTAGTGGAGTAGAGTGCACAGATCAAGGAGATGGAAGCAGAGATGGACAAGTTGATCAAAGAGAAGGAGTAGAGTTCTCAACTAGTATTGGTTCCTCTTGATGGAGTGCCAATTGCATCCCTACTTCAAACAGTTATCCCTACACCATCTATAACAATAGGAACATCTTCCTGCACAATGCCTCCTTCTTCAACTGCAGATGATTCAATTCAATTGACTCGATCCCTGGAAAAAATGTCTATACAGGGAGAAGAAATAAAGAAATTAAGATAGGATGTGAAAGTCCTACAAGAGAATAGAAATAGACATGAGAATTCTCTCATGATAGAGATGCAGAAATCCCCAACATTGTCCCAGAGATTGCAGCAGATGGAAAAATACACTGCCATGGGTAATACCTTGGCCCAGGTCAAAGAAAATATTTGGAAACGGATCAATGAAGATATGATAGATATTTGGCCTTCAATATAAATCATATTTGAGCAACAGGAACTGATCGAAAGGTCTAATGAATCCATTGAAGAAGTCAAAAAATAGTTGGGTGACAAACTGAGTGAAGCTACTGAGCTCATAAAGTTCCTTAACTCTAAAACTAAAGAGGAATTAGAAGCGCTAGAGATTGAAGATAGAAAAAAAATATAGTAGAAGTTAAAAAGTTGTTGACTAAGAGAAATTTGATGAGGCAACTTGAAGAAAAGAGTAAGATTATGGACATTGCCGTACATAGATTCTTCAACAAGCTGGAAGCCCTCTACAAAAAGAGACTTCCTAATTTATTAGTAATAAATGATAAGCTCAATGTGTGGTCCGATTACAATGAGAAATTGATTACCAAGGCTAAAGACAATTCTAAAGTTACAGGAGGAAGGATCAGCATGACAGGAAAAGAATTACTGGAAGAGTTGACATATGATTTGGATATCCAGTACAAGATTAAGCATATATTTACCTCTAAACCGGATTTTGCTAAATACACTAAAGTGGGTGAGGTTTATAGAAAGTTACTGCAGACAACTATCCCAGTTAAGCAGCATTGGGATAAATTATGTGAATTACTGAAGTAAGCAGGGGATTTGGTTGTACAGCTTAGCATCAACAACACAACAGGATTCAAAGGGCCAGACAGTCAGCAATTCCTCATATTTAGTGCGAGCACTTCAGACAGTTCAAATTTTCCTAAATATTTGTAATAAGTTAATGTAGATTCAGTTTAGGAATTCCTAAATAAATCCTAGTCAGTTTTGACAAGATTTTTTGTAAATATCTTATAGATGCTTCTCTTTTAGAAGTATCAAGAGTTGATTTCTGCTTGGATTTTTGCATTCCAGAATGTTGTTGTACTATTTTGATTTTATGGGTTCGTCAGTGATAAAAAGGACATTCTTCACAAGATTCATGTGTTAGACTATCTGGTGATGTGATTCTCTCACTGTTGATGTGTTATTTCTTTGTTTCCATACTTATGTTTTCTTAATTTGAATTGTTTTACAAAAAATCGATGAACAAAATTTATTGAAAAATACCCTTTGCTTATGCCTGTAGATAATTTCAATGTTTTCTTCTGATATCATGTTAAGGAATTCTTAATTGCTCTTTAACTTCAATTGAACTTATATCTTTTCTTCCACTCCATTTCATTTTAATATAAATGATTCGATTAGTTTAGTTACCTTGCCCTATGAAACTCCTTTTAAAAGTTGAAACAAAACCCTTTTAAACTGTAAACTCCATAGCCCGATGGAAGGTTCAAGCACTCAACCAATCAATTTTAAAATCAAACTCCCAACCCTCATAACTAGCCTAATATCTAAATACAACAAAGTTAAATCTCATAGAGAGATCCCTCTCTGAAGCTCATAGGGCTACATCCCAGCTTCCAAAGTGGTTTGTGGTTACTTTTGTGATTTTCTTCTGCAACCTTGGAAAATTATAGAGTGCTAACATTCTGGTGACCATACTAGGGATCGAACAATTCAGATTTCTAAGTAACATTCTGGTGACCATACTGGGGACTTAAAACCATCCTTTATTTCATTTTCATAAGGTTAAACTTCCCTAGTTTATAAAATTTATTTCAAGAAGAGTAATGATCAAAATTTTAGAAATAAAGGATTAGAGGTTGTTCTTCACTTTTAAGATTTGGCTCCAGAAAGAATTTACACCAGATCTCATCTTGATCCAGAACCTCCTAAAATTTTGGATGATACTGAAAAGATACTAAGGAAAAGAAGTTTAGTTGAAAGTCAAGGAAGTAATAGCCCCCTTTCTAGGGAGAATTCCCTTCCTGAAAACCTCGATACCATACAAGATATTCAATTTGAATTAGCATTTGTACATAGTCTATTTGGCACCAAATATGAAAGTTTTGTTGATCAAACTGTAATTGATAAATTTGTTCTGTAACCCTACAAACCTGTAGAACCATCTGTTGAACTTGATTTGGATCCACAAGCCCTCCAAGACTTTGACAAATTGCAGAATCTTGTATCAGCACTTGATCAAGTTGTACACCAAGCCTATATTCAACAATCTATTGAACTTTCTGCTCTTACTATTGCAACATCATCTCACTCTTCCCAATTTGTTCATCCAACATCAATTGGCCCTACCTCTTCTGTAATCTCTACTACTCATCCATTATTAACACAAACAATAACCTGACCTATTCCCACAAATCCTACATCTACACCTCCCTTAAGACCATGCATTGTTCAACCCAACGTGGTTGCTCATTATGCCCCCTTGGTTTTACCTGCCCAATTGCATGATATGCGCCAAGATTATCAAATAAAAATTCCCCAATTCAATAGCACTGGTGCTATCAATGCACAACAACACGTAGATAAAATGAATGATTTCTTTGATCTTGAAGAAGTAGATGAGAATGATGTAAAGTTGAGGCTTTTTGCCCAGAGCTTAGGTGGAGAGGTACGAAAATGGTTCAAAAATTTAGCAGCAGGTAGTATAGCTGACCTTGCTACCTTTTGTCGGTCTTTCCTAAATAGGTGGGAAACCAAAAAGAGTCATCTTCATATAATAATGTAAACTTTGAAACGGGGACTATAAACTCAAATAGGAACTATGGCCAAAAACCACGAAAAAACATTAAAAACAGTGCTAAAAATGAAAAGGGTGTATACTGGAACGAAAGGTTATTTTTTAGGCTCAATTTTGAACATGTTTTAAAAATGACAGTGAAAACAAATTTTTCGTGCAAAAATTGTGAAAAACACCCTAAAAATGAAAAGTGTTGATACTGGTGTTGAGTTCCAAAACTGCCTTTCCCTTAGCTACTTTTCTCATCCTTCCTTCTCTGTTTTTTCCATGAAAAATGCATCTTTATCATCAAAAACCATTATACATTGCCTCATGGAGTATATTTCAGTGATTTACATGTTATACTATTATGTTTTCTATTTGAATAAGTTTTTGTCTTTTAGCTATGGAACGAAGCCACATTCTGCAGCTAATTGGCTATTCCGCAGCTACTTCCACGCTTTTGTAGGTTTCAGGTGTCAAGAGGGGAAAAGGACTACATGGGTAGCTTGGAAAATAGCAAGGCATGGATCATATCCTATTCATCTGGCCTAGATCGTCGTGGAAGACTCCGGCCAAAGGGAAGTCAAACATAGAAACCTATGGTAAATAGGACTTTGTTCTGTACACGTTTCTCAGTGATGAGATCCGAAGCAGTTTCTTGAGGCCACGAACTTTATCTGCCACCTGCGCAAATGGAATCCAACAACCATTACCATAAGATTTATGTTTCCAAGCAACCAGGGACAATAATTCTGCATACTTGCCTGCCTACATGTTTTTTTGTTGTTTATTTCTCTCTTTAAAACCGTTATATAATTTCTCTATAAATACCTATGTGAAGAAAGCAGAAGAAGTTTAGTTTTTGCTTATGTATTAAGTTCAGATTTTTCACTCTGTAGTTTGAAGAACTCATTCTCTGCTTTTAATATAAAGATTGTGTTTCATGGATACCTGAAGCGTTGTTGGAGTGTTGATTAAGTGCTTATAATCTGAGACCTTTTTAGAGGGCCCCTGCACTGGTTAAGGTTACATTTTACATTTTATTTTGTCTTTCATAGTTAACTGTAAATTCACTTTGTTTTTTCCATGATGTTTATTACCATTTTCTAACTCTGTTCATAATGCAACTTGTGTCATCTTCTTATTAACTCAAGATGGTTTTATCTCAGCACAGAATAGTTCTTTTGTTTCACTACTTTTTAGTTTATTATCAGTAGCTTGAAGTTGATGTCAATAGCATAAATTGATTCATTTCATTTGTTTTTCATCAGTCTTTAGATTTAGAATTAAACCGTTCAATGCCATTTTGTTGTTAGTTTAGTAACTCACATTGTAAGTGAATGTTTCTGAAAGCCCTTTCAGTTGATGGTTCATCTTAAAACTGAGTGGTGAAATATTTCATTTATGAATGAGTCTTTCTTTGCATTTTTATGTTTACTTTTTCTTAGAATAATGAAGTATGGAGTCCCTCAAAATGCTATCACAAGGAGGTTGTTCTCCCAAAATTGTGTAGCAGAGTGACAAAGCACTTCATTTCGCTGTTATAGTAGATTAGTTGCAATTTCACTTTCAGTCTTAGTCCTTCACTTAATTTTGTTGCAATTTCATTTTTAGTTTTAGAACAATGATGAATCCCTCAAAATGTTATCACAAGGAGGTTGTTCTCCCAAAATTGTGTAGCAGAGTGACAAAACACTTCATTTAGTTTTTATGATAGACTAGTTGCAATTTCATTTTCAATCATAGTTTTTCATTTAGTTTTGTTGCAATTCCATTTTCAGTGTTTCATCAAGTTTTGATTCTGCAATAGACTAGAAAATAGTTGTAATCTCATTTTCAATATTTCATTTTTGGTTCATCATATATAGCTGCAATCTCATTTTTAGTTTTAATATCATTCAAGCTTTGATTTTGTAATTGATTAGATAATAGTTGTAATTTCACTCTTAAGTCCTTTTAGTTCTCGTTTTGGAAAAAATCATAATAGCAAGAAGAGAAACCCTGTTTTCATTTTCTTGGTTAAAACTTTACTTCCAAATCAGGCTTTATGCACTTTTAGCTCTCATTTCATTTCTCTAGAATCTTAACAGCAGGAGATTTATGATTTTGTTAAGTACATTGCAGAACATGAGGAATTAAAAGATCAGACCCCCAAAAACAACATAAAACTCAAAAACACTGAAGTAGGAAGGGCCATCTAGCATATATAGTGCACTACACTTCATCAGTTTACGATACCCGGATTGATAATTTATGTAGAGAAATTTAGGACACTAAATTGACCAAACATTTTGGTGTCGTTTCCAGGGAAGTGTAACTAGGTAGCCTTATCTCTTACATTCATAGAAAAAAAACAAAAAAACAACAAAACAAAACAATGACATGCATAGAGGCATAATTTCAATTCCCACAACTCCACCTACTCCACCAAGAGTTAGAAAAGACACACCTCCATCCCAGACTCATACTCCCAGCCATAGGATTCTTGGAATTCGTGGGGCAGAAACTCAATCAGATGATTCTCCTACATCATCCACCAAAATAGTCCTAGGAGAGAAGACCATTTTCACCTCTATAGGGGAGCCTATTGTAGTTGAAGAGCTAGGAATACCCGGTGGGGAAGAAAAGGTAGGAACTCCCTCTCATAGTCCATTGATAGAAGAACCATAGGAAGAGGGAATAACCTTGCAGGTTGAGCCCTATACTGACTCTGAAGAAACTATAATGGTAGAAAAAGAACAATATGGAGAATTATCACTGTTTGGAGGAGGGGGTAGAGGGAGAGGAAGAGGAAATAATGGAGGAGGTAGAGGTAATAATGGAGGAGGCAGAGGAAATAGGGAAGTATATAACTCATTTGGATTCCCTATAGTGGATGAGGAAACACATACCACAATGAAAAACATTTCACCATCTGTCCTCCCAAAATTTTATGGGTTGAGAAGTGAGGATCTTGAAACATTTTTGTTTGAGTTGGAAGTCTTGTGCAGAACCTATGACTATCTAGAAGACTCTCAAAAACTCAAAGTGTTCCTTTCAACACTAAAAGGGTCTGCTTTGAAATGGTTTATGGGGTTAGTCATTCAGTCCATTAGAACTTGGAATGACATGAAACATGAATTTTTGGATAGATACTTAGATTATTGTATGCCTACCAACCATAAAGATGAGGTGTTCAAAATGATGCAAAAAGAAGATGAAAACTTAGAGGATTTGTTTGAGAGATTTAACTATAATTTGAAAAGAGAAAAAATGAACAATTTAGATGAAGAAACTTTGAAAGCTCTTTTGCTAAAGGCCATTATAGATGAATGGATAGATATTCTTAACATGATGGGGAAAGGAGATATATCGCAACTTCCATTGAGTGACATAGCAGAACTATGTGTTCATCTTTCAAGAGGGAAATCAAAAATCGAGAAAGGGCCGAGAGATCCTTCTCTTGTTAGAACAAACAAATCTAAAATTGGATCTGTAAGTAGGGCATAAATTGGCAATATGCTTGATGATTTAAAACTAACATTTTAGGGAGCCTTAGTGAGCAACTAGACACCCTTAAAATTCAAAACAAGCAAAAAACAGAAGCTAATGCTTTAACCATCTTTTGCCAAAATGCAGAAAGAAACATGCTCTAAGGGAATGCCCTTTAGATGCAAAAATTGTAGAAAGTATTATTTATTCAGAAAGTCATGAGACCAAGGGTTGTCCCTCAATCCCAGGTCTTAAGGCTATCTTTCAAGAGGAATAGTCCCAAATCATGCAGAACCTCTTTGTTTTGTTCCAAGAAGACCTTCACAGGGGCCACAAAATCAAGGATTTAACAATCCAATGTATCTTCAGCCCCCACCAAACTGGAATTCTTGGTAGCAACCTTGGCCTCAACCTCAAACACAGTATCAATCTCAACCATGGGCATAAGGGGTACAAAATCTTTATGGGAAATTTTTTCAATATTATCAATGTCCTCCATCTTATCAGAGCTATCCTCCCCCACAAAATCAGTAGCAAAATCAACAACCACAACTTCCAAATCAAAACCCTCAACTTTCATTTCCATTTCCACAACAACCTCCACAACGAAGTCAAAATCCTCAACTCTTTCTTCCATTTCAACAAAAACCAAATCAGTTACCTGCCCAACCATTGCCAAACCCTAATAATAAAAACCCTTAGAATGCTTACATGGTAGAAGGACAACAATTTCCAACTTACATGATTACTCCTCTAGATCTTAATGATGTTCAACTTAGATCTGGTAGGATATTAGAAAAAGAAAAACCTTCTATAGTCATTCAAGAACAAGACACTTCTAAGGAGGATTCTCTGAAAGTCAATAAAAGTTTTGAGGGGACATCCCTCCAAAACCAAAACATTGAAAAATAAAAACAAAAAGAATCAATAAACACAACTCCTATCATTGAGCAATCGGCATCTACTTCTACACCTCGTTTTCCTGAGAGATTACAAATTGATAGAGGGGTAGAAAAACATATCTTGTTGCCCAATTATGATTTTCTAGATGAATTGAAGAATGTTTGTATTAAAATTCCTTTGTTACAAGCGATTAGAGAAATTCCAATTCTAGCCAAGACAATAAAGGAGTTGAGCATCAGAAGACTAGGAAGAAAACCAAGAGAAACAAAAAGAATTCACCTGGTAGGAAAGATAGCAGACATCATGATGGGAAAGATTGCCATGCAGAAATATGTGGATCTAGGAAGTCCAATTGTCAAGACACATATAAATGGGATTGAAATTCCAAACACATTGATTGACTTAGGGGCAGAAATAAACATTATGAGTAGACAAACTATGGAGCAACTTAAACTTCCTTATCTTCTTTACACACCTACCTTGCTACAACTTGCAGATAGATTAGTAATCAAACTAGATGGTGTGCTAGAAGACATTTCAGTCTCCTTAGATTCATGGGAATATCCTGTTGATTTCATGATTTTAACTCCCAAGAATAATCTAGGAGGACACCCACTCATATTAGGAAGACCTTGGTTAGCCACAGTTGAGGCTTTTATTAGTTGTAGATCTGGTGACATGTATATTTTTGATGGTAATTCAACAAATAAATTTAGTTTGTATCCTCCAGCAAAAGCAATCACAGAAATAGATGACAAGGAATGGATCGATGAAGAAGATGATATTCAACCTCTCTTTACTATGTTAGAAATTAGTGAAGATAGTCAAATTTTGAACACATTGGAAAACTTTGTAACATCTTCAGAATATGATCATGCACAATTCCAAGAAATAGCTAATATTGAATACTTGTCATCTAGGTAGATGTCTCTCTATTCTATGGAAGAGTTTGGTAGCTCTACAATTGAAAATTTTCCAGGTAGGACATTAAACATAAATAAAAACTTGGAGAAACTACAATAGGAAGAGCTAACCAAAATATTACAAAAAGATTCTGTTGCATTTGCATGGGAGTACACCAACATGCAAGGTATTGATCCTAAGACTTGTATCCATCATATCTATATTGAGGAAAACAGTAGACCAATCAGACAACCTCAAAGAAGAATGAATCCAAATCTTAGGGAAATTGTGAAAGAAGAGCTCCAAAAATTACTCAATGTGTTACACAGTTATTTGTCACTGCCTTCACCCCAGTCCTTCTACTATGTCATGTGTCCAAGTCAAACATGCTCATATTGAACAAATGCTCTCTTGTGCTGCCAAATGACCCACTTTTCCTAATTTATCTGCCTCATCGCGACTATGGACTTAATATACGCGCTGAAGGGCGCTCATAAATAGTCCAGCCGCGCTGCCAGCGCAGAAGTACATATGATTCCTGCGATGGTCCGATTTCATGCTCCAACATGAGGTTACTTATTATCTTTAGCGATGATCTAACTAGCTACATTTCTCACTAGCGATGTCAGCACTAAAGCTCAGTTATGCACTCACGATGATCCAGATTGGGCGAATTTGTTCCAACAGTCGGCCTTCTGGATGACTCCAAACTTGGTTGTTGGCATAGGTTGTGTCGCCTTTCCTCCTCTGGTATGGCAGTTCCGTCATTTGTGCTACCTTCCTTGGAGATAAGCTCTCTCTTCCACCTTTCATGGAGACTCCTTCTCCTATTTAAACTCTCACCATTGCTATGCTCTGCTAGTTGGATAGTTGGCTAGTTGGTAAATTCTTGGATTGAGCAGTGTTGTTAGTGTTTGTGAGTTTGCTAGATAGCTGGTGTGAGAGTGACAAGTGTGGGATTGTTGATAGATTGTGGAAGGTTGTGAAGTGCCCTTAACTTTGTGAAAAATGTATGAGTGAGAGAGAAATTTGTATGTTGGGAGATCCATCTTCAAAGAGTGAATGCTTGAAGAACATGCTCGCTGGATTCCTCTGAGAAGGCTTGTGACGTCAAGACTTTGGTTGTAAGCTTGCTCTTATTTCATTATTAATACAATCCATGATGTTTTCCTATGTCTTGTATGTAATTTAATTGATAGCTCATGACTTCTTGATTTTGTGAGTAAATAGATCATCGTTGTTTCCCGGTTACGTGCTTTGTTGTATTTCCTTTGCATTGTTTCAGGTTGATCACTCATTAGGAGAAGGAAGCGGAAGCTGGAGCAGCGCAACGGAACTCCATCGACCACCGGTTGAGGTAGGCCTCCAACTATGATTGTTTAAGGAAAGTTATTGTTGATCTATCCTTGTTTGTGACTAGACCCACTCTAGGGCTAGAGGGGTTGCCTCTGTCCACAGAGGGAACACTTTCCTGCATCACAAATTGGTGACTCCGCTGGGGAGTTTGGCCTATGTTTTTCTCTTGTTTGCTCTTGTTTTGATTTTGATTTGGTCTCTCTTGAAGTTTGGGGATTAACTATCAGTCTTTTGAGTTTCCTGGGTTGATCTGGGAAATACCTCTATTTGATTGAAGGATTGATTGTTTTTGGTTTGGGAGTTTTTGTTCGCCTGTCATTGTTTTGAACATCATTGCGGATTCAAATTTAACAATCGCGTTGTCATCGCGCTCACCCTTTTGTAAGATCTTGTGCATCGCATAATAACGTCACACAGTCGCGACGAATCTAAAAATCCATCCATCGCGGAAAAGTCATGTACTTCCGCAACGACATCGCTTTGTTGCTTCAGTTAGTTCTTTATCAGCGCTAGTTGCTTGTGTATCACCCGCGATTATTCCTTAAGAATTGATTTTTTTCAATTCTGCCTCCTAAGTCCATGAGTCCTATTGGTCCCTTACTTTTTTTGCTTTCTCAGTAGCTTGTTTTTCACTGTTTATGGTTAAGGCACTCTTTCTTTGGCTTTGTTGAATGAATCTTGCATTTTTCTCCTGTGTGACCTAGTTCATTATTTCAAGTTTCTTGAATCAGTTGGCTTTGTTGCTGGTTTGCTCGAGGTTCATTTGCAGCTTTCTTGTTGGTTTGGTTGAGCCTTCCCCATTTCTCATTTTTGGTTGATTGATTAGTGACTGTTATTGAACCAATCATTGGTATTGATTCAATTTCTTTTCACTACCGAACACAGATCACGATTGTTTGGATCAACCGGGATTTTTCCACACTTGCTTGTTTGCTTATTTGTTTCTTCTAGATTTAAAGACATCAAAATCAAAAAGATTGCGTTCATTTAGTGTATGAAAGTGAAATTGAATTTGCATTTCAAGTTTGCATATTGGAAAGCGAATAATTGAATCTCTCATTATTAGTATCCGTGCACTTTAGGAATTGATGTCTGTATGCATTGAGTAACTGTCTTTGTTTATCTTGGTTATCTTGGTTTCGGAATGATATCTCTACCCTTCTGTAGGTAGGTGTTCATTGAAGTAAAAGGATATTTCGCTCATTCTAGCTGCATCATAGAATTTGCTGTATACATACAGTAAGGCCTAAAAACTGAAACATAATTCAAGATCAACTCTAAAATGAACTGAATAAACCTAACAACGCATTGGAACATAGCACACACTATTTAGAGTTCTAGGCTAGAGACGTGCTCTGGCGTCGTTAAACCTAGTTACTATTGTTTTCACTCAAGCTTGGGTGAATCCTCATTCTGTGACTCAATAGCGGTCTAGTACGGAATTGTGCTCCCATGTACAGTCGAGTATATGTTGGGAGACCCCACTAGATTATCATCCTTTATCCTTAGGAAGCCGTGTTTGCCGCCTTGAAAACTGTAACGCACCGAACACAACATTCAGAAAGATTGACTGCCGTACGGAAAGTTCTTGGTTTTCATACGACTGCCAAGGTGTAAATGCAGTTTTAAGGGTTGTTTGGTAAACCTTTTGCCTATTTTCTCCAGAGTAATCACTTTCGTTCCTTTTCGAACTCCCTAAAAGAAAAGGTCCATCTAAGCACTTGTCACTTCAGGCTCATTAAATATTCGAAGGCAACTAGAGTCATCTTTTTGCCCTTTTCTCGACTCTTTAAAGATGAAAAGGTCAAGTTCTGTTCCTGTGTCTTAAAATTTGTTTGGCCACGTTCACATTTACCCTGTTAGATCTTCTTTGCATTTTAGCTTGAGTAGGGTTCTTTCTCGTTAGTTTTCCTAGGTTTTTTGAATCAAATCATCCTAGCGGAATCACCGATCCTGTCTCCCGTTCCAAGTGACCCAGGGTCTCCCTCCTTTGTTGCTCCTGAGATACAGGTTGTTAGTGATACTCTCCCCGTTATTCCAAGTATCTAACCGATTAACTCTCGCGCTCTAGAAGACGAGTCTTACAATATTCATTGGAACCCCATTTTGGAGCCTTCCGAAGAGGATATTCCCGGTACTCCTCCTAGTGTTTCGGTCCCAAAGTCTTCTTCTGACATGGATGACACATACCCCATCACGAGTGAAGAATTCATTGTGACGAGCGGTGAAATTCCTATCCCAATGAAAACTTCACCCTTCTGTGTCACCCCTCTCGGTGTCACACTGACTTTACGATATAAGGCTTTGAGCGATGTTATGGGTCCTAGAACTCCCCTTACAAGTTCCGTGTGGTCTCATACTGTCACTCCAACTTCGGAGCCTTTTACCCCTCAAATTCACAATGTGTCTGTCACCTTAGTCCCGACTATTCCAACTATCTATGTGGCTTCTTCAACCCCTATTGTTGGTGCCGTCACTGCATCCTCAGTTGTGACCACTGTTGTTGGACCTTCATCCGGATCTGCGAATAGTAGCCCATCGGCATCCACATCCAGAGTTGTTGATCCTACACTAAATGCCCCACCATATTCTAGTTTCATTCCAGCAGGGGGGGCATACGATCAATATTTACAAGCTCTTCAGAATCCGGATCCCCAAGATCCGTTTCATTATTACGATTCTCGAGGAGCTCATATTTATTACCCCAGATTTTTGCCATCTCAACCTGTGGTTGAGGTCTCGGTTCCGTTGTCCGTTTCTTGGGGTACCATCGCTTATCATGGTGGCCAGGTACCACCTGCGAATTTTCAAGGACCACCCTATTAAGGTCAGTTGTCTTACGCACAACCCTCCAATGGACAGCCGTATTACGGAAAACCTTATCCAGGGCAACCTGGAGACCCACAAGGACAACCCTTCCAGGGACAACCTTTGGCCTCTGGTGGTTCGTCTTTTACTTATTTCGGGCAACCTTCTAGTAATCCGGGACAACCTTACATACAACAAGGCCAACCTGGTGTCCAGCAAGGCTACCTGTCTGGGCAAGCCAGTCAGCCTTACGTTCAGCAAGGCCAACCCACCGTCCAGTCTAGTCAACCATCTGGAAAAATTGGTCAGCCTCAAATCCAATCAGGCCATCCAACTGTCAAGTCTTCTCATTCATCTGGCCCATCAGGAAAACCTTCAATTGTGCAAGGACAATCCAATACCCATCAAACTCAACCTTCTGGGCAAATGGGTCAACCTGAATCTCAACTAGGTCAACCTTCTGGCCATATGACTCAGCCTCAGTTCTCTCAAGGACATCCATCTGGGCCTGCTCAACCGAGAACTCAAATGATCGTTGCTTCTCAAGCTCCACCCAGTTTTCAGCCCCAGTCTATGCTCCAGACCCAATCCGGTCCTCAAATGCAGGTTGTATCCCAATCTCAACCTACTTATCAAACGCATCCTGGCTCCCAGGCTCAGTTTGGAGCCCAGCCACCTTATGGTTTCCAGCAACCCCAAGGGAAAAACAAATTCTCCCCATACCAAAATTATCAACAACTGTAGGTGAGTCCTTACCAGAATTACCAGCAACCATATGTTGCTCCTACAGACCAAATTGGTAATCAATGGAATGTTGGGGCGCAGATCCAGGGTTAGCCATCTAGTTATAGCTATAACCCCTATGGACAAAATCCCTATGGAAAAAACCCTTCTGGGCCAAATCTGTCCGGACAAAATCAATGGGGGAAACAAGCAGCTGGTTGGAACTCTGGTGCTACCTCCTACCTGCAGCCTCAGATATCCTTCAACCCTCAATTACCCTTTTTAGCAACGTTGGAATTACCGGATGTGTCAAAACTAACCAATGATCCTATTCTTCATAATCTGTATTGGCCACCAGTTCCAACTAATATTCCCGGTGATTGTCCCAAGTTCGACGGTAAAGCTAAAGAAGATCCCCAAGCTCACGTCATGACTTATCATCTATGGTGTTTGTCAAATTTGTGGCTTGATGATTCAATCCGGCTCTGCCTTTTCCAATGGACTCTCACTGGCTCTGCTGCTAAATGGTATATTGAGTTAGCTTGCGGATCTTTTCAGGACTTTTACTCATTGGCTATGGCATTTCTAACTCATTTTCAGTTAGCGATTCGATATGAAACGGGCACACATCTCCTGACATCCTTAAAACAGACTACGGCCACACATATCTTCAATCATATCCATGAATGGAGACGGTGTCGCCATTTGATTAAGTTTTGGATTCCCGATCAGCTTCTGACCGACTGGTTCATGACCTCATTTTTCGATCCAATAGCACGAGACATTTCTTTGGGGGCATGTGTAACTGAAGAGCAGGCTATTGTGCATGCTCAGTACCTTGACTTGGTTTACTCCCAGTCTGGTACACTATATGATTATTTTCCTGATGCCCTGAGGCCTGGAAGCCCCGCCAACACTATCTATTGATGGCGTCATTGGTTCTGTTAATCTGTCCTCTAAGAAATATTCCGCGAAGCCTGGGAAGCAAAAGTTGAATGCTCCAAATGAAAACACTTCTCAGGCTATATCCAATTCCGGTAATACTTCCGAGGTTAACACCGTCTAGTCCACCATGGCGGACAAAGCCTCGAAAGGAGAAAAGAAGGGAAAATGAAAGAATAAAGCTGATCAACCAAAGCAGGATTCCCCTAAACCTCCACCCGAGGAAGGTGCCAAATGCAAGCCTAAGTATCCTTGCCTTATCCTTGATTATTTCGCAAAATGGGTTGAGGCGATGCCTACACTATTTGAAGACAGTCACATAGTGGCGCAATTTTTATTTAATCATGTTACCTCACGGTTCAGAGTCCCTCAAGCTATCGTCACTGATCACAGCAAGCGTTTCCATAATCATATGATGACTAAGTTATTAACCTAGCTAGGCTTGTAGCATGATAGCTCAACACCATACTATCCTCGGGCCAATGGCCAAGTAGAAGCCGTAAAAAAGGTTCTAGTTACGATGCTTCAACGTACCATTGGCATGCACAAGTCCAACTGGCACTTGATGTTGTTCTCCACCTTATGGGCCTACCGAACTTCTATGAAGGATGCCACCAGTTTCACCCCATTCCAATTGGTTTACGGGCTGGAGGCTACTCTTCCAATTGAGTGTGAGATCCCTTCTTTGAAATTAGCCGTCGAATTACTCCCCAACACTACTCCGGTAGAAGAACGCCTTCTCTACCTAGAGTGGCTGGACGAGACTCGTCGACTAGCCTCTCTAGCTATTGAAGCACAGAAGAAGAGAGTGAAAACTCACTTCGATCATACTGTCCATCCTCGTTCTTTCGTTGAAGGAGATTTAGTCCTGCTCTATGATCAAGCAAATGATAAGCTGGGGGCAGGAAAATTCGAGCCCATGTGGCATGGGCCTTATATTGTAAAGCGAGTTTTGCAAAAAGGGGCCTATGAGCTGATTGATTATGAAGGGAACCCTCTAGATAAGCCCCGAAATGGGCTTTACCTGAAAAAATATTATGTGTGAACTCCATGCACTCTAATTTGTACATACGTGTGTTTTTAGCAGGTGCGTTGTGTGTGTGCTTTCATGTTTGGCTTGGTGTGTAGGCATAATCGCCACTTATTGTGTCCTTTGCTTCTTGTGCAAATGTCCGGCACACCTTACGTTTGTTTTGTTGATGGTGCCTGCCGCAATACTCGCAATCTTTCTTCTGCGGCATGGATGATCTACAATCCTCACAGTGAGTTAGTAAACCTTCAAGGTGTTTGTCTAGGTTGTACCACAAACAATGTCGTTGAATATAGTGTTGTTATTGAGTTACTAGCCGGTGCTATCAATCTCGGTATTCGTGCATTGGTTGTGAATCTGGATTCTCAGCTTGTTGTCCACCAAATTAATAGGCGTTATTTCATCAAAGACCATTAGATTTTAAGGTTGTATTTACGTGTTAAATTGTTAGAAAGGAATTTTGATTTTATCATATATCAACACATTCCACGAAGATTAAACATGTTAACAGATGCATTAGCAAACCATGTATTAGACAGACATTTGCATAACATGTAATCAAGATAGCATATAAGAAGCATGCAAAACACAATAAGGAACCATAGGAATATGTATGTATATATATATATATATATATATATATATATATATATATATATATATATATATATATATATATATATATATATCTCGTGTGGCGCACCGAGGCGCTCAAAAAATAAGTGTATATGTCCAAATAGAGTCTGTATTCTCCGTACATCTGAGACACATGTCTCTCAAAAAAAAATAGCAGGAAATAAAACCAAGGCATCTACTGCGGTGGGTTATGCTCCCTATAGCACACCACCGCTCATGCCACTCGCCTCAATAGGCGGTGCACCCTGGGTATCACTCCTACTGTATGGATCTGGAACTCTATGGGGACCTCCTCGACCCCCATGTAATCAGGGATCCCCACCGTCAAGCCCTCAAGATTTCGGGCCACTGTCTCCACAGAATCATCAGCTGGGGGAGCCAAGGCCAGTGCTCTGATGCCCTATGGATCCCTCCGTGCCTATGGGGCCAACCCTACAGGTCTCACTGGTCCCACATCTACGAATACCATAGAGTACGTCATTAGGACATATACATGAAAAAATCTAAAAACATCATAAAAAATAAAATGCAAAAAATAATGTGATCAAGTGTCTTACCGCCATCATCCCACTGCTCACCAGCGGGCAACTGCATGTCAAGATCTCCGCAAAAGTCCATGCCAACATATGGCCAGTCCTCGACGAAGATCGTCTGGTGATCCAACCACTCACGAAATAGTGTCCCCCACAACACTGGTCGTCCGCCACCTCCTCGTGGCATAACGTATGCCCACCGTGTGATCCTGGTCTTCCGTGGTCTGGGAAAATCCAAGTCCATGTTCTGTAACTGTAGTGTCGGCACCCGCTCCAGCATGAGCGGGACTAATATGGACCTGTAGCCAAACTGTTTTGTCTCTCCTCGATGGTAGTTGGTAAGTTGTCTCTTCATATTGGCTGTCACTATTTACGCCTAGTTGAACATGGTCGGATTGAGACATTCGAGAGCCAACCAGAGATGGGTCTTCGATGCCTCGTGTTGGGCTTGGGAGCCCGCTGCCCTCGTCACCATAAATAGCATTGCACGAAGAACCACGTCTTCCACCGTCAAGATTGCCACCTTCCCGCTTCTTGTTTTGCGTGCCCATGGGCACACTTGTGCCATCAGCATCTCTAGAGATTCGCCCCGGGTCGCTGCCCCTCTAGAATTGGCCTCTCACCACGAAGAGACAACCCGGTCAAGAAATATACATCCATGGAGTCGAACTCAATGTCTCGACCTCAGATTATGAATTTCCCATTTGTCGAATTCCAGGCACGAATCAGTAGCTCTAGCAAATTGGGTTGGGCCCGAAGGTGCGGAGTAAGGAAGAATTTTAACAACCCGCATGCACATAAAGCATTTTGGCACCTAGCATCAACAAAAGCTTCGACATCATTATCATCGTGCGTTCTTTCCTGCCAAACAAACGCCATGATGCCCTGCATGATGAGAAAAAATGAATTAGAACTTCGTTTACAAATTTCAGTCCATAATTTGTGTGAAAAAATAATTTTGCATCTTCATCGTGACTGTTTTTAAAACAGTCGGGATGGCGCGAAGTTGATAGTTCAATTTTCTCACGGTCATCGTGAGAATACATCATATTCTCGCGATGATCAGAAAGCGTTATGTGTAAAGTGCGCTGGTCATCGCGGACCCCAGCGGCATACCCGCGATGACTGAGCGGCGGACTCCGACTCAAAAATCTGTCTAAACTTACATATCTAACGCCAAAATGCATAAAAAAGATACTAAAATGAAGCGCATGAAGAAGTCTACTTACCTGGTAGAAGTTTCAAGATGAACCATGGATGAATAAGGCCAAAATCAGCTCGCCAAATTTGCTCAGGTTAGTGCTCCAAAATGCTCCAAGGTGAAATGAATAGTGCCAATGGTAAATATAAATGGATTACTCCCCCCCTTTTATATTAATTTTTGAAAATTAAAAAATTATATTTTAAAAATGTGGGTTTTTCTCATTTTTATCACATGGTTAGTTGAAATTTTGGCTTTTTAACTATGTTTCCGCATATATTGTTCATTTTATGTCGAATGGGTTTACGTTTGACGTGTTTTTTGTAGAGCTATAGGTAGTGGAGTTTTGTTATGCGTCATGTACACTTGATCCGTAAAGTCTTCTTTAATGCTCTTTTCCGACTTAAAAGATGAAAAGATAGCTGAGTTATTCCTCTTGACTCGTTAAACGAAATAAGAGGTGGTCGGCTTTAAGCTCTTTTCCGACCGTGTAAACACGAAAAGATTGCCGGGCCTTTGTCGTTTCGGGTTCGTTACTGGTTACGAAACAACGTGATTTCGATCACTTTTCTACTTTTTCAGGTCGAAGTCACTAATCACGAAAAGTGATCCTCAATCATAATGGTCGAGCAGTTATTTCGAGTATCATTTTATACTTTTTCGGGCTTGAGAGACACAAATCTACGAAAAAGGACCCCCCTGTAGTTTTCTTTTCCGTGTCTTTTTCAAACTCTCTAAACATGAAAAAGACTCTGAGTTTTACCTATGTCGGACTCATTAAACCCTGACGACATTGGACTCGTCACCATGACGAGACTCGAGCTTCTCCTCTCTAGGGCTCGTTAAACTATTACTAGTTTGGATTCGACCGACAGTCGAACTTATATTACAAGCATATGCTATCCGTTCAAGCTTGTTTTCAAAAATAATTGGGGTACTCGCCAGTAATGGTGGGGGGAAATTTGGAAATCATCATTGGCATCTAGTCACTCTTGAACATCGACATTTTTGCTTCTTGACGAGTTGGGACATCCATACATTGTCATTTGGCCTTCCACGGGTTTGGGTTGCCATTTAGCCTTATTCCATCTGATTCACGCCGTCTCCATCGACCCTCTGATCCCTTGGTACCTGAATGCTGTCACCCTCCGGAGTCATGTCGCCGGCATGTTCAAGAGTATAATCCTTCTGTAGTTTACATCCTTGCCTCCTCATCTGATACTCCGTTTTGCCATCTATCGCTTGTTCCTTATCTCGTGTTGTTGATATGGGAAACATTATGGCCCTCCTGCGACGGGTCATCTCCTGTCGACATCAACTCATTATCTAGGAGATTGATCTAGAGATCCCCTTTGGTAACTTAAAGTTTGCATGCTTCAATGGAAAGTTCTTCGCACCTGACGGTCGGCTTTCATCATTGGTCGTCGATTGGGTGATTCCACAAGTGTTCGACTTCAGTTCCTTCTTCACACTTCGTGGATTGTGCTAAACAGTACCTTGAGAACCATTAGCATTATTGGTGGTTTTTCTCTGGCTTATTAACAGCTTTCATCATTGACTGGTAATCAAGCGATTTTCTATCATGCTCGACCTCGACACATCTATTCGCATGCTAGAATTTGTACTCTGATTGGTTAGGTTCAAGACCCTGAACTCAAATTACACATGTTCGGGCTGCATGGATTGGTTCGTGATTACATGACTGATTGATGGATGGCTGCGAACATACCTTTATCACTATCATGGTCTTATTAGCTGGATGGCTATGTCCACACCACATACCTAGTTCGTATGTCTTTGGATGGTTGCACCCATGCCTAGACTACATGTATTTCACTATCAGAGATATCAGTTGTACTTGCGTGCAGGTTCTTCTAGATGGTGTTCCAACTCAGTCATTTTTGTAAAGCCTTTCACCCCTCCCACTCTCTTGGGCTTCATACTTTAGGGGGCATCTGTTACACAGTAATTTTTCACTGCCTTCACCCCAGTCCTTCTACTGTGTCATGTGTCCAAGTCAAACATGCTCATATTGAACAAATTCTCTCTTGTGCTGCCAAATGACCCACTTTTCCTAAGTTATCTGCCTCATTGCGACTATGGACTTAATATACACACTGAAGGGCGCTCATAAATAGTCCAGCCGCACTGCCAATGCATAAGTACATCTGATTCCCGCAATGGTCCAATTTCATGCTCCAGCGTGAGGTTACTTATTATCTTTAGCGATGATATGACTAGCTAGATTTCTCACTAGCGATGTTAGCACTAAAGCTCAGTTATGCACTCGCGATGATCCAGATTGGGCGAATTTGTTCTAACAGTTAGCCTTCTGGATGACTCCAAACCTAGTTGTTGGCATAAGTTGTGTTGCATTTTCTCCTCTAGTATGGCAGTTCCGTCATTTGTGCTACCTTCCTTAGAGATAAGCTCTCTCTTCCACCTTTCATGGAGACTCCTTCTCCTATTTAAACTCTCACTATTGCTATGCTCTGCTAGTTGGATAGTTGGCTGGTTGGTAAATTCATGGATTGAGCAATGTTGTTAGTGTTTGTGAGTTTGCTAGATAGCTGGTGTGAGTATCACAAGTGTGAGACTGTTGATAGCTTGTGGAAGGTTGTGAAGTGCCCTTAACTTTGTGTAAAACTTATGAGTGAGAGAGAACTTTGTATGTTGGGAGATCCATCTTCAAAGAGTGAATGGTTGAAGAACATGCTCGATGATTCCTCTGAGAAAGACTTTGGTTGTAAGCTTGCTCTTATTTCATTATTAATACAATCAATGATGTTTTCCTATGTCTTGTATGTAATTTACTTGATAGCTCATGACTTCTTGACTTTGTGAGTAAATAAATCATCGTTGTTTCCCGGTTACATGCTTTGTTGTATTTTCTTTGCATTATTTCAGGTTGATCACTCATTAGGAGAAGGAAGCGGAAGCTAGAGTAGCGCAACGGAACTCCATCAACCACCGGTTGAGGTAGGCTTCCAATTATGACTGTTTAAGGAAAGATATTGTTGATCTGTCCTTGTTTGTGACTAGACCCACTCTAGGGCTAGAGGGGTTTCCTCTGTCTGCAGAGGGAACACTTTCCTGAATCACACAATGTAAACTTCATTTACCCAATCTTAGTTAGCCAATGGGTTTCTCCTTCGGTAATTGTGCCTAAAAAGAATGGTAAATGGAGGGTGTGCATTGATTACCGAGAATTGAATAAAGCAACCTTGAAAGATCACTTTCCTTTGCCATTTATTGATCAAGTGTTAGACACATTAGCAGATAAAAAGTATTTCTCATTCTTGGATGGTTTTAGTGGTTATAATCAAATTCAGGTAGCACTTGAGAATCAGGATAAAACCACATTTACATGTCCATGGGGAACTTTTCCTTACTGAGTGCTTCCTTTTGGGTTATGTAATGCACCAGCAACATTCCAAAGAGAAGTACTAGGAATTTTTTCTAATCTAATACACGATTGTGTAGAGGTCTATATGGATGATTTTATAGTATATGGTAACACATTTGAAGAAGCTTTGGAAAATTTGGAAAAAGTCCTTAAAAATGTAAAGAAACAAATATTTCACTAAGCCATGAAAAATACTTTATGATGTTTACAGAAGGTATTGTTTTAGGACATCATATTTCAGGAGATGGGATTAAAGTTGATAAATCTAAAGTTGAAGTCATCTCTAAGTTATCAATTCCAAATTGCCAAAGGGATGTTAGAAGTTTTCTAGGATTTACTGGATACTATAGAAGATTTATAGAAAACTTTACTAAAATAGCATTCCACTCCTAAAATTTCTTACAAAATATTGTGAATTCAAATGGAATCCTGATTGCCAACTAGCATTTGAAACCTTGAAAGCAAAAATATATGAAGCACCTATCTTAAGAGGACCAAATTGGAAACTTCCTTTCCATATTTCTACAGATGCTTCAGATACGGCTCTAGGAACTATATTAGGACAAAAAGATTTGATTCCTTATGCCATTTACTATACAAGTAAAAATTTTACTCCCACTGAGTTGAATTATACTGTGACTGAAAAAGAATTCTTAGTTGTTGTTCATGCAATTAACAATTTAGACACTATATAAGAGGCTATGAAACCTTTGTTCATACAGATCACTCTGCAATTAGATATTTGATGAATAAACCTATTACTAATGGCAGAGTTACAAGATAGCTTTTACTTTTACAAGAATTCAACATTACTGTGGTAGATAGACCAAGAAAACGAAACACAATTGCTGATTTCTTGTCCAGGATTCAGAATATCGAAGAAGACTCTCCAGTTGAAGATAAGTGTCCTGATGAATATCTCTTTTTAGTAACTACTCAAACTCCTTGGTTTGCAGATGTTGTTAATTACTTGGTTACAGGGAAGTTACCTTCACATTTATTTCTTAGAGAGAAAAGAAAGATTATTCAAGATAGTGCAAGATATTCATGGATCACTAACAAATTGTATAAAACAGGGCCAGATCTTATGATCAGAAGGTGTGTCAGGGAAGATGAAATGCCTGATATTCTCAAAGCATGTCATGATGAGCCATGTGGTGGACATTTTGCTGACAAGAGGACAACCTATAAAATCCTTTCTTTAGGATATTATTGGCCATCCATCTTCAAAGATGCTAAAGAATATGTCAGAATGTGTGACAGCTGCCAAAGGGTAGGGAAACCTGCTCTCTCAAATTAAATGCAATTACAACCTCAGGTACTTATCGAACCTTTTGAAAAATGGGCTTTATACTTTATCGGACATATTAATCCTCCATCCAAGCAGAAAAATTATATATTGGTATGCACTGACTATGTAACCAAATGGGTAGAAGCCAAAGCATTACTCTTTGCTAACGAAAAATCTGTAGTTAGCTTTCTTTTTTAGGATATTTGCTCGCTTTGGTGTTCCAAGAGAAATTGTGGCAGATCGGGGATCTCAATTCACATCCAACATGATGGAGAAGCTTATGGAGGAGTACAAGATCAAGCATAGGAAATCCACTCCCTATCAGTCACAAGCAAATAGTCAAGTGGAGTCTACAAATAAAGTGATTGAAGGAATCATCACCAAGATTGTGCATCTACATAGAAGAGATTGGGAAGAAAGGCTTCATGAAGCCTTATGGGCCTATAGAACTACATAGAAGAATAAAACGGGACATACACCCTATGAACTTGTTTATGGGAAGCAAGTATTGTTCCCCATAGAGTTCCAAGTCAAAACTTTCAAAATGGCAGTCCAGTTGAGGATGGATTTATCAGAAGCTCAAAAGCATAGACTAGAGCAACTGAATGAACTTGATGAAATTAGACAAGAGGTTGTTCAAAGGACTGGTCTAGTTTAGCAACAGAGGGCTAAGTGGCATGACAAATACATCAAGGACAAGAAGTTTCAAGAAGGAGATTGGGCATTGTTATTTGATTCAAAGTTTAAATATTTTCAAGGGAAGTTTCAAACTCATTGGCTTGGGCCATATGAGATTGAAAAAGTTTTTAGTAATGGAGCAGTAAGGATCAGAACAATAGATGAAAGTCAAACTCCTGTCCTTGTGAATGGTCATAGATTGAAAATTTATCAAAGGAGTTTATCAAGATCTTTCAAAACAATTCTGAAATGAAGTTGGTAAAGAAGAATCCTTCTTCTCCACCAACTTAGTCTTTGTTTTTCCTATCTTAAAAAAAAATAGAAAAAATAATGGTATAAGGTTGAAAACCAATCACTAATTGGCATGCTTATACAGAAAATACAGGGTGAAAAATAGAAGACTCTAATCTCCTATATTTTCCATTTCCTTTTCTGAAAATAAATAAATAAATAAATAAAAATAAATAAATAAATAAAAATAAAAATAAATAAACAAAATAAAATAAAATAAAATAAAAAATGAAAAATGGTGACTCACTTTGCATTCTGCAAAATTCATTGTTTTATCTCATTTCACTCTGTTTTACTTTTGCAAAGTTTCACTTCACTCCACTACCATATTCCACCAATAAATTTTTCCTCTTCGGCATTTCTTCCATCTCCATTTTTCATTTATCATCTTGTCATATTTTCATTCATACAGTGATTTCCATTCCATTCATTCATAAGCCATATTTTGTTCTCTGATTTACATTCCGCAGTTGTTTTACATTTTTCAGTTGTTTCTACGTTCTGTAGTTGTTCTCGTTCCGTAGCTAATTCTGTTCTGTAGCCAATCTGATTCTGCAACAACAGTTTAATTATCAGTCCAAGCACAAAGAGGCCAGTTCATAATAATATCTTATATGCAGGTAATGTAGGAGAGAACAAATTTGAAGACCAATCACATCTAAGCACCTATGGAAGCAAACAACAAGAGGTTAGCAAGTGGAAGGTATGGTTCTATAGGTTAAAACAAAAACTTATTTCAAAAAGCAATACAAAACAAAAGTTTGTATAACTTGTACAATCACATGACTCCTTGATTTATCATTATGAGATTTGACTGCCATGATGATTCCGCCACACCTTCCATCTTTAATGCAAAACGGTTTAATGATACAATCTTCGTTTTACACTCAAATGACTCGTACTTAACCGGACTTCTACAACACACTTGTTAAACGGTTAGATTCATGACATAACCTATTTGAATATGACTCTTCAAAACCCTGATCGTTCATTTATTACACCTAGTTTTTATCTTATACTTTCGCAACCATTTTGTGCATACAATCACTCTATTTTCATATATTTCGTGCATACAAACACTCTGTTACCTTGTGCACACAGTCACTCTGTTTTTATAACAGTCACTCTGTTTTCACACAGTTTACGTGTACAACCACTCTGTTTCATATACCTTGTGCACACTCTGTTTCCACACATTTTATGCATACAAGTACTCTGTTTTCGTATACTCTGTATGTATAGTCATTTTATCTCATAATCATATTCATTTTACTTCCATATATTCCTTCATTTCGTCCCCATATCCATAGTTATTTTTGTTTCTATATACCAGTTGTTTCACTGCCGTATACACAGTCCTATTTACGCAGTTCACTCATTTCTTAGACAATGAAGGGAATTTTGAAGAATAGCAGAGAACAAAGGTGATGGGGCTCATCGTCAGAACTAAACCTATAGGGGTGAAGTACATGGAAGGTCATTCTCAAAAATCCAGGTATGGACACTTCAGGTTTTAGGAAAGGAATTCGAATCTCTGCACTTAAAGACAAATGGGGTAGCATGTTGCTAATTTTGCAAAATTTTATTACATGCGAAGGGAGGTGTGGTTCCATGTATGTATATCACATACGACTATTAATGAATTTTCTTGAATATGGAAACCTCAATCTCCCTTTTTTCTTTTTGAATAGTTTAATACGAATGGCCACTAATGTTCAGAAGAAAATTGAAGCAATAGAAACCACTCTTTATCACCATGGACAAGTAAAAATTTTAGTGGAATTTCACTTAAAGAGTGTAGTGGACACATGGGAGGACTTTTTGGTTAGAAAATTCTTCCAAGATGCTCCAGAATTTCCTGAGGGAAGTCCTGTAAAAATAAGTAGGAAAATGAAGACCAGTTTCACCATTCAAAACACCCCTGAAACTTCAACACAAAAAAACAATGAAGAAGAGCCAATCTCTGAAAAAATAACAAAGATAAAAAAGCAAACAAAGCAAAGAAGAAAAATGAAAGAAAAGGTTGAGGAAATCCACAAGGATATTCCTCAACCTTCATCACCTAAGCAGGATGAACAACTACTTTCTAAGAAACTTATCAAAATCAGAGAACAGGCCAAGAAAGATAAAGAGAAAGGGAAGAGAAAACAGGTTATAGAGGAAGAAATAATAGGCTCTCAAAGTTTGAGGAGAAGTTCTAGACTCAAGGGCAAAGTGAAGAAAGCAAAATCAAAAGATACCTAGTTCATAGATTTGGAGAAAGAAACTCCAACACAATCCCATGACAATATTCCATATAAGCAAAGCCCATAGGACTCTCCTCCACAAAACTTTGAGAGCAGCCCAAGAAGAGCCTCTCCAGGCATCGATCCAATCCAACTACAAATTTATGACTACATAGAGTCATTGGAGGAAAATAATACATCAGTAGACGCAGGCACTTTAGCTAATCCCAAGCAGCCTGCCACATCACAAGAAACTTTGATTAGCTCCCTTAAACAAGATATCTATGAGCTAGAAGTTCTAAATAGGCACATCCAAAGAGAAAATGAAGGCTTAAAAGAACAAAACAAGTTGGATAAGATTATCCATGATAACACTATGCTTCACTTGGGTTTATGGCACAAGAAGAACAATAAACTACAATGGAAGAGTAAGAAGCTAAACAGGGCACTCATTAGCCTCAAGTACAAATTTCTCATGAGGAAGCCAAGGATGGCAATTGGTGCAAAGAAAAGCAAGAAGAGGTTGGATGTTTTGGCTGAAGTCTTAGAACAAATGCAGTAGGAGGAGGGAATTCACAAGTTTGATTGCATGGGGACATGGAATAGTCTTGCTATGGGGGTATGTTGAGTTCCAAAACTACCTTTCCCTCAGCTACTTTTCTCATCCTTCTGTCTCTGTTTTTTCCATGAAAAATGGATCCTTATCATCAAAAACCATTATAAATTGCCTCAAGGAGTATATTTTAGTGATTTACATGTTATACTATTATGTTTGCTATTTGAATAAGTTTTTGTCTTTTAACTACGGAACGCAGCCACATTTGTAGCTAATCGGTTGTTCCACAGCTACTTCCACGCTTTTGTAGCTCCCAGTTGTCAAGAGAGGAAAAGGACTACATGGGTCGCTTGGAAAATAGCAGGGCATGGATCGTATCATATTCATCTGGCCTAGATTGACGAGGAAGACTCTGGTCAAAAGGAAGTCAAACATAGAAACCTATGGTAAACAGGGCTTTGTTCTGTACATGTTTCTTAGTGATGGGATCCAAAGCAGTTTCCTGAGGCCACGGATTTCATCTACCACCTGCGCAAATGGAATCCAACATCCATTACCATAAGATTTATGTTTCCAAGCAACCAAGGACAAGAATTCCACATACTTGCCTGCCTACGTGTTTTGTTGTAGCTTATTTCTCTCTTTAAAACAATTGTATAATTTCTCTATAAATCCCTATGTGAAGAATGCAGAAGAAGTTCAATTTTTGCTTATGTGTTAAGTACAGATTTCCACTCTGTAGTTTGAAGAACTCATTCTCTGTTTTTAATATAAAGACTGTGTTTCATGGATACCTGAAGCGTTGTTGGAGTGTTGATTAAGTGCTTATAATTCGAGACCTTTGCAGAAGGCCCCTGCGCTGGTTAAGGTTACATTTTACATTTTATTTTGTCTTTCATAGTTAACTGTAAATTCACTCTGTTTTTCCCATGATGTTTATAACCATTTTCTAACTATGTTCATAATGCAACTTGTGTCATCTTCTTACTAACTCGGGATAGTTTTATCTCAGCACAGAATAGTTCTTTTGTTTCACTACTTTCTAGTTTATTATCTGTAGCTTGAAGTTGATGTCAGTAGTGTAGATTGATTCATTTCATTTGTTGTTCATTAGTCTTTAGGTTTTGAATTAAACTGTGCAATTCCATTTTGTTGTTAGTTTAGTAACTCATGTTGTAAGTGAATGTTTCTAAAATCCCTTTCAGTTGATGGTTCATCTTAAAACTAAGTGGTGAAATATTTCATTTATGAAGGAGTCTTTCTCTGCATTTTTATGTTTACTTTTTCTTAGAACAATGAAGTATGGAGTCCCTCAAAATGCTATCACAAGGAGGTTGTTCTCCCGAAATTGTGTAGTAGAGTGACAAAGCACTTCATTTAGTTGTTATAGTAGATTAGTTGCAATTTCACTTTCAGTCTTAGTCCTTCACTTAATTTTGTTGCAATTTCATTTTCAATTTTAGAACAATGAAGTATTGAATCCCTCAAAATGCTATCACAAGGAGGTTGTTCTCCCAAAATTGTGTAGAAAAGTGACAAAACACTTCATTTAGTTTTTATGATAGACTAGTTGCAATTTCATTTTGAATCATAGTTTTTCATTTAGTTTTGTTGCAATTCCATTTTCAGCTTTTCATCAAGTTTTGATTATGCAATAGACTAGACAGTAGTTGTAATCTCATTTTCAATATTTCATTTTTTTTTCATCATAGATAGCTGCAATCTCATTTTCAGTTTTAATGTCTCTTTTAAGCTTTGGTTTTGTAATTGATTAGATAATAGTTGTAATTTCACTCTTAAGTCCTTTTAGTTCATGTTTTGGAAACAATCATAATAGTAAGAAGAGAAACTCTATTTTCATTTTCTTGGTTAAAACTTTACTTCCAAATCTGACTTTAAGCACTTTTATCTCTCATTTCATTTCTCTAGAATCTTAGCAACAATAGATTTAAGATTTTGTTAAGTGCATTGCAGAACATTAGGAATTAAAAGATCAAACCCCCAGAAATAACATAAAACTCAAAAACACTGAAGTAGGAAGGGTCATCTAGCACATATAGTGCACTACACTTCATTAGTTTATGATACCCGGATTGATAATTTATGTAAAGCAATTTAGGACACTAAATTGACCAGACAACTGGAATGATGGTTTTTTTCTTTTAGGGTCAATTTTCAACATTTTTAAAAAATTGAATTTTTATGTGCAAAAAAATAACTGTTTTTGATGAAAAAACACACTAATGTTTTTGGTAGAATAACATTTTTCTTTCCTAAATATAAACTCAACATGTTTTAGTAATGTCGATAAAGATAAACTATTGGGATCTGAAACACATTAAAATTCTATTAGTTTTCATCTATGTTGTTAAACATATAATAACATCACACTAAATACCGCTAAAACTCTAAGTGTTTTCAACCATAGCATTAAAGATACAAAACAAATTGGAAAATTTTCAACAATAAAATTAAAAAACCATGATATTATAAGCAAATTACATGACTAAATTAATCAAAATGTCATTATTTGTAGATTGAATGAAACATACATTATATCTCTCATTTATTGTTGCATTATAGATATTCTAAACAATAAAAATCATCATAATTAAAACATATAATCCAACAACATAAAAATGACTCATAACTTTTGATTTAACACCATATGGAAATCAAAATTTTTATTTCAAGATACGATACAAACATCAATTTGTCTTAGAAAATTATTCAAAGTCACTCATATTTTCTTGCACACCATTTGAATTCACATCTTCAGATGAATGATTGGATGTAGACGAAGATGTTCCATATTATTCTCTTTTATCAACTAGTGCCCCATCTGAGTCCACATTCATGCTCACCATTTCAGGTTTCAAAATTCTTCTATATCTATGACTGGTTTCAGCAGACTCCCATCTCAACATTGTTCCTTCTGGTATCAACCTTTTCAGAATCTCTATCTTCTTGAAGCGAAGAGTTCCTCTCTTAGTTAAATTGAAGTCATAAACAAGTATGTCAACACCCTCCAATTTTAAAAGGTCTGTGTAGCGATGATTTATATTTTTACCCTTTATTTTTCTCTTTCCGCCAATTTTTTTTATCAACTACCATCTCTGGCTTATACACACCATTGAATGGGTGTGTATTTGTGGCATACCAATGTACTTCAACACCTGTAACATCTTCATTTTCTATAGAGACCTTTATAACCTTAGCAACCCATAATGGATAGCCATTGGGATCTCCATCTTCTAGCACTACGATCATGCAACCCTCCTTAATATCTTGTATTGAATCCCTGTCAAAGTCCTCCATGGCTTCACGTTGTGCACGAGATCTTCTGGAACCAATATACGTCTCTCTTTCCTCTGCCTGTGAAGAATTAATAATACATTGAGATTGTTGATGTTCAACATTGTTTCTTTCCTCGTGTTCATTTGACACATTTTGTGGCCAAATAAATGGATTTTTCAAAGGTATATCTTCATTTGTTGTTCTTGAAATGATATCACTTTGATTATTGAAAAATGACTCCCACCAAACTATATCAGCAATGTCTAAGTACTCATGTATATCTAATACATTTTTTTAATTCTTCTAGGCAATCAGAATAATTTATATCTCTATTCTGTCTGGGTGCATTATGAACTTCACCAACTGATTGTAATAACAATATTTTTGATGCAAATATTGGATGATCTAGAATGAACTTCAAAAATTCCAAACCTGATGACGGTGCCCGTTCTGCGGTAGTTGAATATTTCTTGCCCCATATTGGTGTTTTCCCATCAATTTTTGATACGAAATTGATGTTGGAAGCTAATGTCATTAAGTTTTTCAATGCATTTCTCCTCACCATGCAATCCCAGAATAAACCTTCGCATGTCAACAGTGTCTTCCAACACATCAAAAGTAGGCTTTGCCATGTATGATTTCTAAATATATTCAATTAATGATGGCAAGCTCCCAACTTCCTTCCTTTTCAATGTGACTAAAAAACAACTGAACATTAGATCAATATGGTCATGAGTGTGCCCAACAAGAAGGAAACCAACCTTTACCTTCTGAAAAATTATCAATTCAACAAGCATGTTTAGATATCCAAAAACAACCTGATTTTTGTTTTCACGACAAGTGTTCTCCAATTGTAGATACAAAACTTTAGGAAGATTACTAAACCAATGAGAAAGCACATCATGAATTATGGTTATTGTCAGATTTGCATCATTATGAATATTTAGAGCTGTGAAGTACACTCTTGGCAACATTTTCACATTGAAGACCATACAACCGACCAAGTGATACTAAATAAAATTTTCCTCCTATAAATTTTTGGGTGTGCGAACAAAATGTGGTAAGGTGTTTTCTTCTGGTCCATACCATCAATTATCAAACCCAAAAATTTATTCAAATTATCATAACACTTCTTTTGATGCTTGTACAACTTTTTCCTTTCACTTGTTTGTTGTTCGCGATGCTCCCGAAGTTCTTTGACAATGGAATCTATACAACATAAAAGAAATTCATTAAGAAATATGTTTTCATAGTTGATGACAATACAATTTTAAAATTAAAGTTATGAATGCTTACCTCTTTCTAACCCTTCATATTTATCCCTTTTTTATTTAAGAGAAGCACATGTACTGCAAATCCCCATCCTTGTCTTCTTAGGAATACGGGAATAGTTGAATTCTTTCTTCCATACCTTCACAAAATTGATATGTAATAAATGACCATGTCCCTCAGAACCTTATGCATATTCTTTGTACAAGTTGTAGGTTTATCGTCTTGAAAAATTATCTAGAATATGTATTGTCTCTCTATTTGGCATACACTCTCCATGCTTTTAAAATAAATCTTTCATCCAAGACATTGCAATATTTGATAATGTCCCAAACTGTCGTTTATGACGTACTTCTGAATAAAATGTGGGATCCTTTTCCAAATTTTCTTGGATTGTTGAGAGACAAAAATTACCCATCAAATGAAACATTTTGAAAGCCTTTCTACAGATAAATAAAGACCCAATATGATAATCATAACTTGACAATGTAGATTGCATGCACCCAACTAAATATGAATTTTGCATGATTTTATTCATTGATAAATATCTCTTCATTTTCTCTAATGCAAATGAAATCCATATGTTTCAAGCAATCCTTTTGACAACATTCACTTGAAATGAGAGCATTGATAGAAATTTTTCTCATCAAATATTCTGATCTACCCCTTATATAACTAGAACATCTTGGATTGATACGAAAAGGTCTGCTCCTACTCCTCAATACAATATTTCCTGGCAACATCTCCACGATTGGATCATCATTTGTATAAGAATTTTCATCATCATTCCGAGGAATATTTTCCTCACTATGATCAGCTGTGCTTTTGAAATACTGACTAGGAGGATATTATTCAACTTCCCCTTCTTTAGTGCTACTGTCATAGTCCTTAGAATTAGGACTAAATGGAAAATTTGACTTGATGTTTATTGGATATTCTTTCTCATGTGCATTATTAGTGCTACTCTCATAGTCCATAGAATTAGGACTACATCGAAAATGTGATTGTCTGCTTACTGAAAATTCTACATCATCTTCTTTGTCACTGCTACTCTCATAGTCCTTAGGATTAGGACTAAGTTCTTCATCCTGTCCTTCGTCAATACTGCTCTCATAATCCTTAGGATTAGGACAAAGTGGAAACTACGACTCTTTATTTATTTGAAATCTTCATCATTGCTGCTCTTATAGTCCATAGGATTAGGACTAAGTGGACACCATGACACTCTATTCATTTGAAATTTTTCATCACGTTCTTCATCACTGTTGCTTTCATAGTCCATAGGTTTATGACTAAGTGGCAATTGTGACACTCTATTCATTTGAAATTCTTCATCATGCTCTTCATCACTGTTGCTCTCATATTCCATAGGATTAGGACTAAGTGGACACCGTGACACTTCATTCTTTTGAAATTATTCATCATGTTCTTCATCACTGCTGCTTTCATAGTCCATAGGATTAGGACTAAGTGAACACCGTGACACTCTGTTCAGTTGAAATTCATCATCATGCTCTTCATCATTATTGCTCTCATATTCCATAGGATTAAGACTAAGTGGACATTGTAACACTCCATTCTTTTGAAATTCATCATCATGCTCTTCATCACTACTGCTCTCATAGTCCATAGGATTAGGACTAAGTGGACATCGTGACACTCCATTCTTCTGAAATTATTCATCATGCTCTTCATCATTGTTGCTCTCATAATTGTTAAATTGGCAACTAGGGCCAAACTCCATGTGGGTAAGCTTATTTATGGCAGCTCATATTTTTATTGGATCTCTCTTGTCAAGAGGTGTAGGATTGATCTAAATATCATCCGATTCCGATATGTATTTATGGAGATATGAATTTATTTAGATTATGGTTTTATTATCTAGCCGACTAGCTCTTACATAGGCTCAGGAAGCCCAAACGTCATGACTATTCATCATATATATTTTAGTATAAATAGGTGAGGACTTGAAGTCATTTCAGATACGTATTCTTGAGGTGATCTCCTCTCCATGTCTTGGGCTTTTGGAGAAGGAGAGAACAAAAAGAATACGCTGGTCTACAAGTCTTGAAGAAGAAGGTATTAAATGAAGTAAAGGAAAAGGTATTAATCACAGCCCTAAACTACAGCTATGTGATGCCCTAGCAGCAGTAAGCCACAGGCTTATATGGAAATATAATACGTTGTCCAATAGCACTTATACACAATCAAAAGATGGAGGCTCTAATACATTGTTATACGCTACCAAAGAAGGAGCCTTTAACATGCTGCTTGTTGAAGCCTAAACGCAGTCCTATCATGCAAATCAATAGAGACTTGTTTATGTTGATGCAGCCTAAGAAGAAGAACAGAACTCGCACATGGAGGAGAAAGTTTGTATTAGGTGCAGTCATATTCTGATCTCAGGATGCGGACGCAGTAGTCTATGTATCGAAGCTGCAACCAAGGTATGAAGTTGTAGAGAACCGCAGTCTAATCAAAGCCACAGTCAAGGTCATGTATACGTTGAGTTAGCCGCAGTCATGAAGGTATCCATCCGCAGAAAATGAAGGTTCCTATCCACAGTAAATGGAGGCATTAGACACAACCCTAAATTACAGTCATGTATGCAAACCTATACGCGGTTCATGGTGAATCTCTATACGTTGTGCATGAAAACCTAATACGTTATTCATGGAAAACCCTATACACTCATATGCAGATCAAGGAGACTCATATACGCTATACATAATGATGCTTATACGCAAATCATGAAGATTCTATGCAGGTCATGAAGACTCATACGCAGTAAATAGTGACACTCAAACACAGTCAAAGCTGTCATGTAAAATGCAGTTATAGAGACATGTAAGAAGCTGTACAAACATGCCCTAGCTGCATGTCATAAAAATACTTATGTACAGATCATGGAGACTTCTTTATACATTGTTCATGTAGGAATTTACAGGGTAAGTTCCTCAGAAAGAACACCAAAAGGACACCGCTCACAACCAGATCACAGATCAATACACCAGTATTTTTGACGTGGTTAAAACCCTCAAAGAGGGAAACAATCCACGGCCTGCGCCAACGTGGCTACTACAGGCAATTTATTAATCAAAGAATGAAAATTTACATAAGCTTCTCTCATGCACGGATTACCCGAACAATGACCCTCCATGCGCTTTAAATAGAACTCATGGACCAATCGGGTGTCAAGCCACAGATCAAGTGTCGGTAATACCGAGGAGAGAGTGAACCGTCGGATCACTACATATCGTGACCGTCGGATTGTAAGTTACAAAATGTACAACGGTAAAGAAACACACTTTACCTAACTCTACACTAGACCAAGTTGAACTTAACTATATCCTATGTGTCGGAATATCCTAACATCCCCCCTTAAGAACAACTTGGGATAGGATTGAAGGATTTACAAATATGACACAATAGGAGAAGGAAGGAGGCACTAGAGCCTATCCCCCCTTAGTGACAACTTCCTGAACTCCAAGCATATATCGAAGTTTAGTAAACTTCGCCTCTGTGAGAGCCTTTGTGAAGATGTCTGCAACCTGATCATCTGTTGGACAATATTGCACTTCAAGAACATGGTCATGAATGAGCTTTCTGATGAAGTGCATGTGTAGTTCAATGTGTTTGCTGCGCTGATGCTGAACTGGATCTTTGCATAGCTGAATGGCACTTTGATTATCACACCAAAGTGTGGTTGGATGCTGCTGCTCAAAGCCAAACTCTGATAGGATCTGACGAAGCCACAAGGCTTCCTTACTGGCTTCCACGGCACCACGATACTCTGCTTCTGCTGACGAAAGAGAAATGGCAGCCTGTTTCTTACAAGCCCATGTAATAGGTCCTGAACCAAGAGTGAAGACATAACCGGCAGTAGACTTCCGATCATCAGGGTCACCAGCCCAATCAGAATCAGTGAAACCAACTAATAGAGGAGCTGCTTTGGCACTGTAAGGAATCCCAAACTATATTGTACCTCGAACATAACGAAGTATTCTTTTAGCTGCTTTCCAATGAATTTCATGGGGGTTTTGCATAAAACGAGCAACAAGGCCAACAACAAAGGAAAGGTCAGGACGAGTATGGGTTAAATACAAGAGTTTTCCTACAAGTTGACGGTATAAGGTAGCATCAACTTCAGGAGAAGTACAAGAGACTGAAAGTTTGACTCCAGACTGAAAGGGAGAAGGGGCTGGCTTACAGTCTTCCATGTGAAAATGACGAAGAATATCACAAGCATACTTGGACTGGGAAAGGGAAATACCCTCCTTGGATTGCAAGACTTGAAGACCGAGAAAATAGTGTAAGTGTCCTAAGTCTGTCATTTCAAATTTCTTTTTAAGGCTGGACTTCACATGGTTTATAAGGTTGGGATCACTACCAGTAAGAATAAGATCATCAACATAAAGAACAAGGATGATAAGAGAGTTGCCCACTTTCTTGGTGTAGACAGTATTGTCAGAATAACACCTAGAAAAGCCAGATTCTAAAAGAAAGCTATCCATTTTGGCATACCAAGCCCGAGGAGCTTGCTTGAGACCATAAAGAGATTTCTTAAGTCGACATACAAGGCTGGAGTCTGTTTGGATGAAGCCAATGGGTTGTTCCATATAGATTTCTTCATGCAAGTCCCCATGCAAGAAGGCAGATTTAACATCCATCTGATGGACTTCCCATTTTAAAGAGGCGGCAAGGGAAAGAACAAGGCGGATAGAGTTCATTTTGGCAACAGGGGAGAAGGTTTCAGTGTAGTCAATGCCTTCAACCTGTGAAAATCCCTTAGCAACAAGACGAGCTTTATGTTTATCAACTTTCCCATCTGGTCCATACTTGGTTCTGTAAACCCATTTACATCTAACAAGTTTGCATCCCTTTGGTAGAGGAACAAGATCCCATGTATCATTTGTCAACAATGAATGATATTCTTCATTCATAGCTGCTTCCCAATGTGGATGGCCTGAAGCTTCTGCAAAAGTGTCAGGATCATGATTTACTGGAGCTTGAGCCAGTAAAGAAGAGGCTCTTTCAAACTGAGAACGTGTACGTTGCTGATCTGTAGGATCACCGGCAAGATCACCTGTTGCATCCCGAGTAGCACGGACCCATCTTGGAATTTGAGGATCCTGAGAAGGTGGGGGAGGATTGTCATCCTCACTTTCATCATCTGAGGAAGAAATGTTTTCAAAAGTAGAAGAGATAGGAAGAGGTGGCACATCCGCCGAACTAGGCTCGCATGCCGATTTATTTTCATCAAATTTTACATCTCTTCTAATGATAACATTTTTGGACTTAAATGGGATAAGTCTATAACCTTTTACATCTTCAGAATATCCAACAAAAGTACATTTCTCACTCTTAGGTTCTAAAGCTTTATGCTTTTCATCTGGAATATGGGCCCATGCTTCACTTCCAAAAACACGAAAGTGACTTACATCTGGTTTAATGGAACTCCAAGCTTCTTCTGGAGTGATATTCTTTAGAACCTTAGTAGGAGTGCGATTGATTATATAATTTGCACAATTAATTGCTTCAGCCCAAAAACTAAGACTGAGTCCTTTAGATTGCAGCATACAATTAGCCATTTCCTTTCAGGTGCGATTTTTCCTTTCAGCTACACCATTTTTTTGTGGAGTGTATGGAACAGTATGTTGCATTTGAATTCCATTTTCGGTGCAAAAGTTGATGAATGTGTTTTTAACATATTCTCCACCATTATCAGTTCTTAGCTTAAGAATTTGATGTCCAGATTATTTTTCAACAAAGGCTTTGAAGGCCAAAAAAGTGTTAAATACTTCGCTCTTGAGTTTTAAGAAGTATACCCAAGTGCGTCTGGAGAAATCATCAATGAAAGTTAAGAAATACTTGTAGACAGAAAATGAAGCAACAGGAAGTGGACCACATAAATCACTGTGCACAAGCTGTAAAGGGGCTGAGGCGTGCCAAGAGGCACATTTTTCAAAACTGTCCCGATGATGTTTTCCGAGTACACATCTGGAACAAACACCATCTCTGCAAGATACCATAAGAAGACCTGTCACCATATTTTCTTTACATAGATGCTGAAGGGAGCGATAGTTTAAGTGACCAAATCGCTCATGCCAAAGTTTGCTCACTTCATCATTATGAGCAACAAATACTGAGGGAAGATTTGATGACCCAAAGTTGTGAAACTTATACAACCTTGTGGAATCATCAGCAATACCAGTAGCTAGAATCTGCTTAGGATCTCTCAGATCCTTGATTACAACATCATGAGGTGAAAATTCAACAATTTTACCTTCACCTGAATGAGTTATCTGATATACAGATAGAAGGTTGCAGGATAAGGTTGGAACACATAATACATCATTAAACTGACCATTGTCTAGATGAACAGTTCCAGTCCCTACAACATTAAGAGATCTATCATCACCAACATATATATTTTTGGTGTTACAATCATTTAAAGAAGAAAACATGGCTTGGTTTTTGGCCATGTGATAAGAGGCTCTAGAATCAATGAGCCACTTATGAGAATGAGAAGAAGAAGATACATTTAATGCATAACCAGACAGAGATGATTGACAACGACATGCAGAAAGTGCCATTCCTGAAGATGAAGTTGAAGTTGAAGTTGAAGAATGCTCCACATGGATGTTATGTTTCTTCATTGCGGCTTCCAAAGCTTCCATCTTCTTAAAGCATTTAGATTCTAAGTGGCCATCTCGATTACAAAAGTTACAATGTCTATCAGTCTTCTTCCATTTGTTTTTATTGGTCCTATCATTTTGCTGAAATGATCTTTCATTTTGAGGCTGAGTTTGCTTAGGACCCTTGTTTGGTTTAGGACCATTCTTTTTAGGATATGACTTCTTAGGATTCTTTGAATTTGGTTGCTGCTGGGCGGCTAACGCTTTCTTGGAAGAGTTTCCAAGATTAAGAAGACCAAGGTGTAAGAGTTTTTCTTGTTCTCTTATTAAAGAATCACAAAAAAAGTCAAAGGAAGGGGCCTTGTAGTCTTTTCCCTGACAAATGAAAGCTTCCCTTGTAGAATGGAACGTGGAAACAAATACAGAGTAGGTTGGTCCCAACTTAGTAAGGATGGAATAAATAAGGTTACTATCTTCTTTCTTAACCTTAACACCTTCCAAGAGATATCTAAGGGTCTTGAATTTGGACAAGAAATCTTCAATGCAAGAAAAATTATTAGGATCCAATGTAAGCAACTCATTTTCAAGTTGATGGTCTCTAATTTCATTTTTAATCCCAAAAACTTTAGTGAGTTGTTCCAATGCTTCATGAGGAGTCTCAAGTTCTGTAATATGGAATCTAAGATCAGGAGAAATAGACATCCCTATCAAACCACGTGCTTGATCTTATCTATTTTCCCATTTTGCAGCCTTGTCTTCATCTTTTGGTTTCTTCTCTTGGTCTGTGGCTATTCTGTAAAGACCTTTACTTCTAAGTAAATCTTCGATGTAGGATATCCATTGGAAGTAGTTAGTGCTGTCAAGAATGACTTGGCATGGACTTTCCATTTAAAAAAAAAACTGAAGCTGAAGATGTTGAAAGTAAGTGTTCCAATGGATAGATCTCGAAAAATTAGGCGGTTTTAAAAAAAACGGCTCTGAAAAAGGCTTCCGGATGAAGAAGTTATGGCTTTTTGAAAAAAAATTGTTGAAGTTGCCGGAAAAGTGCGCGAATGTGCGGAAATGAAAAAATCCGCCGCCACAAAATGGAGACTTGAACCCAAGACCTCTACTCTCTTAAAATAGCTTTGAACCAATTGATCTATACAAAAAATTTGAGTGAGAGAGAGAGAGAGGGGGGGGGGGCCTTGGTTTGCGTGCTTGCCTTGAGAAAGCTCTTTTTCCCTACAAAACACAAAACACAAAACCAACACGGACATGCAAAGAAAATGAACTTATGGCTCGAAGTTAGCTTAGCCAAAAAACTAGATATTTAAAAAATGAACCTTGCAGCTCAAAGTTAGCTTTAGCCGAAAAACTAAATATTTTTCTCAATGTTTCTGATTTTCCGAGATCACATCTAAGAATGGTCTTGATGTGTTATGTCACGTTGAAAAGAAGATCTCGGTATATATATCATAGTGACATACAACCTGTGCAGTTGTGACTTAAAGTATTAAATGATGCACCAATAAGTCGTTCTCACCAAAGGTAAGAGGCAGGATCATAATCTTAGAATACAGTAAGGTGCAGTTATGATCTCAAGGTACTAAGATCATCTCAGCCTCTAGGAACAGTCATGGTGTATAATCCTCTCATCATAGCAGAGCAGCCTTATGATGGATAAGATCATGGACATGGACAGCAGCTTGGTGCAGTATGCAGTGGTGCAACTAGAGGACAAGATGCAGCATGATGATAGGTATCAGTTGAAGCAGAATGTCTTCAACTGATCTCATCGTTATAGGAGATGATCTATGCTTAGATCTAGACAAGTCAAAGTGTTGATTTTTGTTGTAATTGTACTATCTCTCTCTCTCTTTCTCTGCTGAACTTTGAAGATAAAAGAAGATTTGATCAAAGGGTTTCCCCACACATTGTGGGGTTTGTCCCTGGCTCGCGCCACATCTTGTGTCCTCTTGTCTTGGCTTGTCTTCTGCGATTTATATTTGTATTCTATATGCAGTTTATTTTAATGCTGATGTAATTGCTAACTGTGAAAATTTAAATAAATTGCTCTAGCATAGAACATTCCAAATCTCAACAATAATCCACAGGATTAGGACTAAGTGGAAACCGTGACTATTTATTTATTTGAAATTTTTCATCCCATATTTCATCAGTGCTACTCTCTACTCATCTCATATAAAATCTCTATTCATAGTGGAAGAATTTCCATTATATTCATCAATATGAATAGAGTTGTTACGCGACGAAGATGTTGATGCTTCACAAAATGAAAGTTCACTATCAAAAGAATCCATGCATTTCAAATAGAAGAGGTTGAATGATACAAATGAAGACTCTCCTAATGACAATATATAGCTTGAAGAATGAAAATCTCCCTCCAAAAAAATTGTTTCATGTATTTCTCTCCATTATTTTCTTCTACAATTTATTGAAAAATTTTAACTAATTTTTTTTATGAAATAAATATTTAAAATTAAAATTGTAAACTAAATCTTTTACCTAATTTAATTCATTACTTAAACTATATAATATTTACTAAACAATTAAATGTTTTTTTTTTAAACCTTCTAAAACAAATTAATCCCACATTCACCGTGTGTTGTAAAACAATTCCGTAATGTTAGATTTATCATAGTTTCCTATATCGCCATAACAAAATTAACAAGTTAAAATTTATAAAAACAAATTAATCCCACATTAACAGTACGGTAAAACAATTTTGTAATTTCCTCTATATAATAAATTTCATTATCATTATTCCTCACATGAAATCAAGCTTTTCAAGGTTCGTTAAAAGACTTGCAGCGAATTTGTGGAGCAGCTACATTTCTATCAACAACATATTCAACAAAGGATTATCGCATTTGAAAGGTTAGTTAATTTTTCTTCTGTGCAATTTTAAATTAAATAAGTTTAATGAAATTTATTTATTTTTAGAAGTTAAAAAAATTTGTGGAACAGATTTACCCACTATGTCCGCAGTGGGCGTGGTGGGCCCGATAATCCCTACCCTGCCCTGGCCAGCTGTTGGGCCATCGAGGGTGGGTGGGGGGCTGTACACCAGCCCCCCCACCCCACCTCAGTGTCTCAACAGCCCACCGAGGTGGGGCGAAGGGCTGGCCACCAGCCTCCGCCCCACCCCAGCAGCGCAATTCTCAGCCAGCCTCTGCCCTACCTAGGCAGTCTAATAGCGTGCCGGGGTGGGGCAAAGGGCTGGGCAGCCTCCAGCCTTCACACACCCAGGCGGTGCAACGACCTACTGGGGTGGCAGGCCGATTTCGAGAATCAGCCCGCCACCCCTACGGACTGTTGGACCGCCCAGGTGGGACAGAGGCTAGCTGCTTCCAGGAATCGGCCTGCCCAGGTGGGGCGGAGGGGTTGGCGCCGTCGGGGTTGGGTGGGCTGGGGGGGGGGGGGGGGTTGTGCTGCGGTGGGCAAGGGGGGCAGTTTGTGGGCCACTAGGGTGGGGTAGGGGGGTTGCATCCAGCTGCGGCTCAGGTGGCCGACCGATTTCCGGGGTGGGGCGACAGTGTGCTGTATTTTTTAAATTATTATGTTTTACTAAATTAATTATCATATATAATTTTTTTGTTAGTTTAAGCTATTATTTTTTGGTAATTTAGTGATTTATATGTGTCTTTTTTCAGGAAAATGGCATCAAACAAGATTTTTGTGAATCTTTCTAGACCAAATACTGTTAAAGTTGGATCTTCAAAAAACATAGTTGAATGAATCAAACCTGAGTTGATAGCTACAAACCTTTCAAGTGCCTCAAACGATAAGAAAATGATTTCATACTGGAAGAAATCAAAAGAAGTGAAACTTCTAGCAAATGTCTAGTATGTGAAAGAAAGAGAAAGCAAAGATGTGCATATATATCTATATGTTTATATACCTAGCGATAATGGAATTTATGAGGTGCTAGGAAAAGTCATAGACATGTGTTCGGTACCAGACAATGAAATTGTTTACATACTTACAAAACCACCCAAGTCACATGAAAGGATTAAATACCAGTTATCATATTCATTGTATGACACGAGAAAGGTATTTACAAAGTTGGGTAAACAAATCGTAAATGAGATGAAACAAAATATCGTAAGTATTGTTATTTAATACTTGTGTTTTGTGTTCTTGTAACTGTCTCGTTATATTTTTATAACTTTGTTTTTGATGACGATATTTTGTTTGGCAGAATTTTATTGAAAGTTGTTCAATCATGTTGGGAGGCATTCATTTCATAGATAATGATTTTATGAAAATTGTCAGCAGTTTCTATTCAGTGTCAGAAGAATATATGGCAAACAAGAAAAATGTAATAATTCATGATGCTACAAAACTACATCCAAGGGATCAGAAAAAATGCCTCTAGTGGATAAATCTAGCAAAGGTAGACAAGTTACTTTTGAAGATGATGAAGCTGAAACTAACACTAAAGAATATGTTGTTGTTACTGAGGATGACATTGGAACTGGTGTTAGAAATGAGAAGAGTCGTAAAAGACCAAAAGTAACAATGCCCAAAAATAAATATGTTCTAGTTAATGATGAGAATGTTATGAGGAAGAAAAGTAAAGTTGAACATTCTGAAGTAGTCATTACCAACAGTCAAGATCCTAGTGAAACTTCAAGAGAAAGCAGTCTAGAAATCATTACACCAGGAGCTGATTTAGAGGATGTCATTATTAAAACAAAACAAAATGTCATTTGACAGAACCTGACAAAGAGAAACTTAATTGAGAGTGGTCGTACATTTCAGCTTAATGTGAGACAAACCTATAACACAAGTGAAGGAAAATGTAAATGTCAAATCAGAAAGCCATACCACCTGCATGTTCACAACTTGAAGACATTGATGAGGTACAATCCATATGCTCATGTGGTTAATTATGTGCTTCTTGTTGATCCAGATCAAGATCCCAACAAAGAAGCATTTGATAAGCCAAAATGTTTTTAATACAATTATTATGTTCTTGGAGGGAACCATTCTGTAGAAGCTCAAAGACAATTGATGGAGGAATATCCCAATAACCCATGTTTTGAAACAACGAAATGTATCATTTATGCCAGTTTATCATATACATAAGCAAAGTTAGTGGCATGGGATCATAATTCAGATGATGAATGTAGGATGTCTATGACTTTCATCCAAAGGGTTAGATTTATTCATAGTGAATTTGAAGAAAAATGTGGTGGGGATAAGCTAAATGTTACTGTAGATTTCTGAAAGGAATGTTGTATGGAAATAGGCTATCAAATTGAGGAGAAAATCAATTCAAAAGGCAGTAGAGTAAATACTGATTTATTCATAGGTATTGATAACATTTTTCAGTTGGCATTTAGAACTGGAGCGATATGGGAATTTATTAATGATATTTTTAGCATGTGGGAGAACATTGACATTAAAAACTAGAAGGTCAAAAGGTCTAAACCATTGATATGTAGCAACAATAAATTAGGTCCTGAAATGAAGCAACTTCCAAAAGATATGGCTATCACACCTTGGAGAGCATTTCAAGGAGTGAAGGATGAAAAAATTGTCAAAGAAATGTTATCTCGTGTGAGGTCAGGGGAATTATCATTGGAGGAAATGTCTGAGGAATTTCAAAAGTAAGTTTATTGAATTATTTTTACTTATTTCTAGATTATAATTTTCTTTTAAATACAACATATTGTTATTTGTAGTATTTGTTATACATATCATTATATTAACTTTTTTGACTTTATCTATGCAGTCACAAAGTTTACATGAAAATATAAGAACAAATGGTTAAATTGTTGAATGAAGATAGTTGGGATGATGTTGTACACAACTATCTAGATTCAAGTTCCACATCAACATTAAAAAAACATTATCTTGCATTTAAAAAGGTATGTTGATTTATACATTCATTTTTATTGATTTGTATACTATTTTTTATTTTATAACTTACACTTATATTTGTTTGTTTTATTAAAGATAAGGAAGGATGAAAATGGAACCAAATAGTTTCAGAACCTTTATTGAAAAAATTAAGATCAAAAGACTGAAGAAGCAACGTCTTAAGAATGTTGAACTTGATCCAAATCTTACTCATTTCATTTGGAATGGTATTGACACTATTCAATATCAAGTAATACAAGGCGACTGTGAAGACATTGCTAAAATGACACCTAAAAGGGATTATGCCCTAGTTATTGCAGATATTCCCCATGGTTTCAATATTCCAAACATTGACTATGATAGTGGCCCTTATACTTATCAAGCTTTTAGTAAAGTGGGTGTGGGATTTCTAGAAGTCACATCATCACCATTATGGAGATTTGTGACATTTCATTCAGACACACAATTGGCAATGTTATTGTCAAGCTTCAAGGGGAAAACAAACTCAAGGATGCAGCGTACATATTAAGACGTTGAAAATGTATATTTAATTAATGTTAAAAAAATCATTTATGTACAATTTAATTGAACTTTTACTATTTCATGTTATAGGCAAAAGTCAAATATTCTTAACCGTGAAGATCAACCATTTATAAATTATTGTGAGTTCATCCATATTGATAGTTGGGAAAAAGATGATAGCTATGTCTATTATATGTAATCGGGTAGATGGAAAGAGTCATAGCCAAGTACTGGATTATGATGCTGTTGTGAGAAAACTAACATATGAATACAAAGAAGCAAAATGAGAGATAGTTAACATTTATCAAAAACCACAGTTATTGATTAACTATCTTATAGACATATGTTCAAATGAAGGAGATTGAGTTTTGGATTTATTTTTTGGCTCAGGTAAGTTTTATTATATGGAATTGAATTTCAATATCTTATTTCTTAATTTATATGTCATTGTACCAATTTACTTCATTATTTTTTTTGTGCTTGATAATTAGGTACAACACCAGCATGTTACCTTCAAAAAGGAAGAAATAGCATTGCCATTGAAAAAGATCCAATACAATGCAATTTTATTCAACAAAGAATTAATGCTCTTCAATTTCTTCTAAATGCAATGCAATAAATTGGGTTTAAGAAATGGAACTTTAGTGAATCACGTGTGGCTAAAAAAGGAAAAAGAACCCCAACCACCATTACTTGGAATGATTGGAATGGCATACATTTGGAGATTCGCAGACATCAAAGATCCATTAGAAGAGGAAATGAACAAAATGAAGTAGAAAATATTGTGGAAGAAGACAATCATGAAACTCTAGAGGTTGAAGAGTTTGGATTACGTGATATTGTTGATTAAATTTAAGTTATGTTTGGAAATCAAACTCATTTTTTGTAACTGTTAATTAGTTATACTTGTAATGTTTTGACTTTGACATTTTATGAGAAGAATAAGCATTCAATTAATGTTGTTATGTGTTCAATATTTATATTATGTGATTTTCACATTAATTTTTATGTTAATCATTATTTTTTGAAAAAAACAATGATTATTATTATTATTTTGACATGAAATTCATAAAAAATAAATAAATAAATATATATTATTTAACCATTTTTACTTAAATTTTCCTATAAAAATTGTGATTTTGACATGTCATTTCTAGCAAAAATTACAAAAAATGATCAAAATGTGTAATTTTTTAGGTTTTTTTTTCCACTGGAAAAATCGTAATTTTTCATTAAAACTTAGAAAAATTACATATTGTAGATGCGATTGCATATGCTGTATCATTCTAGCCTCTGAGGACTTGTTTCAAAAATTCACCAAAAAGCTAAGTACCTTTCAGATTCACCACGCAGGGTGATCTTCCAAAAAACTGTAAGAGGAGCCTATTATAAGCCTATACATATGCCACGCAGGGCATTTAAGATCCACATATATGTCTTGTGAAATAAAATATATACAAAGTCAAAATTTACATTTCTCAATAATAGACATAATAACCAGTGATCAAGGGCTCTCTGCCCTGTGATAGTGCTGATCTATATATGGGCGATGGTAGTAATGGTATTCATTTGTCCCCCGTTGTGTGTAATTTTTTAGTTATATCTATGTTGAAAATGGTTATTTTTATGTCAATTGTTAAAAATTATTGTTTTTTAAAGACAATTATTTCATGTGCAATTAAAAATTAATTAACGATGTATAAATATGTAGAATACAGAAACTTCAAAATATCGACATTTTTCTTTAAATATGCAAAACAATAAAAACCTCACTCCAAAAAAAAAAAATTTAAATAAAAACAAGAAAATATGAAGAAGAAGACCACTTAAAAAATTGTTAAATTTAGAAAATAATTATTTACATTTCATACATTATAAAATATAAAGTCAAAAAATAGGTATTTAAAAAAAAAGGGTTTGGTGCAAAATCACCACTTTTTAAAATCAACATGCAAATCACAAACATTCTAAAATGTAATGTACATAAAAAAATTTAAAATGCCAAAAACTATGCTCTAAAAAAAATATGTGTGTTATGCATCGCCCCTTTTCAAAATCTGGTCACTTTTTTGCTATCTCTACGAACCAGGTAACAGTATCAATTCCCGTTTCAAAGTTTACATTGTTAGATCTTGAATGAATATAAAAATCTACAGAGAGGACATAATGAGATTGTAGAAGAATATTGTGATAGGTTTAATCAGTTTTACAATGCAATTCCAGCTGCCACTAAACCTTCCCTGGGCTTGGCCCTTATATATTTCCCAGAAGGATTTGATGTTGATATGGCATATCAACTAAGAGAAAGATACCCTACTACCTTGGAGGAAATGCAAGCTAATGCCCTTAAAGTCGAGGCTAATTTATTAGCCAAAATAGTAAAATTAAAAGTTGAAAGAAGGGTTACAATCAAAGAGGAACCTTCATCTTCTTCTACCACTGATTATAAAATAGATAGTCTACTTAGAATCATGGAGAAAATTATGGATAGAATAAGCATAACTGATAGGGCTCTTCCTCTTGCCCGACCGCCTGCAATTTCTTTTCCATTTGTTCATTCTCAGCTAACATGAACTTAAATTTTGAGCTTGTGGCTCGTGCATAAGCTAAGGTGGCATCGGCAAGGGCAACTTGATTCTTTCTAACATCTGATACTATCACCCTTTCCGTCATGAATGTAGGTGACAAGTGGTCATCCATAAAGTACTTTCTCCATGCTTGTACAATCTTCTTCTGCAACTCGTCAAATGATAAATTGTAGACATCCATCACCGGATCATCATAAAGGAGAACAAACTCTCCTTGCTCACTCGGAGCTAGTTTTGACACTAGAGGTGGTGGAGACTGAGAGGTGACCTCGGGTGCCTTCGACATGAGGTCAGTGTCTTGATCCTATGGATCATGCCCCAATTCTATGCATGTCACTTCAATCAGTTTCTCATTCTGTGAGCAAGCTCCAGATCTTGCATCTATTCACCCTCTTCTTTAGATGTCTGTGTTCTAGCTCCTCAACATATATGGGCATTGTTTGCTCTGTCATTGCACCTTGCCTTTCTTCTTCCTCCTATTTCTGTTTATCTTCCCTCTCTCTCATTCTCAGCGCTTTCTCTTCCTTCAACTTCTTCTCCATTTCCTGCAAAAATAATTTTGCTTCCTTTAGCGTTTTCTTTTCTCTCTTTCTTCGCTCTGCTCTTTAGTCGATGCTCCCTCTTTGCCTCCACTGCCAAAGCTACTTTCTCCAAGATAATATATGCTCTCATCTTGTAGCTTTTCTTTGCCTCTCATTTTTCAGAAATCTTCCTCTTGCCCTTGTTGTGCACTGGCTTGTTGCTTATTGTTGTTGTTGTTGTTGTTGCTTCCTGCGTTGTTGCTACCTGCAGAGAAACTTTCCAAGTTGTGGCTATACTGACTGGCTCGTGGAGCTTGGAATCATTGTCACAGTACCTCCAAGGGTCCTCCCCGTGCCATTGAAATGTACCATGGATCCATGGATAGTACACCTTCACATAATGGTTCTTGTAAATACCATGGGGATGATATAGATTAAAGTATTTGGTGCCGAACTCGAACTTCATTATTTCCTTAGCTTCGACATCTTCATCCTTCAAGCTCTTAATCTCGTACAATCTAATCCTCAAAGGAAGAGTGGGCCATGGTGCCTTCTTCATCCTATGCAACCCTGTTGAGATGTTATATGAGACCTCTTGCATGACCAACTTTTCCATTGCATACCTTGGTAGAACATGCAGAGACTTCTCTCCACCAAACATCTTGATGAAGGTGCCACCTGGTGAGGCATACAAATCTCCAATGTCAAGTATTGCACCCATTGCCTCTTGGGACATGCAAGGTGGTCCTCCTCGAATATCAACTTGTACAATGGGATAATGAAATGGTCATTCAACCTCGCCATAACTCCTCGGTAGTTGCAACCAGAAAGTAACTTGCAATAAATGTTGATGACAGTCTCTTTCGGTGTCCATGTGTAGCTCATGCTAGGAAAGTGATGTTGGGCACAAATTGCATCAAGGATACAGACCTGTAGAACCTCTCTTTCTCATTCTTGGGTGGATTTCGGGCGTTACTCACATGGAATTCCAATTGAAGGTCCAACAAGTCCAAACAATTGAATAGCCTTCCATCATTCACCAACTAGTCCAACACAACCACTCAACCTTTAGGAAAGGTCTTCTTGCTCTCTTGACCATAAAATCAACATGAAAATATGATAAAGGACTAGCAGGCCTTCCTGAGATACTTAGTCTTGTAAACATGATTAGGTGTCATTCTGAACTTTGATGGATCTTTCACCCAACACTTGACAATATCTCTAGTGTTCACAAAGCTATGGGTGGCATAGAAAAGTGTGTCCATGTGGTCCACTGGCTGAGGTAAATGATACATCTGTTGATAGTTTTGCACCCTGAAGGAGGAAATCTCTATCCTGCTGGCAATGCTCATTGTCATAGTCTTTGGATCTGTGTGTGAGACAATCTAGTGGATGATTTCCGCAGATGGGAAGGTGGGGTACTTGCATGCAACCTTGTATAAGCCTGATTGCTGGATACTGATATAAACTTGTCGATCCTGTAAGTCTTCCTTGAAGTCCCCTACAAAATTATCCTTGATTTGATGCCATGTCAACTTCATGCCTTTCTCAATGAAAAACTGAGTGTTTGCAAAAACTTGCAAGTTCATTGGCACCTGCTCAACTGCTTTCCCAATACTACTCTCGACAATATCCTTTGATTCATCTCCTTGGAGGCCATGTTAATTGTAACGGCTAAAGAGATGCTCAACAATTGTTGTACCTGGAGATAGAGATGACACTCATGGCATGAATGTTAATTTAAAACCAAAAGCAACTTCAAGAATAGACCAACCAACAAACTGTGCTAGTGTTGGGAGGGAGTAAACAATCTTGGTTCACAGAGGTGATTAGCTTCCTACTAGAACAGTGCAATGCATAGTCGCGACAATCAATGTGGAGGTCTTTCTGACTGGAACTGCGCAATGCGCAGTTCAATCTAGGCACAGGCCAGGTGATACTGCACGTTGCGCTGGCTCAGTGGCCAAGGCTTGGGACTGGTTCCTGAAACTATGCAGTGCGCAATTGGAGCCAGGCCTAGGCAGCCTCTACGCAATTCCAGAAGCCAAGGCTGAGACCTTGAGCTCCAAAAATGCGCAGTGCATGCCGGGAAAATCAGATTTGGGCTAAGGAAGCCCAAATCTTCCCAAGGGGAGTGTGAAATCAACTAGATTTGAAGGATGGTGTGATGTTGAGTGAAGATCTGACTGAGTGATGATGCATGCAATTGAAAAAAGTGCATGAATCGATCAAATTGAAGTAAAATGAAGCATGTGGAGAGAGTTGCCGCAACGACGACCATTAGTGCAAAACTGGGTAATGCATGTGACACTTGGGAAATACAATGCAAATTTTAAAACAATGCTTCTACAATCTAAAACAAGTTAAAACGCCAACGGTAATTCAAAAAAAATGAATGAAACAACACTATCACAAGCTAAACAAACAAAAGTGATAGAAAAAACAACAAAATACTAGAAAATCAATACTTACCCAGAAAATCAAGGACAATTGCACCGAAGGTTCCTTGATCTCCTTGGAAATTGCAGAGCTCCAAGATCGAATGTTCAAATGAGCTACGACAACATCGATTAAATAGATTTAGTCGATTTAGGGTTTATGACATTGTTATCACTAGGCTAGAATAGGTTGGGCTGTGTTAACCTCCAACTAAGTGTAACTATTTTAGACCACTTGAACTGGAATTTAGTCCTTCCAATCTAAGAGGGCTCTCTCAAAATATTTATAAAATGACTGTAATAAACTCAAAATTTAGATGACTAACTCTAATCTCTTTCTATGATTTTGTAGGTGAATAAAAATGTGATGACTGCCACCATTGGGCATGGAGTCAAATTAAAACAAATTATGATCAACAAAAATGTTTAATGGAAGATGAGGCATCTATTGATTCGAAACTGATACAAATGAACACCCACAGTTATATATAGTAAAATTGGAGCAATTTGACACGATTTCCAAGTAATTAAGATACTATGTAAAGCTTGAAACAATATGATAAAAACCCATAAAATCCATGACATGAATCTCAGGTACAAAAACAGATTTGTTGCAGATTTTCTATTAAAAGATAAAAATATTACAGAAGGTCAGTTCTTCACATTCTCCATCCATCCTCCTCAGAGTTGAAAATCTACTTATTTATAGAGAAAAGATCTCTTTACATATCTTCCCACCTAGGCTAAATTCAGTTCACTGTCCTAGAGACCCATTTCTACTTTTCTTCTAGCTAACAGAGTTTTCATAGGGATTTTCTATTTTAACAGAGTTTAAATACAAATAGGAGTCACATATAAACATAATTTATCTAATTGTTACAATAATTTAGAAAAATTGCAACTGTTTGTCGTGTTGGCATTGTATTTATGGAAATTCAGAACATTTGGCCTTTCAAATCCTATTGTGTTCTTTCCGGGGCTTCAAATGAGCAATGATATTTGTCCTGCTGGTAGACGTATTGTTTTCTGATTAAATCATGTTTGAAAGCGTCTTCACTGCCCTATGTGTCTTGTTGTCATGTTTTCTCTACATTCTGTTTGATGACCATGATGTTGGATATACGCCGAAAAATGACCTCACCGTCCCACTGAGCAGAAGCAAAATATACGTTTTAATGTTCGTTGATATGGGCAGTTGATCCGAGCCGATGCAATCTAGGTCGTCGATCTGGGCCTGTTGGTGTTGCAATCCCAATACAGGAGACGGAATTTTTACCATATTTCATATTTCTTGTTAATTGTTTGGACATGAAACTCCAATAAAGCATGATACATAAAATATCACATCTTGAATCAGGATTCGCACATCGCCATCGGGGAATCGGAAGGGGATTTTACACTGATTTGTGGTGATTTTTATATATGTTGGAACTGAAATTTTAAAAACCATAGTACATAATGTTTCGCGTCCATCGCAATCGCAAGTCAGAAGGGACTTCGGCAAAAGAGGGACTTACGACTTTTGCGATTCCAAATTGCGATATAATAATCGCCGGGGGGGAGTTATTGCAATATGCGAGCGAGACATATTGCAATCGGTGGGAAGAGAACTATCGCAATCGGCGAGCGGGGAAAGAACTTTGCGATATCGATGGAGGAGAGAATTTGCGATATGTGATATCGCAATCGCAAGTTAAAAATGGATACAAGCGGATATGTATCACAAAAAGGGAAGGGGTCGATAGTGATTATGGTTTGTGGGTCTAAACACTTAAAAAGGGTTTCATCATGATTTCTGAATGTTGTAAAACATTTCAAAGGAAAATGGGAGGTACGGCTAGAGTTGGATATACAAAGGGATTTCGACTAGAGTTAAAAATGGGTCACTGCGGCTAGAGTTTAAAAAACAAAGGAAAAAATGGGGTTTGTGAAATAAATGGGTTTTATAGAATACGGGAATTTCTCCAAAACAATTTAAACTGGACACGTTCTTTCTCCTTTAGTCTCCAATTTTCAAAGCACAACAACCTCTTTCAAAAAAGAAACAGATAGATGCAAATGATTAATCAAACTAAAAATGATTTCTAGGGGTTATCATGGATAATAATGGCTCCAATGGGGATGTTGCACTCCTGTGGTGCAACAAAGAACCAGTAGACCAGTTGCCCTATTGAAAACTGAAAATTGATGACATAATCTCCAAGTTTTTAATGGCCTTAAATTCGGGCTCAAACTTGTAAAATATATCATCCACACTTGCAAATGAGAAAAAGAAAAAAATGGAATATAAACAATGGTGTTTCTTCCAACTAGATCAAGAGATATAATGTTTGAGAAACCTACCATTAACAGTCTGCCTTCATATAGTTGACCATCCATATCTTGCAATATAAATGTATTATTTCCATGATAGGCTGAAATCTTATATAGCCCCTTCCAGAGATTCTCAAACTTGACGTGTTTTCCTTTATCTTCAATCTTAGCCTCCCACTTCAAAACTACATCTTCAGGACTGAAATTTTATTCTTTGATCTTTTTGTCAAGAGTATTTTTAATTCTATTATGAGATTCTTGATGATTGTTGTAAATTTCTTCTCTTTTTTCCTGTAGAGGAATTAGTTGGTTGGTCCTCCTTTGGATAACATTTGGTTCTTCTTCCAGTCCTTGCAACAGTTTCATGACTAGAACTCCAAGAGAAATAGAGAAAACAGCTTTAGTTCCATAAACTAAGATGGAGGCTCTAATACATTGTTATATGCTACCAAAGAAGGAGCCTTTAACATGCTGCTTGTTGAAGCCTAAATGCAGTCCTATCATGCAAATCAATAGAGACTTGTTTATGTTGATGCAGCCTAAGAAGAAGAACAGAACTCGCACATGGAGGAGAAAGTTTGTATTAGGTGCAGTCATATTCTGATCTCAGGATGCAGACGCAGTAGTCTATGTATCGAAGCTGCAACCAAGGTATGAAGTTGTAGAGAACCGCAGTCTAATCAAAGCCACAGTCAAGGTCATGTATACGTTGAGTTAGCCGCAGTCATGAAGGTATCCATCCGCAGAAAATGAAGGTTCCTATCCACAGTAAATGGAGGCATTAGACACAACCCTAAATTACAGTCATGTATGCAAACCTATACGCGGTTCATGGTGAATCTCTATACGTTGTGCATGAAAACCTAATACGTTATTCATGGAAAACCCTATACACTCATATGCAGATCAAGGAGACTCATATACGCTATACATAATGATGCTTATACGCAAATCATGAAGATTCTACGCAGGTCATGAAGACTCATACGCAGTAAATAGTGACACTCAAACGCAGTCAAAGCTGTCATGTAAAATGCAGTTATAGAGACATGTAAGAAGCTGTACAAACATGCCCTAGCTGCATGTCATAAAAATACTTATGTACAGATCATGGAGACTTCTTTATACGTTGTTCATGTAGGAATTTACAGGGTAAGTTCCTCATAAAGAACACCAAAAGGACACCGCTCACAACCAGATCACAGATCAATACACCAGTATTTTTGACGTGGTTAAAACCCTCAAAGAGGGAAACAATCCACGGCCTGCGCCAACGTGGCTACTACAGGCAATTTATTAATCAAAGAATGAAAATTTACATAAGCTTCTCTCATGCACGGATTACCCGAACAATGACCCTCCATGCGCTTTAAATAGAACTCATGGACCAATCGGGTGTCAAGCCACAGATCAAGTGTCGGTAATACCGAGGAGAGAGTGAACCGTCGGATCACTACATATCGTGACCGTCGGATTGTAAGTTACAAAATGTACAACGGTAAAGAAACACACTTTACCTAACTCTACACTAGACCAAGTTGAACTTAACTATATCCTATGTGTCGGAATATCCTAACATCCCCCTTAAGAACAACTTGGGATAGGATTGAAGGATTTACAAATATGACACAATAGGAGAAGGAAGGAGGCACTAGAGCCTATCCCCCCTTAGTGACAACTTCCTGAACTCCAAGCATATATCGAAGTTTAGTAAACTTCGCCTCTGTGAGAGCCTTTGTGAAGATGTCTGCAACCTGATCATCTGTTGGACAATATTGCACTTCAAGAACATGGTCATGAATGAGCTTTCTGATGAAGTGCATGTGTAGTTCAATGTGTTTGCTGCGCTGATGCTGAACTGGATCTTTGCATAGCTGAATGGCACTTTGATTATCACACCAAAGTGTGGTTGGATGCTGCTGCTCAAAGCCAAACTCTGATAGGATCTGACGAAGCCACAAGGCTTCCTTACTGGCTTCCACGGCACCACGATACTCTGCTTCTGCTGACGAAAGAGAAATGGCAGCCTGTTTCTTACAAGCCCATGTAATAGGTCCTGAACCAAGAGTGAAGACATAACCGGCAGTAGACTTCCGATCATCAGGGTCACCAGCCCAATCAGAATCAGTGAAACCAACTAATAGAGAGCTGCTTTGGCACTGTAAGGAATCCCAAACTATATTGTACCTCGAACATAACGAAGTATTCTTTTAGCTGCTTTCCAATGAATTTCACGGGGGTTTTGCATAAAACGAGCAACAAGGCCAACAACAAAGGAAAGGTCAGGACGAGTATGGATTAAATACAAGAGTTTTCCTACAAGTTGACGGTATAAGGTAGCATCAACTTCAGGAGAAGTACAAGAGACTGAAAGTTTGACTCCAGACTGAAAGGGAGAAGGGGTTGGCTTACAGTCTTCCATGTGAAAATGACGAAGAATATCACAAGCATACTTGGACTGGGAAAGGGAAATACCCTCCTTGGATTGCAAGACTTGAAGACTGAGAAAATAGTGTAAGTGTCCTAAGTCTGTCATTTCAAATTTCTTTTTAAGGCTGGACTTCACATGGTTTATAAGGTTGGGATCACTACCAGTAAGAATAAGATCATCAACATAAAGAACAAGGATGATAAGAGAGTTGCCCACTTTCTTGGTGTAGACAGTATTGTCAGAATAACACCTAGAAAAGCCAGATTCTAAAAGAAAGCTATCCATTTTGGCATACCAAGCCCGAGGAGCTTGCTTGAGACCATAAAGAGATTTCTTAAGTCGACATACAAGGTTGGAGTCTGTTTGGATGAAGCCAATGGGTTGTTCCATATAGATTTCTTCATGCAAGTCCCCATGCAAGAAGGCAGATTTAACATCCATTTGATGGACTTCCCATTTTAAAGAGGCGGCAAGGGAAAGAACAAGGCGGATAGAGTTCATTTTGGCAACAGGGGAGAAGGTTTCAGTGTAGTCAATGCCTTCAACCTGTGAAAATCCCTTAGCAACAAGACGAGCTTTATGTTTATCAACTTTCCCATCTGGTCCATACTTGGTTCTGTAAACCCATTTACATCTAACAAGTTTGCATCCCTTTGGTAGAGGAACAAGATCCCATGTATCATTTGTCAACAATGAATGATATTCTTCATTCATAGCTGCTTCCCAATGTGGATGGCCTGAAGCTTCTGCAAAAGTGTCAGGATCATGATTTACTGGAGCTTGAGCCAGTAAAGAAGAGGCTCTTTCAAACTGAGAACGTGTACGTTGCTGATCTGTAGGATCACCGGCAAGATCACCTGTTGCATCCCGAGTAGCACGGACCCATCTTGGAATTTGAGGATCCTGAGAAGGTGGGGGAGGATTGTCATCCTCACTTTCATCATCTGAGGAAGAAATGTTTTCAAAAGTAGAAGAGATAGGAAGAGGTGGCACATCCGCCGGACTAGGCTCGCATGCCGATTTATTTTCATCAAATTTTACATCTCTTCTAATGATAACATTTTTGGACTTAAATGGGATAAGTCTATAACCTTTTACATCTTCAGAATATCCAACAAAAGTACATTTCTCACTCTTAGGTTCTAAAGCTTTATGCTTTTCATCTGGAATATGGGCCCATGCTTCACTTCCAAAAACACGAAAGTGACTTACATCTGGTTTAATGGAACTCCAAGCTTCTTCTGGAGTGATATTCTTTAGAACCTTAGTAGGAGTGCGATTGATTATATAATTTGCACAATTAATTGCTTCGGCCCAAAAACTAAGACTGAGTCCTTTAGATTGCAGCATACAATTAGCCATTTCCTTTCAGGTGCGATTTTTCCTTTCAGCTACACCATTTTGTTGTGGAGTGTATGGAACAGTATGTTGCATTTGAATTCCATTTTCGGTGCAAAAGTTGATGAATGTGTTTTTAACATATTCTCCACCATTATCAGTTCTTAGCTTAAGAATTTGATGTCCAGATTATTTTTCAACAAAGGCTTTGAAGGCCAAAAAAGTGTTAAATACTTCGCTCTTGAGTTTTAAGAAGTATACCCAAGTGCGTCTGGAGAAATCATCAATGAAAGTTAAGAAATACTTGTAGACAGAAAATGAAGCAACAGGAAGTGGACCACATAAATCACTGTGCACAAGCTGTAAAGGGGCTGAGGCGTGCCAAGAGGCATGTTTTTCAAAACTGTCCCGATGATGTTTTCCGAGTACACATCCGGAACAAACACCATCTCTGCAAGATACCATAAGAAGACCTGTCACCATATTTTCTTTACATAGATGCTGAAGGGAGCGATAGTTTAAGTGACCAAATCGCTCATGCCAAAGTTTGCTCACTTCATCATTATGAGCAACAAATACTGAGGGAAGATTTGATGACCCAAAGTTGTGAAACTTATACAACCTTGTGGAATCATCAGCAATACCAGTAGCTAGAATCTGCTTAGGATCTCTCAGATCCTTGATTACAACATCATGAGGTGAAAATTCAACAATTTTACCTTCACCTGAATGAGTTATCTGATATACAGATAGAAGGTTGCAGGATAAGGTTGGAACACATAATACATCATTAAACTGACCATTGTCTAGATGAACAGTTCCAGTCCCTACAACATTAAGAGATCTATCATCACCAACATATATATTTGTTGTGTTACAATCATTTAAAGAAGAAAACATGGCTTGGTTTTTGGCCATGTGATAAGAGGCTCTAGAATCAATGAGCCACTTATGAGAATGAGAAGAAGAAGATACATTTAATGCATAACCAGACAGAGATGATTGACAACGACATGCAGAAAGTGCCATTCCTGAAGATGAAGTTGAAGTTGAAGTTGAAGAATGCTCCACATGGATGTTATGTTTCTTCATTGCGGCTTCCAAGGCTTCCATCTTCTTAAAGCATTTAGATTCTAAGTGGCCATCTCGATTACAAAAGTTACAATGTCTATCAGTCTTCTTCCATTTGTTTTTATTGGTCCTATCATTTTGCTGAAATGATCTTTCATTTTGAGGTTGAGTTTGCTTAGGACCCTTGTTTGGTTTAGGACCATTCTTTTTAGGATATGACTTCTTAGGATTCTTTGAATTTGGTTGCTGCTGGGCGGCTAACGCTTTCTTGGAAGAGTTTCCAAGATTAAGAAGACCAAGGTGTAAGAGTTTTTCTTGTTCTCTTATTAAAGAATCACAAAAAAAGTCAAAGGAAGGGGCCTTGTAGTCTTTTCCCTGACAAATGAAAGCTTCCCTTGTAGAATGGAAGGTGGAAACAAATACAGAGTAGGCTGGTCCCAACTTAGTAAGGATGGAATAAATAAGGTTACTATCTTCTTTCTTAACCTTAACACCTTCCAAGAGATATCTAAGGGTCTTGAATTTGGACAAGAAATCTTCAATGCAAGAAAAATTATTAGGATCCAATGTAAGCAACTCATTTTCAAGTTGATGGGCTCTAATTTCATTTTTAATCCCAAAAACTTTAGTGAGTTGTTCCAATGCTTCATGAGGAGTCTCAAGTTCTGTAATATGGAATCTAAGATCAGGAGAAATAGACATCCCTATCAAACCACGTGCTTGATCTTGTCTATTTTCCCATTTTGCAGCCTTGTCTTCATCTTTTGGTTTCTTCTTTTGGTCTGTGGCTATTCTGTAAAGACCTTTACTTCTAAGTAAATCTTCGATGTAGGATATCCATTGGAAGTAGTTAGTGCTGTCAAGAATGACTTGGCATGGACTTTCCATTTAAAAAAAAAACTGAAGCTGAAGATGCTGAAAGTAAGTGTTCCAATGGATAGATCTCGAAAAATTAGGCGGTTTTAAAAAAACGGCTCTGAAAAAGGCTTCCGGATGAAGAAGTTATGGCTTTTTGAAAAAAAATTGTTGAAGTTGCCGAAAAAGTGCGCGAATGTGCGGAAATGAAAAAATCCGCCCCCACAAAATGGAGACTTGAACCCAAGACCTCTACTCTCTTAAAATAGCTTTGAACCAATTGATCTATACAAAAAATTTGAGTGAGAGAGAGAGAGAGAGGGGGGGGGGCCTTGGTTTGCGTGCTTGCCTTGAGAAAGCTCTTTTTCCCTACAAAACACAAAACACAAAACCCAACACGGACATGCAAAGAAAACGAACCTTATGGCTCGAAGTTAGCTTTAGCCAAAAAACTAGATATTTTAAAAAATGAACCTTGCAGCTCAAAGTTAGCTTTAGCCGAAAAACTAAATATTTTTCTCAATGTTTCTGATTTTCCGAGATCACATCTAAGAATGGTCTTGATGTGTTATGTCACGTTGAAAAGAAGATCTCGGTATATATATCATAGTGACATACAACCTGTGCAGTTGTGACTTAAAGTATTAAATGATGCACCAATAAGTCATTCTCACCAAAGGTAAGAGGCAGGATCATAATCTTAGAATACAGTAAGGTGCAGTTATGATCTCAAGGTACTAAGATCATCTCAGCCTCTAGGAACAGTCATGGTGTATAATCCTCTCATCATAGCAGAGCAGCCTTATGATGGATAAGATCATGGACATGGACAGCAGCATGGTGCAGTATGCAGTGGTGCAACTAGAGGACAAGATGCAGCATGATGATAGGTATCAGTTGAAGCAGAATGTCTTCAACTGATCTCATCGTTATAGGAGATGATCTATGCTTAGATCTAGACAAGTCAAAGTGTTGATTTTTGTTGTAATTGTACTATCTCTCTCTCTCTTTCTCTGCTGAACTTTGAAGATAAAAGAAGATTTGATCAAAGGGTTTCCCCACACATTGTGGGGTTTGTCCCTGGCTCGCGCCACATCTTGTGTCCTCTTGTCTTGGCTTGTCTTCTGCGATTTATATTTGTGTTCTATCTGCAGTTTATTTTAATGCTGATGTAATTGCTAACTGTGAAAATTTAAATAAATTGCTCTAGCATAGAACATTCCAAATCTCAACAATAATCCACAGGATTAGGACTAAGTGGAAACCGTGACTCTTTATTTATCTGAAATTTTTCATCCCATATTTCATCAGTGCTACTCTCTACTCATCTCATATAAAATCTCTATTCATAGTGGAAGAATTTCCATTATATTCATCAATATGAATAGAGTTGTTACGCGACGAAGATGTTGATGCTTCACAAAATGAAAGTTCACTATCAGAAGAATCCATGCATTTCAAATAGAAGAGGTTGAATGATACAAATGAAGACTCTCCTAATGACAATATATAGCTTGAAGAATGAAAATCTCCCTCCAAAAAAATTGTTTCATGTATTTCTCTCCATTATTTTCTTCTACAATTTATTGAAAAATTTTAACTAATTTTTTTTATGAAATAAATCTTTAAAATTAAAATTGTAAACTAAATCTTTTACCTAATTTAATTCATTACTTAAACTATATAATATTTACTAAACAATTAAATGTTTTTTTTTTAAACCTTCTAAAACAAATTAATCCCACATTCACCGTGTTGTAAAACAATTCCGTAATGTTAGATTTATCATAGTTTCCTATATCGCCATAACAAAATTAACAAGTTAAAATTTATAAAAACAAATTAATCCCACATTAACAGTACGGTAAAACAATTTTGTAATTTCCTCTATATAATAAATTTCATTATCATTATTCCTCACATGAAATCAAGCTTTTCAAGGTTCGTTAAAAGACTTGCAGCGAATTTGTGGAGCAGCTACATTTCTATCAACAACATATTCAACAAAGGATTATCGCATTTGAAAGGTTAGTTAATTTTTCTGCTGTGCAATTTTAAATTAAAAAGTTTAATGAAATTTATTTATTTTTAGAAGTTAAAAAAATTTGTGGAACAGATTTACCCACTATGTCCGCAGTGGGCGTGGTGGGCCCGATAATCCCTACCCTGCCCTGGCCAGCTGTTGGGCCATCGAGGGTGGGTGGGGGGCTGTACACCAGCCCCCCCACCCCACCTCAGTGTCTCAACGGCCCACCGAGGTGGGGCGAAGGGCTGGCCACCAGCCTCCGCCCCACCCCAGCAGCGCAATTCTCAGCCAGCCTCTGCCCTACCTAGGCAGTCTAATAGCGTGTCGGGGTGGGGCAAAGGGCTGGCAGCCAGCCTTCACACCACCCAGGCGGCGCAACGACCTACTGGGGTGGCAGGCCAATTTCGAGAATCAGCCCGCCACCCCTACGGACTGTTGGACCGCCCAGGTGGGACAGAGGCTAGCTGCTTCCAGGAATCGGCCTGCCCAGGTGGGGCGGAGGGGTTGGCGCCGTCGGGGTTGGGTGGGCTGGGGGGGGGGGGTTGTGCTGCGGTGGGCAAGGGGGGCAGTTTGTGGGCCACTAGGGTGGGGTAGGGGGGTTGCGCCCAGCTGCGGCTCAGGTGGCCGACCGATTTCCGGGGTGGGGCGACAGTGTGCTGTATTTTTTAAATTATTATGTTTTACTAAATTAATTATCATTTATAATTTTTTTGTTAGTTTAAGCTATTATTTTTTGGTAATTTAGTGATTTATATGTGTCTTTTTTCAGGAAAATGGCATCAAACAAGATTTTTGTGAATCTTTCTAGACCAAATACTGTTAAAGATGGATCTTCAAAAAACACAGTTGAATGAATCAAACCTGAGTTGATAGCTACAAACCTTTCAAGTGCCTTAAACGATAAGAAAATGATTTCATACTGGAAGAAATCAAAAGAAGTGAAACTTCTAGCAAATGTCTAGTATGTGAAAGAAAGAGAAAGCAAAGATGTGCATATATATCTATATGTTTATATACCTAGCGATAATGGAATTTATGAGGTGCTAGAAAAGTCATAGACATGTGTTCGGTACCAGACAATGAAATTGTTTACATACTTACAAAACCACCCAAGTCACATGAAAGGATTAAATACCAGTTATCATATTCATTGTATGACACGAGAAAGGTATTTACAAAGTTGGGTAAACAAATCGTAAATGAGATGAAACAAAATATCGTAAGTATTGTTATTTAATATTTGTGTTTTGTGTTCTTGTAACTGTCTCGTTATATTTTTATAACTTTGTTTTTATTGACGATATTTTGTTTGGCAGAATTTTATTGAAAGTTGTTCAATCATGTTGGGAGGCATTCATTTCATAGATAATGATTTTATGAAAATTGTCAGTAGTTTCTATTCAGTGTCAGAAGAATATATGGCAAACAAGAAAAATGTAATAATTCATGATGCTACAAAACTACATCCAAGGGATCAGAAAAAATGCCTCTAGTGGATAAATCTAGCAAAGGTAGACAAGTTACTTTTGAAGATGAGGAAGTTGAAACTAACACTAAAGAATATGTTGTTGTTACTGAGGATGACATTGGAACTGGTGTTAGAAATGAAAAAAGTCGTAAAAGACCAAAAGTAACAATGCCCAAAAATAAATATGTTCTAGTTAATGATGAGAATGTTATGAGGAAGAAAAGTAAAGTTGAACATTCTGAAGTAGTCATTACCAACAGTCAAGATCCTAGTGAAACTTCAAGAGAAAGCAGTCTAGAAATCATTACACCAGGAGCTGATTTAGAGGATGTCATTATTAAAACAAAACAAAATGTCATTTGACAGAACTTGACAAAGAGAAACTTAATTGAGAGTGGTCGTACATTTCAGCTTAATGTGAGACAAACCTATAACACAAGTGAAGGAAAATGTAAATGTCAAATCAGAAAGCCATACCACCTGCATGTTCACAACTTGAAGACATTGATGAGGTACAATCCATATGCTCATGTGGTTAATTATGTGCTTCTTGTTGATCCAGATCAAGATCCCAACAAAGAAGCATTTGATAAGCCAAAATGTTTTTAATACAATTATTATGTTCTTGGAGGGAACCATTCTGTAGAAGCTCAAAGATAATTGATGGAGGAATATCCCAATAACCCATGTTTTGAAACAACGAAATGTATCATTTATGCCAGTTTATCATATACATAAGCAAAGTTAGTGGCATGGGATCATAATTCAGATGATGAATATAGGATGTCTATGACTTTCATCCAAAGGGTTAGATTTATTCATAGTGAATTTGAAGAAAAATGTGGTGGGGATAAGCTAAATGTTACTGTAGATTTCTGAAAGGAATGTTGTATGGAAATAGGCTATCAAATTGAGGAGAAAATCAATTCAAAAGGCAGTAGAGTAAATACTGATTTATTCATAGGTATTGATAACATTTTTCAGTTGGCATTTAGAACTGGAGAGATATGGGAATTGATTAATGATATTTTTAGCATGTGGGAGAACATTGACATTAAAAACTAGAAGGTCAAAAGGTCTAAACCATTGATATGTAGCAACAATAAATTAGGTCCTGAAATGAAGCAACTTCCAAAAGATATGACTATCACACCTTGGAGAGCATTTCAAGGAGTGAAGGATGAAAAAATTGTCAAAGAAATGTTATCTCGTGTGAGGTCAGGGGAATTATCATTGGAGGAAATGTCTGAGGAATTTCAAAAGTAAGTTTATTGAATTATTTTTACTTATTTCTAGATTATAATTTTCTTTTAAATACAACATATTGTTATTTGTAGTATTTGTTATACATATCATTATATTAACTTTTTTGACTTTATCTATGCAGTCACAAAGTTTACATGAAAATATAAGAACAAATGGTTAAATTGTTGAATGAAGATAGTTGGGATGATGTTGTACACAACTATCTAGATTCAAGTTCCACATCAACATTAAAAAAACATTATCTTGCATTTAAAAAGGTATGTTGATTTATACATTCATTTTTATTGATTTGTATACTATTTTTATTTTATAACTTACACTTATATTTGTTTGTTTTATTAAAGATAAGGAAGGATGAAAATGGAACCAAATAGTTTCAGAACCTTTATTGAAAAAATTAAGATCAAAAGACTGAAGAAGCAACGTCTTAAGAATGTTGAACTTGATCCAAATCTTACTCATTTCATTTGGAATGGTATTGACACTATTCAATATCAAGTAATACAAGGCGACTGTGAAGACATTGCTAAAATGATACCTAAAAGGGATTATGCCCTAGTTATTGCAGATATTCCCCATGGTTTCAATATTCCAAACATTGACTATGATAGTGGCCCTTATACTTATCAAGCTTTTAGTAAAGTGGGTGTGGGATTTCTAGAAGTCACATCATCACCATTATGGAGATTTGTGACATTTCATTCAGACACACAATTGGCAATGTTATTGTCAAGCTTCAGGGGAAAACAAACTCAAGGATGCAGCGTACATATTAAGACGTTGAAAATGTATATTTAATTAATGTTAAAAAAAATCATTTATGTACAATTTATTGAACTTTTACTATTTCATGTTATAGGCAAAAGTCAAAATATTCTTAACGTGAAGATCAACCATTTAAAAATTATTGTGAGTTCATCCATATTGATAGTTGGGAAAAAAGATGATAGCTATGTCTATTATTTGTAATCGGGTAGATGGAATTGTGAGTTCAATTTCTTCTAAATGCAATGCAAGAAATTGGGTTTAAGAAATGGAACTTTAGTGAATCACGTGTGGCTAAAAAAGGCAAAAGAACCCCAACCACCATTACTTGGAATGATTGGAATGGCATACATTTGGAGATTCGCAGACATCAAAGATCCATTAGAAAAGGAAATGAACAAAATGAAGTAGAAAATATTGTGGAAGAAGACAATCATGAAACTCTAGAGGTTGAAGAGTTTGGATTACGTGATATTGTTGATTAAATTTAAGTTATGTTTGGAAATCAAACTCATTTTTTGTAACTGTTAATTAGTTATACTTGTAATGTTTTGACTTTGACATTTTATGAGAAGAATAAGCATTCAATTAATGTTGTTATGTGTTCAATATTTATATTATGTGATTTTCACATTAATTTTTATGTTAATCATTATTCTTTGAAAAAAACAATGATTATTATTATTATTTTGACATGAAATTCATAAAAAATAAATAAATAAATATATATTATTTAACCATTTTTACTTAAAATTTTCCTATAAAAATTGTGATTTTGACATGTCATTTCTAGCAAAAATTACAAAAAATGATCAAAATGTGTAATTTTTTAGGTTTTTTTTTCCACTGGAAAAATTGTAATTTTTCATTAAAACTTAGAAAAATTACATATTGTAGATGCGATTGCATATGCTGTATCATTCTACCCTCTGAGGACTTGTTTCAAAAATTCATCAAAAAGCTAAGTACCTTTCAGATTCACCACGCAGGCCATTTAAGATCCACATATGCCACGCAGGGCATTTAAGATCCACATATATGTCTTGTGAAATAAAATATATACAAAGTTAAAATTTACATTTCTCAAAAATAGACATAATAACCAGTGTTCAAGGGCTCTCTGCCCTGTGATAATGCTGATCTATATATGGGTGATGGTAGTAATGGTATTCATTTGTCCCCCGTTGTGTGTAATGTTTTAGTTATATCTATGTTGAAAATGGTTATTTTTATGTCAATTGTTAAAAATTATTGTTTTTTAAAGACAAATATTTCATGTGCAATTAAAAATTAATTAACGATGTATAAATATGTAGAATACAGAAACTTCAAAATATCGACATTTTTCTTTAAATATGCAAAACAATAAAAACCTCACTCCAAAAAAAAAAAATTTAAATAAAAACAAGAAAATATGAAGAAGAAGACCACTTAAAAAATTGTTAAATTTAGAAAATAATTATTTACATTTCATACATTATAAAATATAAAGTCAAAAAATAGGTATTTAAAAAAAAAGGGTTTGGTGCAAAATCACCACTTTTTAAAATCAACATGCAAATCACAAACATTCTAAAATGTAATGTACATAAAAAAGATTAAAATGCCAAAAACTATGCTCTAAAAAAAATATTTGTGTTATGCATCGCCCCTTTCCAAAATCTGGTCACTTTTTTGCTATCTCTACGAACTAGGTAACAGTATCAATTCCCGTTTCAAAGTTTACATTGTTAGATCTTGAATGAATATAAAAATCTAAAGAGAGGACATAATGAGATTGTAGAAGAATATTGTGATAGGTTTAATGAGTTTTACAATGCAATTCCAGCTGCCACTAAACCTTCCCCGGGCTTGGCCCTTATATATTTCCCAGAAGGATTTGATGTTGATATGGCATATCAACTAAGAGAAAGATACCCTACTACCTTGGAGGAAATGCAAGCTAATGCCCTTAAAGTCGAGGCTAATTTATTAGCCAAAATAGTAAAATTAAAAGTTGAAAGAAGGGTTACAATCAAAGAGGAACCTTCATCTTCTTCTACCACTGATTATAAAATAGATAGTCTACTTAGAATCATGGAGAAAATTATGGATAGAATAAGCATAACTGATAGGGCTCTTCCTCTTGCCCGACCGCCTGCAATTTCTTTTCCATTTGTTCATTCTCAGCTAACATGAACTTAAATTTTGAGCTTGTGGCTCGTGCATAAGCTAAGGTGGCATCGGCAAGGGCAACTTGATTCTTTCTAACATCTGATACTATCACCCTTTCCGTCATGAATGTAGGTGACAAGTGGTCATCCATAAAGTACTTTCTCCATGCTTGTACAATCTTCTTCTGCAACTCGTCAAATGATAAATTGTAGACATCCATCACCGGATCATCATCAAGGAGAACAAACTCTCCTTGCTCACTTGGAGCTAGTTTTGACACTAGAGGTGGTGGAGACTGAGAGGTGACCTCGGGTGCCTTCGACATGAGGTCAGTGTCTTGATCCTATGGATCATGCCCCAATTCTATGCATGTCACTTCAATCAGTTTCTCATTCTGTGAGCAAGCTCCAGATCTTGCATCTATTCACCCTCTTCTTTAGATGTCTGTGTTCTAGCTCCTCAACATATATGGGCATTGTTTGCTCTGTCATTGCACCTTGCCTTTCTTCTTCCTCCTATTTCTGTTTATCTTCCCTCTCTCTCATTCTCAGCGCTTTCTCTTCCTTCAACTTCTTCTCCATTTCCTGCAAAAATAATTTTGCTTCCTTCAGCGTTTTCTTTTCTCTCTTCCTTCGCTCTGCTCTCTTTAGTCGATGCTCCCTCTTTGCCTCCACTGCCAAAGCTACTTTCTCCAAGATAATATATGCTCTCATCTTGTAGCTTTTCTTTGCCTCTCATTTTTCAGAAATCTTCCTCTTGCCCTTGTTGTGCACTGGCTTGTTGCTTATTGTTGTTGTTGTTGTTGTTGCTTCCTGCGTTGTTGCTACCTGCAGAGAAACTTTCCAAGTTGTGGCTATACTGACTGGCTCGTGGAGCTTGGAATCATTGTCACAGTACCTCCAAGGGTCCTCCCCGTGCCATTGAAATGTACCATGGATCCATGGATAGTACACCTTCACATAATGGTTCTTGTAAATACCATGGGGATGATATAGATTAAAGTGTTTGGTGCCGAACTCGAACTTCATTATTTCCTTAGCTTCGACATCTTCATCCTTCAAGCTCTTAATCTCATACAATCTAATCCTCAAAGGAAGAGTGGGCCATGGTGCCTTCTTCATCCTATGCAACCCTGTTGAGATGTTATATGAGACCTCTTGCATGACCAACTTTTCCATTGCATACCTTGGTAGAACATGCATAGACTTCTCTCCACCAAACATCTTGATGAAGGTGCCACCTGGTGAGGCATACAAATCTCCAATGTCAAGTATTGCACCCATTGCCTCTTGGGACATGCAAGGTGGTCCTCCTCGAATATCAACTTGTACAATGGGATAATGAAATGGTCATTCAACCTCGCCATAACTCCTCGGTAGTTGCAACCAGAAAGTAACTTGCAATAAATGTTGATGACAGTCTCTTTCGGTGTCCATGTGTAGCTCATGCTAGGAAAGTGATGTTGGGCACACATTGCATCAAGGATACAGACCTGTAGAACCTCTCTTTCTCATTCTTGGGTGGATTTCGGGCGTTACTCACATGGAATTCCAATTGAAGGTCCAACAAGTCCAAACAATTGAATAGCCTTCCATCATTCACCAACTAGTCCAACACAACCACCCAACCTTTAGGAAAGGTCTTCTTACTCTCTTGACCATAAAATCAACATGAAAATATGATAAAGGACTAGCAGGCCTTCCTGAGATACTTAGTCTTGTAAACATGATTAGGTGTCATTCTGAACTTTGATGGATCTTTCACCCAACACTTGACAATATCTCTAGTGTTCACAAAGTTATGGGTGGCATAGAAAAGTGTGTCCATGTGGTCCACTGGCTGAGGTAAATGATACATCTGTTGATAGTTTTGCACCCTGAAGGTGGAAAGCTCTATCCTGCTGGCAATGCTCATTGTCATAGTCTCTGGATCTGTGTGTGAGACAATCCAGTGGATGATTTCCGCAGATGGGAAGGTGGGGTACTTGCATGCAACCTTGTATAAGCCTGATTGCTGGATACTGATATAAACTTGTCGATCCTGTAAGTCTTCCTTGAAGTCCCCTACAAAATTATCCTTGATTTGATGCCATGTCAACTTCATGCCTTTCTCAATGAAAAACTGAGTGTTTGCAAAAACTTGCAAGTTCATTGGCACCTGCTCAACTGCTTTCCCAATACTACTCTCGACAATATCCTTTGATTCATCTCCCTTGGAGGCCATGTTAATTGTAACGGCTAAAGAGATGCTCAACAATTGTTGTACCTGGAGATAGAGATGACACTCATGGCATGAATGTTAATTTAAAACCAAAAGCAACTTCAAGAATAGACCAACCAACAAACTGTGCTAGTGTTGGGAGGGAGTAAACAATCTTGGTTCACAGAGGTGATTAGCTTCCTACTAGAACAGTGCAATGCATAGTCGCGACAATCAATGTGGAGGTCTTTCTGACTGGAACTGCGCAATGCGCAGTTCAATCTAGGCACAGGCCAGGTGATACTGCACGTTGCGCTGGCTCAGTGGCCAAGGCTTGGGACTGGTTCCTGAAACTATGTAGTGCGCAATTGGAGCCAAGCCTAGGCAGCCTCTACGCAATTCCAGAAGCCAAGGCTGAGACCTTGAGCTCCAAAAATGCGCAGTGCATGCCGGGAAAATCAGATTTGGGCTAAGGAAGCCCAAATCTTCCCAAGGGGAGTGTGAAATCAACTAGATTTGAAAGATGGTGTGATGCTGAGTGAAGATCTGACTGAGTGATGATGCATGCAATTGAAAAAAGTGCATGAATCGATCAAATTGAAGTAAAATGAAGCATGTGGAGAGAGTTGCCGCAACGACGACCATTAGTGCAAAATTGGGTAATGCATGTGACACTTGGGAAATACAATGCAAATTTTAAAACAATGCTTCTACGATCTAAAACAAGTTAAAACGCCAACGGTAATTCAAAAAAAATGAATGAAACAACACTATCACAAGCTAAACAAACAAAAGTGATAGAAAAAACAACAAAATACTAGAAAATCAATACTTACCCAGAAAATCAAGGACAATTGCACCGAAGGTTCCTTGATCTCCTTGGAAATTGCAGAGCTCCAAGATCGAATGTTCAAATGAGCTACGACAACATCGATTAAATAGATTTAGTCGATTTAGGGTTTATGACATTGTTATCACTAGGCTAGAATAGGTTGGGCTGTGTTAACCTCCAACTAAGTGTAACTATTTTAGACCACTTGAACTGGAATTTAGTCTTTCCAATCTAAGAGGGCTCTCTCAAAATATTTATAAAATGACTGTAATAAACTCAAAATTTAGATGACTAACTCTAATCTCTTTCTATGATTTTGTAGGTGAATAAAAATGTGATGACTGCCACCATTGGGCATGGAGTCAAATTAAAACAAATTATGATCAACAAAAATGTTTAATGGAAGATGAGGCATCTATTGATTCGAAACTGATACAAATGAACACCCACAATTATATATAGTAAAATTGGAGCAATTTGACACGATTTCCAAGTAATTAAGATACTATGTAAAGCTTGAAACAATATGATAAAAACCCATAAAAGCCATGACATGAATCTCAGGTACAAAAACAGATTTGTTGCAGATTTTCTATTAAAAGATAAAAATATTACAGAAGGTCAGTTCTTCACATTCTCCATCCATCCTCCTCAGAGTTGAAAATCTACTTATTTATAGAGAAAAGATCTCTTTACATATCTTCCCACCTAGGCTAAATTCAGTTCACTGTCCTAGAGACCCATTTCTACTTTTCTTCTAGCTAACAGAGTTTTCATAGGGATTTTCTATTTTAACAGAGTTTAAATACAAATAGGAGTCACATATAAACATAATTTATCTAATTGTTACAATAATTTAGAAAAATTGCAACTGTTTGTCGTGTTGGCATTGTATTTATGGAAATTCAGAACATTTGGCCTTTCAAATCCTATTGTGTTCTTTCCGGGACTTCAAATGAGCAATGATATTTGTCCTGATGGTAGACGTATTGTTTTCTGATTAAATCATGTTTGAAAGCGTCTTCACTGCCCTATGTGTCTTGTTGTCATGTTTTCTCTACATTCTATTTGATGACCATGATGTTGGATATACGCCGAAAAATGACCTCACCGTCCCACTGAGCAGAAGCAAAATATACGTTTTAATGTTCGTTGATATGGGCAGTTGATCCGAGCCGATGCAATCTAGGTCGTCGATCCGGGCCTGTTGGTGTTGCAATCCCAATACAGGAGAGGGAATTTTTACCATATTTCATATTTCTTGTTAATTGTTCGGACATGAAACTCCAATAAAGCATGATACATAAAATATCACATCTTGAATCAGGATTCGCACATCGCCATCGGGGAATCGGAAGGGGATTTTACACTGATTTGTGGTGATTTTTATATATGTTGGAACTGAAATTTTAAAAACCATAGTACATAACGTTTCGTGTCCATCCCAATCGCAAGTCAGAAGGGACTTCGGCAAAAGAGGGACTTACGACTTGTGCGATTCCAAATTGCGATATAATAATCGCCGGGGGGGGAGTTATTGCAATATGCGAGCGAGACATATTGCAATCGGCGGGAAGAGAACTATCGCAATCGGCGAGCGGGGAAAGAACTTTGCGATATCGATGGAGGAGAGAATTTGCGATATGTGATATCGCAATCGCAAGTTAAAAATGGATACAAGCGGATATGTATCACAAAAAGGGAAGGGGTCGATAGTGATTATGGTTTGTGGGTCTAGACACTTAAAAAGGGTTTCATCATGATTTCTGAATGTTGTAAAACATTTCAAAGGAAAATGGGAGGTACGGCTAGAGTTGGATATACAAAGGGATTTCGACTAGAGTTAAAAATGGGTCACTGCGGCTAGAGTTTAAAAAACAAAGGAAAAAATGGGGTTTGTGAAATAAATGGGTTTTATAGAATACGGGAATTTCTCCAAAACAATTTAAACTGGACACGTTCTTTCTCCTTTAGTCTCCAATTTTCAAAGCACAACAACCTCTTTCAAAAAAGAAACAGATAGATGCAAATGATTAATCAAACTAAAAATGATTTCTAGGGGTTATCATGGATAATAATGGCTCCAATGGGGATGTTGCACTCCTGTGGTGCAGCAAAGAACCAGTAGACCAGTTGCCCTATTGAAAACTGAAAATTGATGACATAATCTCCAAGTTTTTAATGGCCTTAAATTCGGGCTCAAACTTGTAAAATATATCATCCACACTTGCAAATGAGAAAAAGAAAAAAATGGAATATAAACAATGGTGTTTCTTCCAACTAGATCAAGAGATATAATGTTTGAGAAACCTGCCATTAACAGTCTGCCTTCATATAGTTGACCATCCATATCTTGCAATATAAATGTATTATTTCCATGATAGGCTGAAATCTTATATAGCCCCTTCCAGAGATTCTCAAACTTGACGTGTTTTCCTTTATCTTCAATCTTAGCCTCCCACTTCAAAACTACATCTTCAGGACTGAAATTTTATTCTTTGATCTTTTTGTCAAGAGTATTTTTAATTCTATTATGAGATTCTTGATGATTGTTGTAAATTTCTTCTCTTTTTTCCTGTAGAGGAATTAGTTGGTTGGTCCTCCTTTGGATAACATTTGGTTCTTCTTCCAGTCCTTGCAACAGTTTCATGACTAGAACTCCAAGAGAAATAGAGAAAACAGCTTCAGTTCCATAAACTAATTCATAAGGAGAAACTCCCATAGATCTTTTAGTACACATTATGCCAGTCCATAGAGAAAATTTAAGCTTTAAATTCCATGAACTTTTATTTTCCTGCAAAATGTTTTTGATGATTCTAACTAGGCTTTTGTTCGATGATTCAACTAAGACATTACCTTGGGGGTAGTAAGTTATAGAATGACCAAGAGTGATATTATATTGGTTACAAAAATTTATCAGCCGTTTTGATTTGAAATCCTCAGCATTTCCAGTGATGATCTTCATGGAGCAACCAAATCTTGACATGATGTTATTTTCCAGAAATTGAATAATGACTGCATCTATAGCTTGTCTTGTGGGAATTGCTTCAATCCACTTTGTGAAGTAATCAGTGGCTGTTAAGATCCACCGATGTTGGCCTGAATATGTAGGATGTATTTCGCCAATAAAATCTAACCCCCACTGCTGGAAAGGGGCTTCCACAAAAACAGGTTTCAAAGGAAATGAGAGTAATTTCCTTTTTCCTTCAAATATTTGACATTCATGATAAGCAACAACCTTTTTGTATACATATCTGAACATTTAAGGCCAATAAAATCCTACTCTGAGTATCTTATTTATTGTTTCTCTCTAGTAATGATGTCCTCCACAATCACCTTTATGAAACTCTTCAATCACCTTTTCAACCTCATCTTCCAATAGACAGTTAAGAAGTATTCCACCCGAATCTTTCCAATACAAACATTTATTCAAAATACAATATCTCATTGATTTCAACTTGAAAAATATGGATTTCGATTTTGTTAGTTTAAGAGGATCTCTATGAATTTTTAGTACATAGATAACATCTTTATACCAATCTGACATTGTAAACTTTTGTTCAACAGGGATCATCTCTTCATCTTCAATTGTATCTAAATTTTCTGCTACAAAATTAATATCTAGACAGTGAAAATTTGATTGAGTCATCAACTTTGCTACTCCTTGTCCTTTTACCAATTTTGTAGGCCTGATTTCCAAATCATACTCTAGCAGAGTAGCAATCCACTTACTCCTTTTACCATATGGATCAGCTTGAGTTAATATGTCTTTTACTACAACATTAGGTACATAAGAAACATTGTGTGAATGAATAACATACACCTTGAAATCTTTAAGAGCTTTCACCAAATCATAAGCTTTCTTCTCCATGATGTTAGATTTCAATTCAAAGTTTCCAAGTGTTCTATTGAAAAATGAATCAAGTTGTTCATAACCTAGTTGTCCTTTCTGCAACAATACTCCAGCAATTGTGTGTTCTGAAGCAAAAGTAAAAACCAGAAAATACTTTGAAAAATCAGGATTTATGAGGACTGGAGCCTAAGTAAGAGCCTTTTTTATTTCTTCAAATGAATGTTTAGCCTCTGTTGTCCATTTAATATCACAATATTTCCTAAGCATCTTTGTGATGTGTTTCACAATTTCTGCAAAGTTAGGAACAAATCTTCTCATAAAATTCACTTTGCCTAAAAAAGATTGGATTTCTTTTCTATTTCTAGGCAAACCAATTTTTTGGATACCAGAAGCCCTACTTGGATCAATCTTAATTCCTTCCTTTGATATAATATGACCCAACAACTTTCCCTTTGTAAAAGCAAGCATACTCTTAGTAGGGTTTAGAGAAATACCGAATTTTTTGCATTTTTGAAAAACTATCTCGAAGGGTTTGAGAAGATCTTCTTCTTTTTTAGAAAACACAATGATATCACCCAAATATACCACTACAAACATGTTTATCTCATTTGCAAATGCAATGTCCATACCTCTCTGAAAAGTTACCCCTGCATTCATAAGCCCAAAAGGCATCTTTGCATACATAAATGTTCCCCAGAGTGTGGTAAAAGTTGTCTTCTCTTAGTCATCATGATGTACCAATATCTGATTATAGCCTAAGAAACTGTATAAGATTGACATCCTTTGTGATCCTATAATGTTCTATAATATATGATCCATTTTGTGAAGTGGATAATTATCTTTTAATGAATCTTTATTCAAGTCCCTGAAATCAATGCATATCCTAATTTCCCCATTCTTCTTTCGCACAGGCACTAGGTTATCCAACCACTTGGAAAATAAATGGCACTATGATCTTTGCTTCAAACAACTTTTTGATCTCCTTTTCAAACAATGGGAAAAGAAATGAATTTATCCTTCTTAGTTTTTGCTTGAAAGGCTTTTCATTTTATTTTATTGGTATTGTATGTTGAATAACTTTTTGATCATAGCTTTTTAAATCATCATAACTCCATGCAAAAATACCTATGTATTTCTTCATCAAATCTAAATATTTTTGTTTTTCCTCAAGAGAAAGAAATTTGGATAACCTTATATTCTTTGGATTTTCTGCAGTACCAAGATTATAAGTTTCAACCTCTTCATCATCATATTTTACCTTATGGTTTTTGGCCACATCAGTTTGGTCAAATAACTTCCCAAGAGGAATCGGTCCCTTTGGAATACAATTGTTTTTGAGCTGGACAACTTTGGTATTGGCTTTTGTTTCAGCAAAGATGTTTTGCTAGTCAACTTGAATAGATTCAAATTCTTCTTTCAATTCTTGAAAATTTCTGACTTGCTGGTCATTATCAAACACTTGCTAGTTTGTTATGTTATCAGGAATAGCAGGCCTAAGCCTAATTTCAACTTAATATTTATTGCTGGAATGAATTGGAATTGTAAATTGATTTGCTGGAACAACCAAAGAATTTGCAATGTTGTTTTGTTCTCTAGGCTTGATGGTCAAATTATATTCTTCAAAATTTTCCAACAATTCAAGAATCAAATTTTTGTATGCTCTCATTCTAACATCCTTGGTTTGATAGGTGTTGTTAACTTGTTTGATGACCAATTCAGAATCACCAAAAATAGATATTTTCTTAGCACCTAAATTTTTCAAGACTTTTAAACCCAAAACCAATGCTTCATACTTTGCCATATTATTTGTGCAAACGAAATTCAGTTTATAAGAGAAAATGTACGTTCATCTCCTCAGCTAATTATCCATATACCTGCACCATCTCCATCTCTTCCTACAACACCATCAAATCTCATATTCCACCATCATTTCTTATCAATTTCTCCAACTTTCTGCCCCTTTTCTACATGTTGGTTTTCGGTGTTGTTGGTGATTTCATTGAAGAGTATAGATGAGCCCAATTCAGTCTCCACTGCATGTACGGGAAAGTTTTGAGGTTTGTATTTGTTGTTGACCATATATGCCATCCTAGACTCTCTTTATAATCTCCTTTATTCACCAAAAACCGAGATAGTAGCATAGGACATATCCATTGGAATGTTTCCTTTGACTTTGGCAGCCCATGATCTAGATACCAACATGCCAAACTTTGGTGGAATATCAGCCATAATAATATCCATTAGTATAGTCTTAGTAGGAATTTGACTTAAACCAACAACCACATCTTTGATTAGACCTATACATTTCACTCTTTGAATCAAAAGAAAATAAGTCTTTATATGGTTTGGTTATGTCTAAACCTAATCTTTCCATGATGACCTTGGGCATACGATTGTGTGATTCCCCTGAATCTAACATATCATTATGTAGTGTCATGTCATGGATGTTTAAGCTCACATAGAAGGGTGGTACCTCTTCATTTTTCTCATCTTATACTCTTGGCCTTAGGAACGCAGTAGGATGATCTTCTTACAAATTTAAAATATCAGATGATCCAGCTTCAATGTTAAGCATTTTAACAATTTTCTTTCTATATTCTGTAACCCTTATTATTTCTCCAAAGGGGACAACAATCTTTATTTTTGAGATTTCATTCTCTAAGTTGAAAACTAGTTGTGTCTTCTCAACTTCCTTTGCAGGGGTTTCTTTCTTTTGTTTTGTAACCTTTGGAGCATCTTTCTTAGGCTGATTTTTATTTGCAACTATAGGAACATTTTTGTTTCTCAAATTATACTTTTTTTGCATCTCTAGAATAGCATGCTGATAGCCTTCTAAGTATTTTGATTGTGGTTCAGTTTCATCACCACCCAAGTCATTATTAGACTCATCATGTTCTTCTTTTGTTAAAAACATTCCTTTTTCATCTTCATCCAAACAATGAATGATATCTTCTTGGATCTCTAGTTGCATTTCCTCATCATCTACTAGGTTTTGATGGAAAGGAAGCCTAACTTGTTGGTCAGGTTGATTTCTCTGTTCTCTTTGCCTCTGTTGAATTTGAACTCTTCTGAAATTTGGATATCTAACTTGTGTCTCAGGTTGTACAGTAGGAGGATTATTTCCAAGGGCCAATCTATCCATGATCCTTTCCATTGTTCTCATTATGGTATCAAATGTAACATCAAAAGATGTAGAAGGTTGTTCTTCCTCTTCTACCTTTCCTTTACCAACTTTAGACCTCTTTGCTGCAGCCATATTAACTTCCACTTTCACAACATCATTTTGCATGTCATCGAAGGTAGCAGACTCTCTCCCTCTTAATAGGATGGAAAACTCATAATCAAAGGCCTCAGCGTAGTGTAATTGGACAGCTCCTGGGGGAGGTTTAATGTGAGCGGGAATGGAATTATAGACTTTATTGAAACTTTTTGAAAAAACTTGTACTGATTCATGGCTTGCTTTCTTCAAATTATTATATTCAGACAAATCTTGTACATGATTAACTTTCCTTCCCCATTTCCTTAAGAAAGTGTCTTCTAATTCATTCCAATCATGTAAACTTCCAGGGGTTAAAGATTTGAACCATTTTTTCACCTCACCAATGAAGCTTTGTAGAAACAATCTCATTTTAACATCTTCATAATCTACCTCTTCTAGGTCTATAAAGTCATTGAACTGGTCAACATGTTGTTCTATAGTTATCCCCTCTTCACTTCCAAAAGTTTTTATTCTAGTGGAGTACCCTTGAGGTAAGTCATGAAGTATGACTAGTAAAACAAGAGGAGCATATCTAGCAGGGCCTGCCATAGTAGAAGTACTAGCATAAATTCCAATAGGAGGGGTAAAAATGAAACTAGAAGGGGTAGTGATGAAAGAATATGTACTAGAAGGAGCTTGAGTGAAAGAGACTTTTTTTTCAAAGTAAAGGTACTTGTATCAGGAAAAGGGAAACCAATTTATTTTCTTCACAAAAGTTCAAAAGGATCAAATTCTTTTAGTTTGTCTAAATACTCTTGTTCAAGTGACAATTCTAATGCAACAATTTCCCAAAACCTATGTTATGAAACCAGCTCACAAAAGATAGAAAAGATAGTTGAATGCCTTAGAATTCAGCCTCTTCGAGGGGGCAACCTCCTTTACATTACACAAAAGAACAATTCTTGGATGATTCAAATGCCAAAACCTCCTTTCCATGTATAAGAGTCTAAGGGGTCACAATATAACCAAGCCGACCTAACAATAATAATATAAAGGCACAAAAATAACAATAGAGGGATTCTATGGGGCACAATAATAACAATATGGGGACAATAGGGGCACAACGATATTAATAAGGGATACAACTATAATATTAATGGGGGATTCACTAGTATTATAGGGACCTAACATGCCCCTCTCCTTCAAAAAATTGTTGTCATCAACGCTTGAGTAGTTCTGGATGCTTCTGTATAAAATTTTCATCCTCCCAGGTGGAATCTTCAGCAGATAAGTTCTTCCACTTGATGAGATACTTTGAAATGGATAGATTTCATAGTTGTCGAGTTCTTGTTTTAATAAATTTTCCTTCCTCGTCAAGTTCTGGCAATATTGTTTGAACTGGGATCTTGTTGCCTATAACCTTCTTTAAACATGAAACATGGAAAACTGGGTGCACTCGAGAAGCTGCAGGAAGCTCCAATTTGTATGCCATAGTACCAATCTTTTGCAACACCTTGTACAAACCATAATACTTTGGTGACAATTTTATTATCCTTCTTAGCTTGCTTGAGGGACATTTGTTTATAGGGTTGTAGCCGTAGGAATACCCAATCACTTACATCAAAACTTCTTCCACTGCGATCTTGATCTGCCTGTTGTTTCATTCTATTATGTACCCACACGAGATTATCCTTTAAGAGTTGCAGAACTTGTTGTTGATGCTCAATGTGATGTTCCACTACTTGAACCTTAAAATTTTCTCTTAAATATTATGTGATGGATGGTGGTTGATATACATAAAGTGCCATAAATGGGGTCATTTTTGTTGCAATATGGAAGGAAGTGTTATACCACCATTCAGCCATATGCAACCATTTGACCCATTGTGTCTGTTTATCATATACAAAGAAATGAAGATATCCTTCCAAACATTTTTTTACTATCTCTGTTTGCCCATCATATTGAGGATGATAAGATGAGCTATGAGATAACTGAGTACCAAGACAAGAAAATAATTCTATCCAAAAATTTCCTGTAAAAATGGGATCTCTGTCACTTACAATAATCTTTGGGTTTCCATGTAGCTTTTGAATTGTTTCCATAAATGTCGTAGAAACTATACTGGATTTAAATGGATGTGATAATGCACAAAAGTGTGCATACTTGGTAAGTTTCTCAACTACCACCATGATGACACTCTTTCCCTCAGACTTGGGTAAACCTGTGACAAAATCCATTGAAACCTCCTCCCAATGTTGGCTTGGAATTGACAAAGGTTGTAATAGACCTGGTGTCTTAATTGTTTCAACTTTATTTTATTGGCATACCAAACATTCCGCCATAAACATTTGAATATCCGATTTAAGGCCAACCCAAAAAAAATCCTTCTTAACCCTGTGGTAAGTTTTTAAAAATCCTGAGTGCCCTCCTAAGGGAGAAGCGTGCAATTCCAGAAGAATCTTTTGTTTGAGTTGGGAATTCTTACAGAGGTATAAGCGATATTTGTACCATAATGAATAATTTTTCTAGCTAAATGTATCATATGTATTGGAATCTTTTTGTAACTTTCGAATAAGTTCCCACACTTCTTCGTCATTCTTCCATTCCTCCCTTGCTTCGTTTATCCAATCTGGTTGGATAATAGAAATGGCGCACAACAATGCTTCCACATCCTCATCCTTTCTTGAGAGTGCAGTTTCCACAAAATTTTGCTTCCCTTTTTGTATATGATTTCAAAGTCATAACCCAACATCTTTGTGACCCATTTTTGTTGTTCTTCAGAGGATAATCTTTGTTCTAAAAAGTATTTAAGGCTATCATGATCCATTTTTACCTTCAAGTGTCTTCCCATTAGGTAGGGTCGCCATTTCTTAAGTGCATGTAGTATTGCCAACATTTCCTTCTCATAAATAGCTTTGTGTAAATAGTTTCCCTTGATTGGACGATTTTCGAAAGCAATGGGTCTTTCATCTTGCATTAAAACAACACCAATTGCATTTCCGGAAGCATCACATTCCACAATAAAGTTTTTTGTGAAGTCTGTTGTAGCTAAGATCGGTGTTTGGAACATTGCCTCTTTAAGATATTTGAAGGCCTTTGTTGCTTCTGGAGTCCATGAAAATGCATATTTCTTCAACAATGTTGTTAGAGGTGCTGCTATTTTCCCATAATTCTTAACAAACTTGCGATAATACCCTGTCAAGCTGAGAAATCCTCGCAAATGCTTTATGGATGTAGGGATTTCCCATTCCTTAATGGCTTTAATTTTGCTAGGGTCTACCTTAACTCCTTCATGAGATACAATATGACCCATATATTCCACCTCTTGTACTCCAAAGAAAAATTTGGATCTTTTTACATATAATTGTTTCTCATCCAATAGTTGTAGCACCCTGTCAACGTGTTCAACATGATCCTTCCAAGACTTGTTGTAGATTAGTATATCATCAAAAAATACTAACACAAATTTTCTAAGGAAGGGTTTGAAAATGGAATTCATCAAACCTTAAAATGTAGAAGGTGCATTGGTAAGGCCAAAAGGCATGACCAAAAAATCATAGTGACCCTCATGAGTTCTAAATATTGTTTTCGAAATGTCTTGAGTCTTCATTCTGATTTGATGATATCCTGAACGAAGATCTGACTTGGTGAAGTAAATTGATCCATGCAATTCATCCAATAATTCATCAATGACAAGAATGGGAAAATTATCTTTAATAGTGAGCTTGTTGAGCTCCGTATAATCTGGAAACATGTGCCATGATCCATCCTTCTTGTGCACCAATACTATTGGAGCAGAGAAAGAACTTTGGCTAGGTTGAATTATACTAGCCTCAAGCATTTCTGCAACCATATGTTCAATTTCACTCTTTTGGGTATAAGGATTTCTGTACGGCCTGATGTTTGGAGGAACACTTCCTGGAATCAAATGAATAGCATGATCATGATCACGAATAGGTCGGAGACCTTTGGGAGTCTCAAATACCTTGGAATGATTGTCTGAGACTTTTTGGAAATCTGGAGAAATAGATGATTTCAATGTGGAAACATATAGCGAACATAATTGTGCAATTACACCTCGTTGTTCCTTTTTTAGAAGCTTTGTCATACTGTTAGAGCTTATTATCTTTCCCGGTTTCCCTGCAATACCCCTTAATTCAACTTCCTTTCCTTCCGCATAAAATTTCATGAAAAGTTCTTGAAAGTTAAAAGCTATTGTACCCAAGGATTGTAGCCATTGGACTTGTTAGCTCTGCTATTACTTTCAACATTTGAAGGTTAAATGTAGGCCTGATCGGGTTGTTTATGATCAAAAAGGGGCTCGCAGCAGTTGGTTTCCTTTTCTCCTTCATTTTCCTTATAACTCTATAACTCCCGCTACCTTCGTTTTCCTCCAAATTTCTCCATAAACCCATTTTCTCCAAGCCCCCAGGCTCTAATGGCGTTAAACCCATATAACCCTCCGCCGCAATCGCAGCCGTTAATCTGTAGCATCCCGATCTAACGGTCTCCGTTGCTTTTCCCGCTCGTTAACCCGTTATCTCTTTCCACCGTTCGATCATTCCTGCCGCACGATCCAACGTCGTTCGCACCTCCCGTGCCCATGAGTTTCCCACTCGTTAACTGGCGGGGAAAGTGGTTTTGGCCCCGTCACATCTGCCATGTGTCGCAATTCTATTGCATCGTGCACCCGTTGTACAAATACTACCCGACCCGTAAGCGGTGCGGGGAATACCGCTTACCGCCCACTTGTATGTTCCCCGCTCACTATTGTCCGTGTACTTTCGACCCCTGATCACCGTCGGATCCACCCGATCGCGATCCGACGGCCCACGATTGTCTGCCCCTGTTTCCTCCCGCTAGCTCCCTCCAATTCAATCTCCGCCATTCATCTGTTGGATCCGACAGCTTTTATTTGTTCCCTGACCTGATCATGCGATCGCCATGCTGTACTTATGTCTTCGACCTGTATCATACACCCGACGGTGGCCAACTACCTGTACCTGGCACAATTACATCCTCAACAACTGCATTTAAGGAAGAGGATGGTTGAGGAAGGAAAGTACAAACCTCGAGCAGTTAAAGGCATTTATCAGTTATGGAGCTTCTTGCAGTCAACACTCTACCTGCTCGAGAAGGACAGCAGAGTATCTCAAAAGGCCAATTTTGTTCATTAAAACAGTTAGATTGTAGCAGAGACTCCATCAGAGAGTTAATGTGGTTGATGGTCCATTATGACCCCTCCATGCATTGTATAGCATAGCATTTTGTAATCAAACTCTATATATACCCAGAACATAAATGTGATGATGGTTGATGGTTGTAGTTCTGATGTAAGGTTCAACTTCTGGAGACTGTAACTACTATGATACCTGCAGCGTCTGGTCTTCATTTTCAGCTAATACAAGCTTCTTTTGTTGTTAATTTCTCACTTTCCACTTCTATTTTGTTCCAGGCTATGCATGTTATGCATCTGTTCATGTGCTCTTGATATTTAGCATTAGAGGGGTTGCCATCCCACCTCTGTGTTAGAATCTAGTATGTATCATTGAATGTGTTATGCAGGTTTCTGTTATCTTAGTGCTAGAGAGCTATCATCATGTCTGTGCATTAGGAGATAGATTTGCAGACCTCTTTACTGGTTGCAGCCAGCCATCACATGGTCTTGTGCATCTGCTGGTATGGTCAGTATTCTCCATGTTCATCTAATCCTCAATCTATGAGTAATTGGTGGTATAAAGCCTTGTAGTCTGGGGGTGTTCACCCATGTCTGGGGTTAAGCATAGTAGAAGTGGTTATCTGGCTTGAATATGCATCATTCCTTCCATTCATCCACCCATTTCCAACATTTTTGTTGATTTTGTAATGTTTCTGAGCATCTTTGAGATACAACCTAGGAGAGTTCCTTGGGGTGATAACATTAATTGGCGTCGTTTCTGGAGAGAGGAGATTGAAGCTCAGCTTCCCTGGGAGAACGACACAGTTCTAGATTTTGATGATAGACAAGTTTTGGGCACATTTCTGGTTGTAATCATCTATCTGGCGACTCCACATTGTAGTTCTAGCACATTTTGTGAGGCATGCTCGGAGAAATCCTCAGAAATCACCAGCTGACCAGTGCCTGATCCTGAGAAGATCGTTAAGCAGAAGAAAACTTTGCAGAAAGGAGCATCAGGATCAAGTAAGCCTTAAAAGTCCCATGTATCTCTACTAGTGAAGAAATCACCTTCAGAGATACATAAAGCTCCTTGTTTTTTCATTTCCCTTTCGGATTTCAGTCCAAAGAAGCATCCATGTTGTCCATCATATTCTTATGTCTTTGTCATCCTTTTCACTGATCCATTCCACTCAGTCTACCAGTATCCTTTCATATACCCCAGTCATTGCAGGTCAACAAGCTCTTACAAATATAGAAAGAATTGTTGTTGCTAGGTATGGACCCTTGGTCTTGCTTGTCCCTTTGAATACCATGCCTGCAGGAGACTATCAAGAACATATGCCTAAGTTTACTGGTACAGAAGGAGTAACAGCTGAAGATCACCTTGAATCTTTTTATAGCTATGCTGATAACCTGGATATTAATGAAGAGGATGTGTGGATGAGGGCCTTTTTGTCCAAAGCCTAGAGGGAGAAGCTAGAAAATGGTTTAGAGAATTAGCCCCTAGGTCTATAGCAGACATTGAGGCCTTAGATGGTGTGTTCCTAAAGCATTGGGGGGATAAGAAAGATCTGCTCTATTATCATACTGAATTCGGGAACTTGCAGAGGGAGAGTGGTGAGCTGCTGTCTGATTTCAACATCAAATTCTGTTGGGTCCCTATAATACTAGTGATTACACCATTAATAGTGTAGTTGCACCCCTTATTAATATTGGTGTGCCCCTATTATCCCCATATTGTTATCACTGTGCCCCATAGAATCCCTCTATTGTTATTTTTGTGGCTTTATATTATTATTGTTAGGGTGACTGGGTTATATTGTGACTCCTTAGACTCCTATATATAAAAAGGAGGTTTTGTCATTTGAATCATCCAACAATTGTTCATTTATGTAATGTAAAGGAGGTTTCCCCCTCGAAGAGGCTGAATTCTAAGGCGTTGATCTATCTTTTCTATATTTTCTTGAGCTGGTTTCATAACATTTGGTATCAGAGCTTTGGATTCTAGGGTTTTGCTGCTCCAAACAGGTCATCGTGGAATTTTCACTATAACTTTTCTTCTGCGATATTTCAGAAGCTAAAAAAAAAAACCATTTGAGAAGAAATCGCACTGAATCTCGAGTCAAAATTTCAGATCTTTTCGTGCTATATTTGCGGAGATATGAGCTGAGGAAGTTGGTCTTTTTGCAGACTCCTGAATTTCATTCCAAACAGGTGACCTGGGGAAAATCGTCATAACTTTCTCTCTGAGCATCGGATTTAACTTTCGTAAGAAGTTACAGAAAGAGGACAGATTGTAGTTTCTTGTATATCTTTTTCAGAGCCAAAGGTCAAAACAAGGACACGTGGCATGTCGTACAAGTTCGCTCTACTGAACTGGTCTATAATCAGGTCACTGTGGGAGATTTGACATAACTCTTCCTTGGAGAATCCAATTGGGATCAGACTGGTGGCATTGGAAAGAGGACACAGAGGGCTACTACAGGTCGCAATTTCAGAATTGGATGATCCAAAATTACAGAGATACATCAGAGGCAATATCGAGCTCCTACAAAGTGAAAAAAATGTGTGTAGATTCTTTTAAATTTTTGCTTAAGATTGGTTTGAAAGTTTATTTTGAAGGAATTCAAAGGGCATAGTAGAGCATTATTATCGGTAACGAATGCCCCGAGGAAAGAAAATGCAAACACCTAATAAGCAACCTGAAAGCCCTAGCATGACTCATGAAGAAGAGGAAGAAATGCTACATGATATATCAAAATTACAAGAACAAGTGCAACAACTCTCATGCTCACAAAAGCTAACAGAAGCTAAGAGAAATGGAATGGAATCTAAGATAAAGGGCATGGAAGCTAAGATGGATGATTTGAAGATAGATTTGAAGACAGATTTGAAGAGAGACATGGCAGATTTGAAGACAGATTTGAAGATAGACATGGCAGATTTGAAGACAGATTTGACAAATTTTCTACAAGAAATACTTACTAATGGTGAAAAGGTTGTAAAGGAAACTCATGATGTGAACAAAAGAAATGTTAATCATGATTTCATAGACTCTAATGTACGATTGAAGACCCACCATATTCCAAAAAACGATATGAGGAATTTTGATGGCAAGGATCCCGCAACATGGATATTACAGATGGAGCAATTTTTCGATCTCAATAATGTGCAAAACACACAAAAGGTATGTATTGCAACTTTATATTTGGAACCAAATCAGTTTGTGTGGTATCAATGGCTTTGCTCTCATAAACAAATTCTCACTTGGGCAATTTTTACGGAAGAATTGACAGCACATTATGAGGATACAAAAAGCAACACTTTTTTTAGCCAATTGATAAGTCTCAAACAAAAGGGTTCAATAATGGAGCACATTGAGGAGTTCCAAAAATTCAACATAAGGGTAAAAAATATTCCAGAGGAGCATAGGATTGATGTGTTCATAGGGTCTTTAAAGGATAATATCCAACATGATGTTCCCCTTTGGGAACCTGATTCATTAGAGAAGGCATTCAGGTTAGCAAGAAAAATGGAAAGCAAAATTATGGCAACCAGGAAGCATACCACTCACAACTATAAAGATGGAAGTGCTGTTGCCCCTAGTCTTCCACAACCTATAAGGTTGACACCACAACAATTGGAAAAAAAAAAAAGAGAAAAAGGGCTTTGTTACAGTTGTGATAGCAAATACACTAAAGGTCATAAGTGTGGTGAGAAGAAATTATTCTACATAGATTGCGAAGAAGAAGAAGAAAATGAGCAAGAAAGGTGAAAAGAAGATGATATACTCCAAGAACAAAGCCTAGATAAAGAAGAAATGAATCCGACCATATCTTGTAATGCATTGGTTGGAATTACCACTCCTCAAACCATCAAAACAGAAGGACAAATCAAGAAGAAAAAGGTAATAGTGTTGATTGATTCAGGAAGTACCCACAATTTTATTGATTGTAAGGTAGCAAAAGAATTGAATTGCTTCTTATATCCAGCACCAGAGTGTCAAGTGATGGTTGCAAATGGAGGAACAATAAATTTCTCTGGAAAGTGCCATAATATCAAGCTATTGATGGGAGAATATGTATTGAATAGCCCAATGCTTTCCATTCCAATGGGAGGTGTTGATGTTGTACTAGGAGTCCAATGGCTACAATCCTTGGGTACAATAGCTTTTAATTTTCAAGAACTTTTCATGAAATTTTCTGTGGAAGGAAAGGAAGTTGAATTAAGGGGTATTGTAGGGAAACCGGGAAAGATAATCAGCTCTAACGGTATGACAAAGCTTCTAAAAAAGGAACAAAGGGGTGTAATTGCACAATTATGTTTGCTAGATGTTTCCACATTGGAATCATCTATTTCTCCAGATCTCCAAAATGTATTGAACAATCTTTCCAAGGTATTTGAGACTCCCAAAGGTCTCCCACCTATTCGTGATCATGATCATGCTATTCATGTAATTCCAGGAAGTGTTCCTCCAAACATCAGGCCGTACAGATATCCCTATGCCCAAAAGAGTGAAATTGAACGTATGTGTTATAGACATTTTTGTGCCTTACAGCATAGAGCATGAAATGTCAATAATCTAAGGGATCCAAAGTCCCTAAACAAGTTGTTCTTACCCTTAGAGGAACAAGGTCAGCAAACCACAGCACTGCAAATCAGTTCTCCACTGAAAAACACTCAAAAACAGGTCAGTTTTGGGTCATTGCAGCTGCTCCACTAGGCATCTGCGCTGCATAGCAGGTACAACAAAGGCTACCTGCGTTGCATAGCAAGTAGAACAAAGGCTACCTGCGTTGGGCGTACTTGGACATGTGGAGGAATCTTTTTCTCAAAGTGCCAGTGCCCAGGAAGCTTCTAAAAAGACACTTGATGATAAGATTCGCCTAATGAAGAGTTAAGAGCTTCTAAAACTCCAAGTGGAAGACAGAAACTCCGAGTGAAGAACTGAAGAACATTGGAGTTGAAGAGGACAACAAGTCACACATCAAGCTGACTTATCTTCACTCCAAAACTCTATATAAGGATCTCATCCCATGGGATCAAAAGGGCGGAATTTTGTGCAAAGAATTGCTATTGGTTTACAGTTGTGAGCATTGTGTGATTGCTTGAGGGAGGTGAAGAAGATATTTCTCTCCGTCGGGAAGGTGACGCTGGATTGGACCTCTCATGGTTGTATCGCCGCCTGAACCTTACTTCCATATATTAATAAAGCATTTGAGGTTCTTCTATTCGCATGTGTTTCAATGGTGTATTGTCTTACTTGCGTCTTTGATTTATGCTAATCCTTGAATCGATTATGAATGCATGCCTCTTGTAGTTTCCTTTTCTTGTCTTATTCGCAGGATCTCGTGTAGTTGGGCCCGTGAAAAGACTTGGATCTGGGAGCAAGCGGCAAACAAAGGAGATTGGATCGACCATTTTCACAAGACATCGGTAAGTGGATCTCTTCCTTTTATCTCTTGCATGTCATAAAGAAGAAACTTTAGATAGCTTTGCTTTCGGCTGTTGCTAAGGAACTGTCACCCTTAGAGTGGGTTAGGGTCATTCCGAGTTGGATACTTTCCCCCACAACAGACTGGCGACTCAACCATGAGAGGTCCAATCCAGCATCACCTTCCCGACGGAGAGAAATCTCTTCTTCACCTCCCTCAAGCAATCACCCAATGCTCACAACTGTAAACCAACAGCAATTCTTTGCACAAAATTCCTACTAAAAGGATGATAATTAAAAGCAGAGAATTATCCGTCTCTTATCAGACGATCGTCTGTTTATGTACGGCAAATGTATTTATAAAGCTGATCATGGGAAATGCCCGCATCAGCTAGATCATGAAAAGAAAGTATGAAAAGATAATGTATTGTATTGTATTTTGTTACAGGTCACCTCCCGGCGATTGAATGAACTTCGGATCCTCCTAATAAAGCATTTCACCCGATAAACGACCTCATACTTTAGGGGGCAACTGTTATAGACATTTTTGTGCCTTACAGCATAGAGCATGAAATGTCAATAATCTAAGGGATCCAAAGTCCCTAAACATGTTGTTCTTACCCTTAGAGGAACAAGGTCAGCAAACCACAGCACTGCAAATCAGTTCTCCACTGAAAAACACTCAAAAACAGGTCAATTTTGGATCAAAGCAGCTGCTCCAAAGGCTACCTGCGCTGCATAGCAAGTGCAACAAGGGCTACCTGCGCTGCATAGCAGGTGCAACAAAGACTGGCGACTCCGCTGGGGAGTGTGTCTTGTTGGTAGCTTGTGTTTCTTGCTATTCATTTCTTAAACAAAAGAGTACCGAATCGAACTGCATGCGAGTCCTTCGAATGCAAAGTAGAGGGCAGCTACTCTAACCCAGTGTTGGGCATGTTTATGATCTGAAGAGCTGATCCGCAAGGACTCTTTTTAGCTCTTTGTGATAGTGTTCATCTTCCTTTAATCATCCTCTAGTGTATACTTGACTGACAGGCTCTGATTTGGCCAAAAACCGCTCATTTTTTAGCAAACTGTGACCCGGAATCTGAGAGAGACGTGACTTGTCTCATCAGTGCAGCTGCCACAAAGGCTACCTGCACTGCAACGCAGGTCCCGAAGGGGCTACCTGCGCTGCATCTCAGATTGACAGTGCAGCACCTGCGCTGATCCAGTTTTGCCTTGTGCAACTGGGATTCCCCACTGTCTGTTGCCCAGTTTTCAGTATTGTTTTTGCAGCCTGTTGTCAACCTGTATACCCAGCTGAAACCACTTCTCTTTGCCTTCATTCTGCCTCAGTTGTATGAAGAAACCATGATTGTTCTTATTGTATTTCTTGCTGTCATTCACAGTTTCCCATAGCGAAAGTGAACTAGTCTTGCTATGAATCTAGACCTGTGAGAAAGTGTCGTTGTGATTCTAAGAGTTAGTTTATTGCTGTTCATAGCTGCTTGAGCATTTGCTTTCGTTATATGGTTCGAATTTCAGTATTTCTTGTGTTGAAACGAGTGAATCTTAAGGTGTTCTTTTGATTGTTGGACAAAAACTTGTTTTCTTTCGCTTGAAATTGAATTCGAAATCATACAACAACTTTCTTTTTGTAATACATCAACATTAAGGAAGAAGAAAAGAAATACTTGCATAGTGCATGTGCATTTTGACAGTTTGCATGTCGATTTAGGAAAAGTGCATCAGTGTGTGCTCTATGATCTGTTTGAAAAAGATGATGTCTTTCTTTTCCTTCAGTAGTGTTGTGGGGGAAAGTATCCAACTCGGAATGACCCTAACCCACTCTAAGGGTGACAGTTCCTTAGCAACAACTGAAAGCAAAACTATCTAAAGTTTCTTCTTTATGACATGCAAGAGATAAAAGGAAGAGATCCACCTACCGATGTCTTGCGCAAATGGTCGATCCAATCTCCTTTGATTGCTGCTTGCTCCCAGCTCCAAGTCTTTTCACGGGCCCAGCTACATGAGATCCTGCAAATAAGACAAGAAAAGGAAACTACAAGAAGCATGCATGCATAACTGATTCAAGGATTAGCATAAATCAAATACGCAAGTAAGACAATACATCATTGAAACACATGGGAATAGAAGAACCTCAAAAGCTTTATTAATATATGGAAGTAAGGTTCAGGCGGTGATACAACCATGAGAGGTCCAATCCAGCATCACCTTCTCGACGGAGAGAAATCTCTTCTTCACCTCCCTCAAGCAATCACCCAATACTCTCAACTGCAAACCAACAGCAATTCTTTGCACTAAATTCCGCCCTCCCAGATCCCATGGGATGAGATCCTTATATAGAGTTTTGGAGTGAAGATAAGTCAGCTTGATGTGTGACTTGTTGTCCTCTTCAACTCCAGTTGTTCTTCAGTTCTTCACTCAGAGTTTCTGTCTTCCACTTGGAGTTTTAGAAGCTCTTAACTCATCGTTAGGCGAATCTTATCATCAAGTGTCTTTTTAGAAGCTTCCTGGGCACTGGCACTTTGAGAAAAAGATTCCTCCACATGTCCAAGTACGCCCAGCGCAGGTAGCCTTTGTTCTACTTGCTATGCAACGCAGGTAGCCTTTGTTGTACCTGCTATGCAGCGCAGATGCCTAGTGGAGCAGCTGCAATGATCCAAAACTGACCTGTTTTTGAGTGTTTTTCAGTGGAGAACTATTTTGCAGTGCTGTGGTTTGCTGACCTTGTTCCTCTAAGGCTAAGAACAACTTGTTTAGGGACTTTGGATCCCTCAGATTATTGACATTTCATGCTCTATGCTGTAAGGCACAAAAATGTCTATAACAGTTGCCCCCTAAAGTATGAGGTCGTTTATTGGGTGAAATGCTTTATTAGGAGGATCCGAAGTTCATTCAATCGCCGGGAGGTGACCTGTAACAAAATACAATACAATACATTATCTTTTCATACTTTCTTTTCATGATCTAGCTGAGGCGGGCATTTCCCATGCTCAGCTTTATAAATACATTTGCTGTACATAAACAGACGATCGTCTGATAATAGACGGATAATTCTCTGCTTTTAATTATCATCCTTTTAGTAGGATGATCATCTGCTGCACATGTCTATGTCTTTATCTCCTGAATATATATCGCAGCCCGGATGGATGAAACTAGATCCGGGGTCTTCAAACTTGTCCGAGCTTCACATTAGTACAAGTCGATCCATGTGAGAATTTCTTGAAATCGAACATGGAAAGACATCGCTTGATTACCAGTCAATAATGTAAACTGTTAACAAGCACGAGAGGAATCACCAATAATGATTATTACCCTCAAGGTACTGCAGCACAATTCACGTGGTGTGAATATAGGATCTGACGTCGAACACCACGCAAAGTCTCCTGGTCGAAGGTCATTAATGTATACCTATCGCCGGGAGTGAGAAACTTGCCATTGAGGCATGCAAGCTTCAAAGTACTGAGGGGGATGTTCCTAGATCAACTTCTTGGATAATGAGCTGATGTCGACAAGAAGTGATCCGTCAAAGGAGGGCCCTAATGAATCCCACATCAGTGACACGGAACGGAGCTAGTGATGATTGGTGAAAACAATTTGTGAAATATGATTCGGGGTGGCGGTCATGGAAGGATGAAAGATGATGTATGGTAGTGCATGGGACCCAGTTGACACATTCTGAATGACATCTCTTGAACATATAACGACACTGATGTGATGGATCGGTAGCATTACCCCATGTATGGATGGTATGGCGAGACCATGGTGAAGGGACCGGTGAATGATAATAACCCAACCCGATATTTACGGAGGCAAAAGTGTCATGTTCAAGAGCGACTTGCTACCATTAAGCTTTGAGGTTCTTCCCAATTTTTCCCCAGTCATTTCTGACCAGTACCTCTTTATTTTTTGACAAGCTTGAGGAGGATAACATATGCTTGATCTATAACCTGCCCTTCGGGCAAGCCCATCGCTATGTTTTTAATGAGCCTAGCGATAGGGAAACTCATTCTTGTCTAAGGACAAGTTTGTCGCTATCTAATATTTTTAACAAGCCCAACGAGAAAGACAACTCGGTCCTTTTCATTTTTAGAGAGTCTGAAAAGTGTACATAAAGTAGACTCCAAGGGGTCCTTTTTCGTCATCTAATCCCTTAAGTCCGAAAAAGTATAAAACAATACAAAAGGGATGAATGTTCGATATCTTTATCGAGCCGAACTAGACAAGCGCTCGATCTTTTTGTGCAATAATCCCTCAGGTCCAAAAAGATTAAAATCTAGAGGAGGGATAGCTCTTCCGGTCCTTTTAACGAGTTGGAAGGCCAAAACTCGGCAAACTTTTCATATTTTACGAGTCAGTGAAAAGAGCTCAAATAAGACTCGTCTTTTGAGGAACGAGTGATAAACAGGGATAGCAGCAGATTCCAGGTACAGGTTGGAATTTTCCAATCACGGCAGTATTACAAGGATGGCTAGGTGGAATCACTCTTCGCAGCTGTTCCTCAAAATAGGTAAACAATCAAGTGGATGTGAATGATCGGCCAAATGAGAAGTGGAGGTGATGGTGCACAAACACGACCAAGGCTTTTATGGCTGATGAATTTACGGTCTCAGATGTTTATTTACCGGTACTGGGTTCATTTTTTTTTTAAAGAGCTTGAATGCGCCAAAACACTACTCAATCTTATGTTTATTTTTTAACGAGCATGAACTATGCGCTAAAACTGCTCGGTTCTTGCGTTTATTTTTTAACGAGCATGAACTTTGCCAAAACTGCTCGTTTTTACCAGTCATAAAGTAGTAAGGTCTCATGGAAGATTCCTATTTTTTAAGGAGCTTCATCTCCCTACGCTTTGCTCCATATCCTCTCTTTATGCAAGCTGGGTATCGGCCCATCCTACGGGTTCCTACCTAAAACTAAAAAGCCACCCGCGCTTGCATTCCAAGAGGTTTGCATGCCCCCAGGTGTAAGTCGAATTTCAAGGTTACCCCTCAATTTGCAGGTAAAACATTTGTTTTACCGGGAGAGGCCTACCTCTTTCAGGTTACCCAAAGATTGTTTTGCTTCTTTTTTCAAACAAAACTTTCTTCGGCGATGTCTATCATTAGGTTATCCAAAGATGGTTACAATATGTGGCAACAACAGCGTCTCTATCTTTGGGGGCTGCCCCTACTTATCCTTTAAAACATTTGTTTTAATGGGTGAGGCTGGCCTTTTACCCAAAGCCGGTACCTACTTGCTGCCACAAACGAATCCCCTTCTTTGGTAGAGCCTACCTATTTAGACAAAGGTGAATGACCTTTGTCAAACAAGTAACCTTGACAGAAGAATCCTTTTCCAGAACAACCCCATCCCTAACAGCCCCTTCTGAGAGTCCAACTCTCTCTTTGTCTTCTTGTCCTTCTTCTCCACGAAGATAGCTCAGAGGAAGATTCTCAAAGATGAAGGAGGGGGACGGGGTACGGACTAGTCATATTCTTCCGTGGAAATTCTACTTTACACCTAAGGTTTTTTCTGCCTCCAGAGCAGACCAGGATGCATGCCCCCTAGGCTCCTGCGTTCCTTTCCCGAATCACTCGCATTCATTAGGAAGAAGAACCGGGGGAAGAGACCTTTCTTTATCGAAAAGACCATTGAGGATAGGTATGTGACTACTTGCGATGTGTGATCCCGGAAGTGAAAGTTGGTCTACGAGCTTGACCATTCCTCCTTCGTATGGAAAACACATTATTCGAAAGAGTGAGGAGACTATTGCTTTCATGCAATATATGTAGTCTCGTCCAAGGAGTAGGTTATAATCCAAGGGTCCTTGGACGACCATCAAATTCATCTTGACAGCCTTCCCTTTCAGTGTGATAGGCACATTAGGTAGAATCCCTAATGGTCGACTGGTTCCTCTGTCAAAACCCGAGAGATTTCTTGTCTCAGGCAAAAGCGCCGGGCAACCCAGGGCTTTCCAAGCAATAGAGGACAGAATACTCACAGATGCCCCTTCATCAATGATAGTTCCAACCATCACCATTTTGTATATTTGGACTATAATTCTAAATGGTATGCTGGCTGGTAACTGGGGTCTGCCTAGTTGGTTCCAATCAAAGGACACAACTAGGTCGCTTGGTGGTGGGACCGAATATACGGCCGGATATGATCCTGACGATGCTCCTTCCTGCGATAAAGGAGTGGGCGCTTTGCCCAGATGCTCATCAGAATCGGAGTTGACGAAAAGAATATGGACGGTGTCATCCTTATTCTCTTCGGCGGGGGTGTCAACTGAAGATGAATCCTCAGTGACTGTGGTGTTTGAAGATGAAATTTCTGAAGGGAGAACCAGGTCAACTGCCGTTTCGACCTTTGGACTTTCGTCCGGTCCGGATTCAGTAGGTTCACTTTCAGCGACTGACACTTCAGCTGGCCCTCTAAGCAAGACAGCTGTATTTTCGACCAACAAAGGACCTGGCGCGAGTTTTTGTTATCCAGGAGGAAGTAGCAATGGTGCAACCGGTTGATCTTCCAAAACTCTCTTTGCTTCGTCTAAAAAGGGACAACGACGAAGGGTGTGATTGCCTTCACACAGTTCGCAGGGGAATCTCATTCCCCTTCGTCGTCTGCGACCTTCACTTTCGTTAGTCGACGGTAAGCATTCAACCTGGTTGTCAGAGGTTGACGCTTCCGAACTGTGCAAACGAGGGGACCAGTCCCTTAGTATCCGGGGAATACTGGGACAATCACTGTGGAAGTGGTTCCCTCTACATATGACACATGGCATTTTGGGCCCGGTCCGTGTTGTGTGTGGGTTTTCGTTAGATACCTTCTGCTTGGCCCCAGGCGCCTTTGGCTCCTTCTGCTTCTTTTCTTTCTTCTTCTTTTCCTTCTTCTTTTCTATGGGAGCTGCACTTTCGACGGCTTGACCTTTCGAAGAAGAAGGATCGGAGGAAGGCTCATAAGAAGTGGAAGGCTGGAGGGTAGTTCTAGACTGGTCTAACTATTGACTCGACTGTTCAGGAACCGTGGTGGTCTGAACTACAGCGGTTGAGAATAGCCAAACTGGCAGGCCAATTGTCAGTCCTGGAAGCGACAATGTGGCCATGTGGGGCGCACCAACTTCTCCCCAAGAGGAGAAAGGGCTAGGGGTCCCCCCTTGTGGGATCCCTTGGTTGGTGTGTTCCATGTTCTCAACTTTAAAGATCAACGTAGGAATCAAGGGTAATTATGTTCCGTTTAAGATGAATTTTATATGACGACGCTTTAGACACAACTTGCTTTTTCACTTTTTAAGAGTCGAGAAAAAGCTAAAGATGACTCTAGTCTCCTTCGATGTATTAACGAGCCCGAAGTGAAAAATGCTCGGATGGACTTTTTCAGTTATAGAGTTTGAAAAAGGCCAAAAGAAACTACTCTGGAGTTCTAGGCAAGGGTGTGCCAAACCTTTCGCGAAACCACAGAATACGTTTTACGGTACGAGTGGTCGATCTTCGTGAATGCTGTGTTCACTGCATCGCGATTAGTAGGGCGGCCGACACGGCTTCCTATGGATAAAGGCTTTGTTCCTATAGGGGTCCCCCAATACACACGACGGTACGCGGGGGCACAAGTCCGTATTAGTGCTATCGTCCCTCGGGAGGAATCACCCACCTTCGTAGAGATCGACAGTCACTATGTTTAACGACGCCGGTTCACGTCTCTACCTAGACCTCTACTGTGTTTCGTTATGTTTCAAAGCGTTGTTAGATAAATTCAGTTCTTTTTAGGTTGATCTTGCTTAGCAGTTTGCCTTTATGGATCACCACGTGATGTATGAGACAACTCCTAAATGCAGTCTAAGAATGATAAGCAAGCTTTTTCAATTCTTTCAACTTATGAAAACCTTAACTACTGAAGGAAAAGAAAGACATCATCTTTTCAAACAGATCATAGAGCACACACTGATGCACTTTTCCTAAATCGACATGCAAGCTGTCAAAATGCACATGCACAATGCAAGTATTTCTTTTCTTCTTTCTTAATGTTTGGTGTATGACAAAAAGAAAGCTGTTGTACGATTTCGAATTCAATTTCAAGCGAAAACAAAGAAGTATTGTCCAATAATCAAAAGAACACCTTAAGATTTACTCGTTTCAATCACAAGAAATACTGAGATTCGAACCATATAACGAAAGCAAATGCTCAAGCAGCTATGAACAGCAATAAACTAACTCTTAGAATCACAACGACACTTTCTCACAGGTCTAGATTCAAGAGGTCATAGCAAGACTAGTTCACTTTCGCTATGGGAAACTGTGAATGACAGCAAGAAATACAATAAGAACAATCACGGTTTCTTCACACAACTGAGGCAGAATGAAGGCAAAGAGAAGTGGTTTCAGCTGGGTATACAGGTTGACAACAGGCTGCAAAAACAGTACTGAAAACTGGGCAACAGACGGTGGAGAATCCCAGCTGCACAAGGCAAGACTGGATCAGCGCAGGTGCTGCACTGTCAATCTGCGATGCAGCGCAGGTAGCCCCTTCGGGACCTGCGTTGCAGTGCAGGTAGCCTTTGTTGCAGCTGCACTGAATGAGACAACTCTCGTCTCTCTCAGATTCCAGCTCACAGTTTTCTCAAAAATGAGCGGTTTTTGGCCAAATCAGTTGCTATCAGTCAAGTATACTCTAGAGGATGATTAAAGGAAGATGAACACTATCACAAAGAGCTAAAAAGAGTCCTTTTGGATCAGCTCTTCAAATCATAAACATGCCCAGCACTGGGCTAGAGTAGCTACCCCCTACTTTGCATTCGAAGAACTCGAATGCAGTTTTCGATTCGGTACCCTTTTGTTTAAGAAAAGAATAGCAAGAAACACAAGCTACCAACAAGACACGATCCCCAGTGGAGTCGCCAGTCTGTTGTGGGGGAAAGTATCCAACTCGGAATGACCCTAACCCACTCTAAGGGTGACAGTTCCTTAGCAACAGCTGAAAGCAAAACTATCTAAAGTTTCTTCTTTATGACATGCAAGAGATAAAAGGAAGAGATCCACTTACCGATGTCTTGCGCAAATGGTCGATCCAATCTCCTTTGATTGCCGCTTGCTCCCAGCTCCAAGTCTTTTCACGGGCCCAGCTACACGAGATCCTGCAAATAAGACAAGAAAAGGAAACTACAAGAAGCATGCATGCATAACTGATTCAAGGATTAGCATAAATCAAATACGCAAGTAAGACAATACATCATTGAAACACATGCGAATAGAAGAACCTCAAAAGCTTTATTAATATATGGAAGTAAGGTTCAGGCGGTGATACAACCATGAGAGGTCCAATCCAGCATCACCTTCCCGACGGAGAGAAATCTCTTCTTCACCTCCCTCAAGCAATCACCCAATACTCTCAACTGCAAACCAACAGCAATTCTTTGCACTAAATTCCGCCCTCCCAGATCCCATGGGATGAGATCCTTATATAGAGTTTTGGAGTGAAGATAAGTCAGCTTGATGTGTGACTTGTTGTCCTCTTCAACTCCAGTTGTTCTTCAGTTCTTCACTCGGAGTTTCTGTCTTCCACTTGGAGTTTTAGAAGCTCTTAACTCATCATTAGGCGAATCTTATCATCAAGTGTCTTTTTAGAAGCTTCCTGGGCACTGGCACTTTGAGAAAAAGATTCATCCACATGTCCAAGTACGCCCAGCGCAGGTAGCCTTTGTTCTACTTGCTATGCAACGCAGGTAGCCTTTGTTGTACCTGCTATGCAGCGCAGATGCCTAGTGGAGCAGCTGCAATGATCCAAAACTGACCTGTTTTTGAGTGTTTTTCAGTGGAGAACTGTTTTGCAGTGCTGTGGTTTGCTGACCTTGTTCCTCTAAGGGTAAGAACAACTTGTTTAGGGACTTTGGATCCCTCATATTATTGACATTTCATGCTCTATGTTGTAAGGCACAAAAATGTCTATAACAAGTAGTTAAGGTTTTCATAAGTTGAAAGAATTGAAAAAGCTTGCTTATCATTCTTAGACTGCATTTAGGAGTTGTATCATACATCACGTGGTGATCCGTAAAGGAAAACTTCTAAGCAATATCAACCTAAAAAGAACTAAATTTATCTAACAACGCTTTGAAACATAACGAAACACAGTAGAGGTCTAGGTAGAGACGTGAACCGGCGTCGTTAAACATAGTGACTGTTGATCTCTACGAAGGTGGGTGATTCCTCCTGAGGGACGATAGCACTAATACGGACTTGTGCCCCCGCGTACCGTCGCGTATATTGGGGGACCCCTATAGGAACAAAGCCTTTATCCATAGGAAGCCGTGTCGGCCGCCCTACTGATCGCGATGCAGTGAACACAGCATTCACGAAGATCGACCACTCGTACCGTAAAATGTATTCTGTGGTTTCGCGAAAGGTTTGGCACACCCTTGCCTAGAACTCCAGAGTAGTTTCTTTTGGCCTTTTTCAAACTCTATAACTGAAAAAGTCCATCCGAGCATTTGTCACTTCGGGCTCGTTAATACATCGAAGGAGACTAGAGTCATCTTTAGCTTTTTCTCGACTCTTAAAAAGTGAAAAAGCAAGTTGTGTCTAAAGCGTCGTCATATAAAATTCATCTTAAACGGAACAAATTACCCCTGATTCCTGCGTTGATCTTAAGGTTGAGAACATGGAACACACCAACAAAGGGATTCCACAGCATGGGACCCCTAGCCCTTTCTCCTCTTGGGGAGAAGTTGGTGCGCCCCACATGGCCACATTGTCGCTTCCAGGACTGACAATTGGCCTGCCAATTTGGCTATTCTCAACCGCTGTAGTTCAGACCACCACGGTTCCTGAACAGTCGATTCAACAGTTAGACCAGTCTAGAGCTACCCTCCAGCCTTCCACTTCTTATGAGCCTTCCTTCGATCCTTCTTCTTCGAAAGGTCAAGCCGCCAAAAGCGGAGCTCCCATAGAAAAGAAGAAGGAAAAGAAGAAGAAAGAAAAGAAGCAAAAGGAGCCAAAGGCGCCTGGGGGCAAGCAAAAGGCATCTAACGAAAACCCACACACAGCACGGACCGGGCCCAAATCGCCATGTGTCATATGTAGAGGAGACCACCTCCACCGTGATTGTCCCAGTATTCCCCGGATACTAAGGGACTGGTCCCCTCGTTTGCACGATTCGGAAGCGTCAACCTCTGACAACCAGGTTGAATGCTTACCGTCGACCAACGAAAGTGAAGGTCGCAGATGACGAAGAGGGATGAGATTCCCCTGCGAACTGTGTGAAGGCGATCACACCCTTCGCCGTTGTCCCTTTTTAGACAAGGCAAAGAGAGTTTTGGAAGATCAACCGGTGGCACCGGTGCTACTTCCTCCTGGATATCAAAAACTCGCGCCAGGTCCTTCGTTGGTCGAAAATACAGCTGTCTTGCTCAGAGGGCCAGCTGAAGTGTCAGTCACTGAAAGTGAACCTACTGAATCCGGACCGGACAAAAGTCCAAAGGTCGAAACGGCAGTTGACCCGGTTCTCCCTTCAGAAGTTTCATCTTCAAACACCACAGTCACTGAGGATTCATCTTCAGTTGACACCCCCGCCGAAGAGAATAAGGATGACACCGTCCATATTCTTTTCGTCAACTCCGATTCTGATGAGCATCTGGGCAAAGCGCCCACTCCTTTATCGCAGGAAGGAGCATCGTCAAGATCATATCCGGCCGTATATTCGGTCCCACCACCAAGCAACCTAGTTGCGTCCTTTGATTGGAACCAACTAGGCAGACCCCGGTTACCAGCCAGTATACCATTTAGAATTATAGTCCAAATATACAAAATGGTGATGGCTGGAACTATCATTGATGAAGGGGCGTCTGTGAGTATCCTGTCCTCTATTGCTTGGAAAGCACTGGGTGGCCCGGCGCTTTTGCCCGAGACAAGGCGTCTCTCGGGTTTTGACAGGGGAACCAGTCGACCATTAGGGATTCTACCTAATGTGCCTATTACCTTGAAAGGGAAGGCCATCAAGATGAATTTGATGGTCGTCCAAGGACCCTTGGATTATAACCTACTCCTTGGACGGGACTACATATATTGCATGGAAGCAATAGTCTTCTCACTCTTTCGAATAATGTGTTTTCCATACGAAGGAAGAATGGTCAAGCTCGTAGACCAACTTTCATTTCCGGGATCACGCATCGCAAATAGTCACATACCTATCCTGAATGGTCTATTTGATCAAGAAAGGTCTCTACCTCCGGTGCTTCTTCCTGATGAGCGTGAGTGATTCGGGAAAGGAAGGCCCGAACCCAGGGGGCATGCGTCCTGGTCTGCTCTGGAGGCAGAAAAAACCTTGGGTGTAAAGTAGAATTTCCGCGGGAGAATATGACTAGTCCGTACCCCATCCCCCCCTTCATCTTTGAGAATCTTCCTCTGAGCCATCTTCATGGAGAAGAAGGACAAGAAGACAAAGAGAGAGATGGGCTCTCAGAAGGGGTAATTGGGATTGGGGTTGTTCTAGAATAAGATTCTTTTGTTAAAGTTATGTGGGAGGACGGGGGCCCGTTACTCACCTTTGTCTAGATAAGTAGGCTCTGCCAAAGAAGGGGATCCATTTGCGGCAGCAAGTAGTAACCATCTTTGGATAAAAGGCAAGCCTCACCCATTAAAACAAATGTTTTAGAGGATAAGTAGGGGCAGCCTCCAAAGAAAGAGATTCTATTGCTGCAACAAATTGTAACCATCTTTGTGTATCCTAATGATAGACATCGCTGAAGAAAGAGTTTCCTTTGCGCCAGCAAATAAAACCAATCTTTGGGTAACCTGAAAGAGGTAAGCCTCCCTCAAACCCACCAATGTTTTGTCTATTGAGAAGTGTTCTTCTCTTATCGCAAAGATCAGTTAAAAACTGGGCTGACGAGAAGACAAGTACCGCGTAAGACCCGCTAAAAATAACGAGAAGACAAGTATCGTTAACATTAGGACTGACAAGACGACAAGTAGATGAGAACACCCAAAGAAAAACAGAAGTGGAGGAGAGGAGGGGCAACCTTGAAATTATACTTTATACCTGGGGGCATGCAAACCTCTTGGAATGCAAGCACGGGCGGCTATTTTGTTTTTAGTTTTTTAGGTCCTCCCTTTAAACCTGTAGGTCTAACCCGTTAAACTCGTAGGATTAGCCGATACCCAGCTTGCATAAAAAGAGGGTATGGGGCAAAGCGCAGGAAGATGAAGCTCTTTAAAAAATAGGAATCTTCCATGAGACCTTACTACTTTATGACTGGTAAAAACGAGCAGTTTTGGCAAAGTTCATGCTCGTTAAAAAATAAACGCAAAACCGAGCAGTTTTCGCAAGGGTTCATGCTCGTTAAAAAATAAACACACATGTGAGCAGGCTTCCCCCCAGTGTTCAAGCTCATTCAGAAAAAATGAACCGGTAAATAACCATTTGAGACCGTAAATTCATTAGCCATAAAAGCCTTGGTCGTGTTTGTGCACCGTCACCTCCACTTTTCCTTTGGCCGATCATTCACATCCACTTGATTGTTTACCTATTTTGAGGAACAGATGCAAAGAGTGATTTCACCTAGCCATCCTTGTAATACTGCCGTGATTGGAAAATTCCAACCTATACCTGGAATCTGCTGCTATCCCTGTTTATCACTCGTTCCTCAAAATACGAGTCTTCTTTGAGCTCTTTTCACTGACTCGAAAAAAATGAAAAGTTTGCCGAGTTTTGGCCTTCCAGCTCGTTAAAAGGACCGGAAGAGCTATCCCTCCTCTAGATTTTAATCTTTTTGTACCTGAGGGATTAGTGCACAAAAAGATCGAGCGCTTTTCTGGTTCGGCTCGATAAAGATATCGAACATTCATCCCTTCTGTATTGTTTTATACTTTTTCGGACTTAAGGGATTAGATGACGAAAAAGGACCCCTGGAGTCCACTTTATGTACCCTTTTCAGACTCTCTAAAAATGAAAAGGACTGAGTTGTCTTTGTCGCTGGGCTCGTTAAAAATATTAGATAGCGACAAACTTGTCTTTAGACAAGAACGAGTTTCCATATCGCTAGGCTCGTTAAAACATAGCGATGGGCTTGCCCAAAGGGCAGGTTATAGATCAAGCATATGTTATCCTCCTCAAGCTTGACAAAAATAAAGAGGTACTGGTCAGAAATGACTGGGGAAAAATTGGGAAGAACCTCAAAGCTTAATGGTAGCAAGTCGCTCTTGAACATGACACTTTTGGCCTCCGTAAATATTGGGTTGGGTTATTATCATTCACCGGTCCCTTCACCATGGTCTCGCCATACCATCCATACATGGGGTAATGCTACCGATCCATCACATCAGTGTCGTTATATGTTCAAGAGATGTCATTCAGAAAGTGTCAACCGGGTCCCATCCACTACCATACATCATCTTTCATCCTTCCATGACCGCCACCCTGAATCATATTTCACAGATCATTTTCACCATCATCACTAGCTCTGTTCCGTGTCACTGATGTGGGATTCATTAAGGCCCTCCTTTGACGGATCACTTCTTGTCGACATCAGCTCATTATCCAAGAAGTTGATCTAGGAACACCCCCTCAGTACTTTGAAGCTTGCATGCCTCAATGGCAGGTTTCTCACTTCCGGCGATAGGTATACATTAATGACCTTCGACCGGGAGACTTTGCGTGGTGTTCGACGTCAGATCCTATATTCACGCCACGTGAATTGTGCTGCAGTACCTTGAGGGTCATCATCATTATCGGTGATTCCTCTCGCGCTTGTTAACAGTTTACATTATTGACTGGTAATCAAGCGATGTCTTTCCATGTTCGACTTCAAGAAATTCTCACATGGATCGACTTGTACTAGAGTGAAGATCGGACAAGTTTGAAGACCCCGGATCTAGTTTCATCCATCCGGGCTACGATAGATATTCAGGAGATAAAAACATAGACATGTGTAGCAGATGAGCATCCTACTGAAAGGATGATAATTAAAAGCAGAGAATTATCCATCTCTTATCAGACGATCGTCTGTTTATGTACGGCAAATGTATTTATAAAGCTGATCATGGGAAATGCCCGCATCAGCTAGATCATGAAAAGAAAGTATGAAAAGATAATGTATTGTATTGTATTTTGTTACAGGTCACCTCCCGGCGATTGAATGAACTTCGGATCCTCCTAATAAAGCATTTCACCCGATAAACGACCTCATACTTTAGGGGGCAACTGTTATAGACATTTTTGTGCCTTACAGCATAGAGCATGAAATGTCAATAATCTAAGGGATCCAAAGTCCCTAAACAAGTTGTTCTTACCCTTAGAGGAACAAGGTCAGCAAACCACAGCACTGCAAATCAGTTCTCCACTGAAAAACACTCAAAAACAGGTCAGTTTTGGGTCATTGCAGCTGCTCCACTAGGCATCTGCGCTGCATAGCAGGTACAACAAAGGCTACCTGCGTTGCATAGCAAGTAGAACAAAGGCTACCTGTGTTGGGCGTACTTGGACATGTGGAGGAATCTTTTTCTCAAAGTGCCAGTGCCCAGGAAGCTTCTAAAAAGACACTTGATGATAAGATTCGCCTAATGATGAGTTAAGAGCTTCTAAAACTCCAAGTGGAAGACAGAAACTCCGAGTGAAGAACTGAAGAACAACTGGAGTTGAAGAGGACAACAAGTCACACATCAAGCTGACTTATCTTCACTCCAAAACTCTATATAAGGATCTCATCCCATGGGATCAAAAGGGCAGAATTTTGTGCAAAGAATTGCTGTTGGTTTACAGTTGTGAGCATTGGGTGATTGCTTGAGGGAGGTGAAGAAGAGATTTCTCTCCGTCGGGAAGGTGATGCTGGATTGGACCTCTCATGGTTGTATCGCCGCCTAAACCTTACTTCCATATATTAATAAAGCATTTGAGGTTCTTCTATTCGCATGTGTTTCAATGGTGTATTGTCTTACTTGCGTCTTTGATTTATGCTAATCCTTGAATCGATTATGAATGCATGCCTCTTGTAGTTTCCTTTTCTTGTCTTATTCGCAGGATCTCGTGTAGCTGGGCCCGTGAAAAGACTTGGATCTGGGAGCAAGCGGCAAACAAAGGAGATTGGATCGACCATTTGTGCAAGACATCGGTAAGTGGATCTCTTCCTTTTATCTCTTGCATGTCATAAAGAAGAAACTTTAGATAGCTTTGCTTTCAGCTGTTGCTAAGGAACTGTCACCCTTAGAGTGGGTTAGGGTCATTCCGAGTTGGATACTTTCCCCCACAACAGTATGGTTGCAGAAATGCTAGAGGCTGGTATAATTCAACCAAGTCAAAGTTCTTTCTCTGCTCTAGTAGTATTAGTGCACAAGAAGGATGGATCATGGCGCATGTGTCCGGATTATAGGGAGCTCAACAAGCTCACTATTAAAGATAAGTTTCCCATTCATGTCATTGATGAATTACTCGATGAATTGCATGGATCAATTTAGTTCACCAAGTTGGATCTTCGTTCAGGATATCATCAAATTAGAAAGAAGACTGAAGACATTCCGAAAACAGCATTTAGAACTCATGACAGTCATGCCTTTTGGCCTTACCAATGCACCTTCAACATTTCAAGGTTTGATGAATTCCATTTTCAAACCATTCCTTAGAAAATTCGTGTTAGTATTTTTTGATGATATACTAATCTACAGTAAGTCTTGGAAGGATCATGTTGAACATGTTGACAGGGTGCTACAACTATTGGAGGAGAAACAATTATATGCAAAAAGATACAAATGTTTCTTTGGAGTACAATAGGTGGAATATCTGGGTCATATTGTATCTCATGAAGGAGTTAAGGTAGACCCTAGAAAAATTAAAGCCATAAAGGAATGGAAATCCCCACATCCATAAAGCATCTGCAATAATTTCTTGGGTTGATGGGATATTATCGCAAGTTTGTTAAGAATTATGGGAGAATAGCAGCACCTCTAACAACATTATTGAAGAAAGATGCATTTTCATGGACTCCAAAAGCAACAAAGGCCTTCGAACATCTTAAATAGGTAATGTGCTAAGCACCGATCTTAGCTACACCAAACTTCACAAAAACCTTTATTGTGGAATGTGATGCTTCAGGAAATGGAATTGGTGTTGTTTTAATGCAAGATGAAAGACCCATTGCTTTTGAAAGTCGTCCAATCAAGGGAAAGTTTTTACACAAATCTATTTATGAGAAGGAAATGTTGGCAATACTCCATGCACTTAAGAAATGGCGACCCTACCTAATGGGAAGACACTTCAAGGTAAAAACAGATCATGATAGCCTTAAATACCTTTTAGAACAAAGATTATCCTCTGAAGAGCAACAAAAGTGGATCACAAAGATGTTGGGTTATGACTTTGAAATCATCTACAAAAAAGGAAAGCAAAATGTGGTGGCAGATGCACTCTCAAGAAAGGATGAGGACGTGGAAGCATTGTTGTGCGCCATTTCTATTATCCAACCAGATTGGATAAACGAAGCAAGGGAGGAATGGAATAATGACAAAGAAGTGTGGGCACTTATTCGAAAGTTACAACAAGATTCCAGTACGTCTGATACATTTAGCTGGAAAAATGATTCTTTATGGTACAAATATCGCTTATACCTCTGTAAGAATTCCCAACTAAAATAAAATATTCTTATGGAATTGCACACTTCTCCCTTAGGAGGGCACTCGGGATTTTTAAAAACTTACCACAGGGTTAAGAAGGAATTTTTTTGGGATGGCCTTAAACCGGATATTCAAAATTTTGTGGCGGAATGTTTGGTTTGCCAACAAAATAAAGTTGAAACAATTAAGACCCCGGGTCTATTACAACCTTTATCCATTCCAAGCCAACATTGGGAGGAGGTTTCAATGGATTTTATCACAGGTTTACCCAAGTCTGAGGGAAAGAGTGTCATCATGGTGGTAGTTGACAGACTTACCAAGTATGCACACTTTTGTGCATTATCACATCCATTTAAAGACAGTACAGTATCTACTGCATTTATGGAAACAATTCAAAAGCTACATGGAAACCCAAAGATTATTGTAAGTGACAAAGATCCCATTTTCACTGGAAATTTTTGGACAGAATTATTTTCTTGTCTTGGCACTTAGTTAGCTCATAGCTCATCTTATCATCCTCAATCTGATGGGCAAACTGAGATAGTAAACAAATGTTTGGAAGGATATCTTCGTTGCTTTGTATATGATAAACAGACACAATGGGTCAAATGGTTGCCTCTAGCTGAATGGTGGTATAACACTTCCTTCCATACAGCGACAAAAATGACCCCATTTATGGCACTTTATGGATATCAGCCACCATCCATCACATCATATTTAAGAGAAAATTCTAAGGTTCAAGTAGTGGAACATCACATCGAACATCAACAACAAGTCCTCCAACTCTTAAAGGATAACCTCGTGTTGGCATAGAATAGAATGAAACCACAGGCAGATCAACATCGCAACGAAAGAAGTTTTGATGTAGGTGATTGGGTATTCCTACGGCTACAACCATATAAGCAAATGTCCCTCAAGCAAGCTAAGAAGGATAATAAATTATCACCAAAGTATTATGGTCCGTACAAGGTGTTGCAAAAGACTGGTACTATGGAATACAAATTGAAGCTTCCTGCAGCTTCTCAATTGCACCCAGTTTTCCATGTTTCATGTTTAAAGAAGGTTATTGGCGACAAGATCCCAGTTCAAACAATATTGCCAGAACTTGACGAGGAAGGAAAAATTATATTGGAACCAGAAGCAGTCACAGAAACAAGAACTCAGCAGCTACGAAATCGATCAATTTCAGAGTATCTTATCAAGTGGAAGAACTTATCCACTGAAGATTCCACATGGGAGGATGAGAATTTTATACAAAAGCATCTAGAACTACTCAAGCATTGAGGACAACACTTTTTTGAAGGAGAGGGGCATGTTGGGTCCCTATAATACTAGTGATTACCCCATTAATATTGTAGGTGCACCCCTTATTAATATTGTTGTGCCCCTATTATCCCCATATTGTTATTACTGTGCCCCATAGGATCCCTCTATTGTTAGTTTTGTGGCTTTATATTATTATTGTTAGGTCGGTTGGGTTATATTGTGACTCCTTAGACTCCTATATATAGAAAGGAGGTTTTGTCATTTGAATCATCCAAGAATTGTTCATTTATGTAATGTAAAGGAGGTTTCCCCCTCGAAGGGGCTGAATTCTAAGGCATTGATCTATCTTTTCTATCTTTTATTGAGTTGGTTTCATAACAGATTCAACCATATGTACAATAGAATACCATCTGAAATAAAACCTACCCCTACTTTTGCTATGATCACTTATGCCAATGCCTTCGATTCTCAGTTTTGCGTGCTGTTAAGAGAAAGAAGATGTGCTTCTTTGGCTGACATGCAAGATGCAACCTTTGAAGTAGAATCAAACATCAGGGCTGCAGAGAGACTCGAAGGTGATGTTGAAAGGAGAAGACAAGGAGGTGAGTCCTCATCATCCTCAGATCCTGAGATCGATAAATTGGCCAGGATGATAGAGTTATTGGCCTCTGAAGTTTCCAGATTGGAGGCTGAGCAGTATTCTCAAGAAGCAGGAGCTCCTGGTGCCTTTTCTCTTCCAAATCCAAATCCATATAGAGGAGCACAGGAGCAGTTGCAGTTTTTGCAGAAAAGCAAAGATGCAAACGAAGGCCAAAGGGTGAAAACCCTTTTTCAGAATATAGTCATGGAAGAAGAGCAGTATGAAGAAGAGGATGAAGTCCATGGTTTGGAAGATAAGGGCAGTGCCCCTTTCCTAACCAGAGCTGCCTATGAAGAGTCATTATCTAAAGGCACTGCTCATGAGTTTGTTGTACCTGTAGAACAACAAGCTGATCAGCAGAAGCAGCTAGCAGCAGGTCCTACCATCCGCCAAGAATCTGAGCCTAAAGCCAGCACATCTTCTATTGACTATGCAGATCTGCCAATTGACCAACCTGCTGTCATCCCCAGCCCAGTGATCAAAAAGGGAGAAGAAATCTCCCCATCATCTTATGCTTCTCTATCTGTTCAAATGACAATCCCTCAAAGTTTCCCCCAGAACATTGAAGCAGACCATAACTCAATGCCCAAGGCTGATACTGATCATCTCAGTCTTGATATTCTAATGCATGCTCAGGTGGCCTCCACACAGCTTGAAAAGGAAGCTTGTCAGATGGCAGAGGAGGAGGGTGCACAGTTGTGGGACTCCTCCTTGGATGAGGACTGTTCTAAGAAAAATGTAGGAGCAGGTGATGTTTGTGTTTCCTCCACACAAGAATACATTGGTTTCCCATTCATATTAATTGTGCAGGCCACAAATGACAAGGATAAGTACATAGTCACCGTTGTTATTCATCAGGTGTATAGAGTCTCCTATGAAGAACATCCAAGGAGGGGAGCATATAGAGAGGGGATGAAATTTGATCCATATCTACCTATTAAGCTCAAATGTCCTAAACTTTTTGAGGTAGATGATCAAATAAACCCAATTTTGTTGATCTATGATGAACTGGTCGAGAGGGGAGAAACAGTTTTGATGGCCCAGCAGATGGCCAGTTTTTTAAGATTTATGTTGTTTAAGGTTCTCAGGCCTTAATGATTATAAGCATTTTCTTTACAGGTTTTAGCATAGACTTAATTAGACTCCATGCCCAATGGATACTAGGCAATGCTTTTAAGCTTGTTTTATATGAAGGCATTGGTCTGCAGTTCTTGAGACCTCACAGGGAGGATCTCATCCCCAGAAGGAGCCACTGTTAGCTCTGCTATTACTTTCAACATTTGAAGGTCAAATGCAGCCATGATCGGGTTGTTTATGATCGAAAAGGGGCTCGCAACGGTTGGTTTTCTTTTCTCCTTCATTTTCCTTACAACTCTATAACTCCCGATACCTCTGTTTTCCTACAAATTTCTCCATAAACCCATTTTCCCCAGGCCCCTAGGCACTAATGGTGTTAAACCCATATAACCCTTCGCCGCAATCGTAGCCGTTAATCTACCGCATCCTGATCTAACGGTCTCCGTTGCTTTTCCTGCTCGTTAATCCGTTAACTCTTTCCACCGTCTGATCGTTCCTGCCGCACAATCCAACGTCGTTCACACCTCCCGCGCCCATGAGTTTCCCATTCGTTAACTGGTGGGGAAAGTGGTTTTGGCCCCGTCACATCTGCCACGCATCACAGTTCTATTGCATCGCGCGCTCGTTGTACGAATATCGCCCGATCCCATAAGCGGTGCGGGGAATATCGCTTACCACCCACTCGTACGTTCTCCGCTCACTATCATCCGTGTACTTTCGACCCCCGATCACCGTCGAATCTGCCTGATCGCGATCTAACGGCCCACGATTGTCTACCCCTATTTCCTCCTGATAGCTCCCTCTGATTCAATCTCTGTCATTGATCTGTTGGATCCGACGGCTGTTGTTTGTTCCCCGACCTGCTCATGCGTCTGCCATGTTGTACTTGTGTCTTCGACCTCTATCATACACCCGAAGGTGGCCAGCTACCTTTACCCGTCACAATTAGATCCTCAACAACTACATTTAAGGAAGAGGATGGCCGAGGAAGGAAAGTACAAACCTCGAGCAGTTAAAGGCATTTATCAGTTATGGAGCTTCTTGCAGTCAACACTCTACCTTCTCGAGAAGGACAGCAGAGTATCTCAAAAGGCCAATTTTGTTCATTAAAACAATCAGATTGTAGCAGAGACTCCATCACAGAGTTAATGAGCTTGATGGTCCATTATGACCCCTCCACACATTGTATAGCAGAGCATTTTGTAATCAAACTCTATATATACCCAAAACAGAAATGTGATGATGGTTGATGGTTGTAGTTCTAATGTAAGGCTCAACTTCTCGAGACTGTAACTACTGTGATACCTGTAGCATCTGGTCTTCATTTTCAGCTAATACAAGCTTCTTTTGTTGTTAATTGCTCACTTTCCACTTCTATTCTGTTCCAGGCTATGCATGTTATGCATTTGTTCATGCGCTCTTGATATTTAGCATTAAAGGGGTTGTCATCCCACCTCTGTGTTAGAATCTAGTATGTATCATTGGATGTGTTATGCAGGTTTTTGTTATCTTAGTGCCAGAGAGCTATCATCCTGTCTGTGCATTAGGAGATAGATTTGCAGACATCTTTACTAGTTGCTGCCGCCCATCACATGGTCTTGTGCATTTGCTGGTGTGGTAAATATTCTCCATGTTCATCTAATCCTCAATCCATGAGTAATTGGTGGTCTAAAGCCTTGTAGTCTGGGGGTGTTCACCCATGTTTGGGGTTAAGCATAGTAGAAGTGGTTATCTGGCTTGAATATGCATCATTCCTTCCATTCATCCACCCATTTCCAACATTTTTGTTGAGTTTGTAATGTTCCCGAGCATCTCTGAGATATAACCTAGGAGAGTTTCTTGGGGTGATAACAGGACTCCTAGTACAACATCAGCACCTCCCATTGGAATGGAAAGCATTGGGATTTTCAATACATATTCTCCCATGGATAGCTTGATATTATGGCACTTTTCCAGAGCAATTTATTGTTCCTCCATTTGCAACCATAACTTGACACTCTGGTGCTGGATATAGGAAGCAATTCAATTCTTTTGCTATCTTACAATAAATAAAATTGTGGGTACTTCTTGAATCAATCAACACTATTACCTTTTTCTTCTTGATTTGTCCTTCTATCTTGATGGTTTGAGGAGTGGTAATTCCAACCAATGCATTACAAGATACGGTCGGATTCATTTCTTCTTTATCTAGGCTTTGTTCCTGGAGTATATCCTCTTCTTTTGACCTTTCTTGCTCCTTTTCTTCTTTCTCTTCACAATCTATGTAGAATAATTTCTTCTCCCCACACTTATGACCTTTAGTGTATTTGCTACCACAACTGTAACAAAGCCCTTTTGCTCTTTTTTCTTCCAATTGTTGTGGTGTCAACCTTATAGGTTGTGGAAGCCTAGGGGAAACAACACTTCCATATTTATAGTTGTGAGTGGTATGCTTCCTAGTTGCCATAATTTTGCTTTCCATTTTTCTTGCTAACCTGAATGCCTTCTCTAATGAATCAGGTTCCCAAAGGCGAACATCATGTTGGATATTATCATTTAAAGTCCCTATGAACACATTAATCCTAGGCTCCTCTGGAATATTTTTTACCCTTATGTTCAATTTTTGGAACTCCTCAATGTGCTCCATTATTGAACCCTTTTGTTTGAGAATTATCAATTGGCTAAAAAAAGTGTTGCTTTTTGTATCCTCATAATGTGCTATCAATTCTTCCGTAAAAATTGCCCAAGTGATAATTTATTTACGAGAGCAAAGTCATTGATACCAAACTGATTTTCTTCCAAATATAAAGTTGCAATACATACCTTTTGTGTGTTTTGCACATTATTGAGATCGAAAAATTGTTCCATATGTAATATCCATGTTGCGGGATCCTTGCCATCAAACTTCCTCATATCGATTTTTGGAATATGGTGGGTCTTCGGTCCAACATTAGATTCTATGGAATAATAATTAACATTTCTTTTGTTCTCATCATGAGTTTCCTTTATTACTCTTTCACCATCAGTGACCATTTCTTGTAGCAACTTATTCAAATTTATCTTCAATTCTTCCATCTTATCATTCATGCCATCCATTTTAGCATCCATGCCATCCATCTTAGCTTCTACGCCTTTCTTTAAACAATCCATCTTAGCTTCTACACCTTCTTTAAACAATCCATCTTAGCTTCTACACCTTTCTTTAAACCATCCATATTAGCTTCTACATCCTTCTTTAAACCATCCATCTTAGATTTTGTTACTTTTTGTGCAAGTGACACTTGTTGCACTTGGTCTCGTAATTTTGATATATCATGTTGCATTTCTTCCTCTTCTTCATGAATCATGATAGAGCTTTCAAGTTGCTTACTAGGTGTTTGAATTTTCTTTCGTCGGGGCATCAATTACTGATAATAATGCTTTACTATGCTCTTTGAATTCCTTCAAACTAATTTTTCAAACCAAGCTTATGCAAAAATCAAAAAAAAAACTACACACCTTTTTTCACTTTGTAGGAGTTTGATATTGAATCTGATGTATCTCTGTAATTTCATATCATCCAATTCCGAAATTGCGACCTGTAGTATCCCTCTACATTCTCTTTCCAGTGCCACCAGTCTGATCCAAATTGGATTCTCCAAGGAAGAATTATGCACAATCTCCCAAGATGACCTGATTATAGACCTTTCCAAAGAGCGAACTTGTATGAAGTGCCACGTGTCACTGTTTTGACCTTTGGCTCTGAAAAATATATACAAGAAACTAAAATCCATCCTCTCTCTGTACCTTCTTACAAAATTTCAATCTGATGCTCAGAGAGAAAGTTATGACGATTTTACCCAGGTCACCTGTTTGGACTATAATTCAGGAGTCTGCAAAAAGACCAACTTCTTCAGATCATATCTCCGCCAATATAGTGTGAAAATCTCTGAATTTCGGACCCAAGGTTCAGTGCGATTTCATCTCAAATGGTTTTTTTTTTCTTCTGAAATGTTGCAGAACAAAAGTTATAGCGAAAATGCCACTATGACCTATTTGGAGTAGCAAAACCTTAGAATCCAAAGCTCTGATACCAAATGTTATGAAACCAGCTCACAAAAAGATAGAAAAGATAGTTGAATGCCTTAGAATTCAGCCTCTTCGAGGGGAAAACCTTCTTTACATTACACAAAAGAACAATTCTTGGATGATTCAAATGACAAAACCTCCTTTCCATATATAGGAGTCTAAGGGGTCACAATATAACCAAGTCGACCTAACAATAATAATATAAAGGAACAAAAATAACAATAGAGGGATTCTATGGGGCACAGTAATAACAATATGGGGACAATAGGGACACAACAATATTAATAAGGAATAAAACTACAATATTAATGGGGGCATCACTAGTATTATAGGGACCTAACAACCTATATTTAACTTCTTTAGGAACCTCAAAAGTAGAATCTAACTCTACTTTTGGTAAACCATTCTCTAATTTAGATCTTAGAAATATAGGCTTAGACTCTTAATCAAATTTAATACCTTAAATATCTTGACTATCTCCAGAGGGAAATGAGGTAGATCTTAAGAGAAATGAAGTACCTGATTTTGATGAGCTAGCATCTTTTCTGAGAATTTTTTTGGATCATCAACTATTTCTGGTGGATTGGGGTCTGGATTTCTCCTCGTATGAATTTTCTTGGCAACCACCTTTAAGTTGAGGGTACCAGTGGATTCGCCAAGGTAGAAATACAACCTCAAACAATCTGATCTCCTACTACCTTCAAGAGCTCAACTTTTGAAATGAAACATCCAGGATGATATAACTTTCGGACTCTCGGCAGATGCACCAAAATGTTATCACTGGGCTAGAAAAAGTTGGGTTGTGTCAACCTCCAACCAAGTGTAACTATTTCAGACCACTTGAACTGGAATTTAGTCCTTCCAATATGAGAGGTCTCTCTCAAAATATTTATAAAATGACTATAATAATCTCAAAATTCAGATGACTAACTCTGATCTCTTTTTGTGATTTTGTACATGAAGAAAAATGTGATGACTGCCACCATTAGGCGTGGAGTCAAATTAAAATAAATTATGATCAACAACGGTGTTTAATGGAAGTTGACGCATCTAAGGCTTTGAAACTAATAAAAATGAACACCCATAGTCATATATAATAAATGAAGGAAATTGGAGCAGTTTGACAAGATTTCCAAGTAATCAAGATACTATGTAAAACTTGAAACAATATGATAAAAACCCATAAAAGGCATGACATGAATCTCATGTACAAAAACAGAGTTGTTGTAGATTTTCTATTAAAAGATCAAAATATTATAGAAGGCCAGTTCTTCACATTCTCCATCCATCCTCTTCAGAGTCGAAAATCTACTTATTTATAGAGAAAAGATCCCTTTACATATCTTGCCACCTGGGCCAAATTCGATTCACTGTTCTAAAGACATGTTTCTACTTTTCTTCTAACTAATAGAGTTTTCATAGGGATTTTTTGTTTTAAAAGAGCTTAAATACAAATAGGAGTCACATCTAGACAAAATTTATCTAACTGTTACAATAATTTAGGAAAATTGCAAATGTTTATAGTGTTGGCACTGTATTTCTGGAAATTCAGAACATCCAACCTTTCGAATCTTGTTGTGTTGTTTCTAGGCCTTCAAATGAGAAATGTTATTTGTCCTACTGGTAGATGTGTTGTTTGCTTATTAAAACGTGTTTGAAAGTGTCTTCATTGTCCTCTATGTCTCGTTGTCCTCTTTTCTTTGCATTCTATTTGATGATTGTGCTTTTAGATATACACCGAAAAATACCCTCGCCGTCCCATTGAACGGAAGCGAAATAGACGTTTTAATGTTCATTGATTTGGGCTGATTCAATCTAGGCTATGGTCTGGGTTTGTTGGTATCACAATCACAATATAGGAGAGGGCCTTTTTACCATATTTCATAGTGCTTGCCGATTATCTGGACGTGAAACTTCAATAGAGCATGATACATAAAATATCTCATCCGGAACCAGGACTCGCACATTGCCATCGGGGAATCAAAAGGGGCTTTTACATTGATTTGTGGTGATTTTTCAATATGTTGAACCTGAAATTTTAAAAACAACAGCACATAACTTTTCAGAAGGGAGTTTGGCGGAAGAGGTACTTATCACTTGTGTGATCCCTAATTGCAATATCGCAATCAGAGGGGGGATGAGTTATCGCAATCATTTAGTGGGACTTATCACAATCGGCAGGAAGTGAACTATCGCAATCGGCGAGGGGAGACTTATTGCAATCAGCCAGTAGGGAAAGAACTTTTCGATATCAGTGGAGGAGGGAATTTGCGATATGTGATATCGCAATCGCAAACGTTAAAAAGGGAGACAGGTGGATATGAATAAAAAAGGGAAGGGGCCGATAGAGACTATGGTTTGTGTGTCCTGATGCTTAAAAAGGGTTTCGGCATTATTTCTAAATGTTTTAAAACATTTCAACGAGGAATGGGAAATACAGCTAGAGTTGGATATACAAAGGGATTTTAGTGAGAGTTAAAAATGGGTCACTGTGGCTAGAGTTTAAAAAAACAAAGGAAAAAATGGGGTTTGTGAAAGAAATGGGTTTTAGAGAATATGGGCATTTCTACAAAAAAAATTAAATTGGACCTGTTCTTCCTCCTTTAATCTCCAAATTACAAAGCACAACAACCTCTTTCAGAAAAGCAATAGATATATGCAAATGATTAATCAAACTAAAAATTATTTCTAGGGGTTATCATGGATAACATATCTGAAGGCCAAAAATCAAGGAAAAAGTGACACTTGGCAGTAGTTTCCAAAATAACTCAAGTGTCTCTTCCGGGCTGCTAAAAATAGATCCTTATTTTCTAGCAATGCTTTTTCACTTTTTTTTTTTTTTTTTTTTGGGAAAAGCTGCATTGCATTTCTCAAAGAGATTAGGTAGTTTTGGGAAGGATTGGGCAACCCACTAGCTCATGCACTAGGTAACTTTTGAGCAAGAAGCTTCTGCGAAGTTTCTGGGCTGAGTGGCTTTGGGCTGCCTCTCATGCTCTTCTCAGTTTCCCAGCTGAAGGTTTGTCCTTATCTATGCAATTTTGGAGCTGGAGTCTCACTATTAGCTTGGACTGCGCAATTCCCAAGGGCAAAGCTGGTTTCCCTTAATAATTGCGCAGTTCACTAAGGCAAGCCTGGAACCGGGTGAAAACCAAGTCAAGAGATCGACTTGTGGGTAGAAAATAAACCAAGTAAGAAAATGGAATCCATTATGCAAAGGATGAAGCTCAATCAAAGCACAAGTACCTAGGTTAGTGTGAGATGAACTGCTGAGATTTAGGAGGGAGGCCCCAAAACGAAGGATAGGAAAAAATTTGGAGGGTGGTTTTAGTCGCTAAAACAAAAGATTACAAGAATTTTCACAAGTAATTATCAACATAAGAAAATATTTCTGCCTTTCTGATTTTCTAACACAATATTCCTTTAGAATTGGCCATAAAAAGTTTATGTTCCTTGCATTTTTCCTCAAAAATCATTTTTCATTACACTTGTAGCAAAGAAATTGTTTGTTGTTCTTCCATTTTCACCCTAGTTAACTTGTGGATCATTGAGTGTAGGATAGGGAGGGGTATTAGTGGGATGGGGACAAGAAATGATGTTTTTTATTGATAATTTACCACTTGTTATGCTTCTTTAGCTCTATGACTAGCTTAAATCCATTAAAACATGAGCATGGATGTCATCCTTGAGACCACTAATAAAGCATTCACAAAATAATGTATCTAATATTCAGTGCAGAAAGCCAATTTCTCAAAATTAGAGATGTAGTCTTCAACTATACTTGACTATCTATGTTTGGTCAAACATCCCAATAATTTTTTTTGTGTGTCAACTCTTCCATAAACATCAACAACAAATCGAGTCCAAGTAGAGTGATTTTTCCCCTTCTTTGCTCTTCCTTCATTATGAATTTTAAGCTTAATCACAATGGGAATTTTTATGCCATTTCCACCATAGAAAATGTTCTTGTTATAAATATAGGATGCCAACATAAAGTTTAATGAGTTCATCGAGGATGCCATGCAATATCAAAGTATTTAATTTGAGTGACCTATGTAGTGGGATCAAAGTGGTCAAATTTTTTCAGGTCCACTTTAGGACGGCACAAACGTCAAGCAAAGGAGTTAAGAATGAAGCTCCACAAGCTAGGATCATTCAAATCCCCCTTGGTCTAAAGGTTTTTTCAGGGAGTTAGGGCCCTTGGATTTATCAAGGTTGGTTATTTTAGAATTAATGATAGCAACCAATTTCAACAAAATTGTGATTGTTTTAAGCTTGAGATTCTTTGACTTGGGTGTAGAAATTTGTATAGGACTCTTCTAGGGTATCAATGTGGTATTGATTGTGGGTTGCAATCCAAAGCGGGTGTACAAGTAAGAGGGTGATGAAAATGAAAATCTAGAAATAGGTGAGCAAAGGGCAAGTAAGTCCACATAAAAGGCTTACTCGAGAGTTTTATAGATGTGATCAATGTGACATTCGAGACTAGGATAAATAGGCAAGAATTAATAGGGTGGGTGGGTCCCCACATAAAAAAAAATATTCTTTTGAAAGAGGGGGTACCATTGATTAGTGAAAAGTGAGAAATATATTAATATAGTTCGCAAATAAGGGTGTTGGTGTGACTTATTTATTTATACTCTTGTTTAAGTAATATTGCACTGACAAAATGCCTATATTCTAAAAACTAAACACTATCTAGGAATTTTTGTACCCTGGATGTACAAGAAGTAGGTTTTCTAGGTATTGAATGTGAAAATTTTCAACCCTATATTTAGAGAGGCAGTCAAGAGTAGGTATTTGAAGGGTCCTAAGGAAAAGGGTGTTACCTATTCTATAGCTCTCTAATATACTTACAGGGTTCAACAATGGTACCTGGCCCAATATCTTAGGGCTCTAACTACAGAGGGTTGATCATGACTTTAGTTATACTACCCAATTATTTAGGTACACGAAAGTATTCTTCTTTAGGGTTGTTCTTGGTGCCACTAGAGTAGTAAGGGAATTAAGCAATTGGTCTAAGGCTATTTTCAAGAGACCTGTAGGGATTTTTATATACCCAAAAGGAAGTGGAAGTGATATTTTATATATGAGTGTTGTTTGATGTGGTACCACTTAAAGGGGTACCAACAGGGTTTATGAGGATTTCCAACTAAGTGAAGCCATGTGTAGTTCCTGTGTGTATTCCCCCCTTACCAACTTCTATCCATTTATGGATCATTGAGTTTCTTTATCAACACATGAACACATCTAGAGCCTAGTTTTTTTTCTTTTTAATAAATGGCATAGGAAAGTGTTTTCATACCACTTGTAATATACCTAATAGAAATAGTGAGAAAAATGTAATCAAAATAGTGAGAACAATGTTAACAATGACCAAGATAGAATACCTTTATTATTATTAGCACATTTACACTTACATCTTTGAGGGGGTGGCCTCAAATATAGCAGATCTTAGTTACAATGATTCTCTAATGCATCTTTTACAATGCTTCGATTTCCTTATATATGAATTTATATCCACTAAGAACATTATAGAGAATGACCCTCCTCATAAGTAAAACCTTCTAGTAAGTCTTTTAAAATAGTTTGTTCACATTACTATGGGCCTTATTTTCTAATGATGGCCTTCTTTACATAACAATATATTATTCTACCTACTCAGGGGTTAGGGTTATGAACCTAACATGTAGGATTGGATAGTAAATTTCTTGAGGTGACAAAATGAAACTGTGAGTTGAATATAGAGTGAAAATACCTATAAGTTGTTGGGAAACTGCCACTACACTAAATTCAATGAAGTGTTGAGATGTCTCCTCACACTTAATCAATGGGAGGATGCATACTAGGGGAATCAAGTTGGCATGCTACTCAATTTGACAACTTGCTAAAGTTTATGTCGCAAGACAAAGTCTTATATATCCTGGCACAATGTGAAAGCCTTACCCACCATTGTTCTACCTAGTTATTAATCATGAATATGCATCCTTAATGGCTTCTCCTATATTTTATATAGGCCACTACAAGTGAAAAGTGCTTATGGTACCCAAGGCAAATAAAATATTTTTGTTGGAGTCCCCCCTAGAGGTTTCTTTCTTTGTGAAAAGGATTTCACCCTACGAGGTGACTTCATGGGGTTACTATAACTACTTCTCACACCTTCACTAGTTGGCCTTAAACCCTCATAATCATCAGCTAACCTTTGGAAGCCCTTGTTTTGAATGCTTTAATAGTTGGATGAATTTTGGAAGAGTGTGTTTGCTTAGTTGAGTCATATAGATTATTTTATGGGAGTGTGTTGATTGTATTTTTTATATTTACAAATCAAAATTCATGTTCCTAGGGATATCAACCAAGGTACCCCTTCAAAAAATATTCTTATTCTTTCCTCTATTTATAAATGTCAAAACGCATATGATGGATACCTTGGATCCTCATGGATTCATTGTATTGGTTTGGATTTTTCTAACTTTGAATGCCACAATGCTTCCCAAGCAAACACCTAATGTCAATAGAATCAAACCATTTTGAACCCTTTTCTTTCTAAACAAGTGAACTTGGTTCCTCATCCTACCTCTTCCAATGAATGTGTATCCTTGAGCTCAACTAATACCCATAAGTTTAGTAGGAAGAGAAAAAGGAAGAATATGAAGTAGAACTAGATACAAGGGGGCAAGCTCCTAGGAAATGAAAAAAATGTCAAGGACATCAATAATGTTGAGAAACCTAAACAAATAAGACTCAAACCTAAATTTCCTGCAAGTTTTGCATAAGAGATCATCTTACTCATATGTGCCCTTCCATTATAAAGGAACGAAGGTTATGGTTCTCACATCAACGATTATCTAATTTTTACCAACCTATGATTCTCTAATAACATATTCATGCCCAACCATTGGTTGAGGAGGTGGTCAAGGAAATGAAATCTTCACTTGATCTTTCTCTTCCCCTAGAGAGTGATGTAACCATCAACCATATGTTCTTCATTGCTAGTTCGAAACCTTTTGGACATGGAGGCATTTCATCCACTTCATGTGTGATCCCTCCAAACTTTAAGATCATTTCATTTGAATGGTATTATCTAGTTGAGCCTCGCCTTCCTCCTTTAGTATTGTATCCTCCTTTTCTTGGAAAGGTTTGGGTTCCCCCAACCTTCTGTTGGCTACCACAAAATTATTCCAATTGTTGGCTTTTGATAGAAGAACTAGTGAACCTTTAGGCATTCTTCCTAGATTACCTATTTTCTTAGGTGGGAGGATTGTCTTAGCGAATGTTATAGTTATTGAAATACCTTTGGACTACAACATGCTCCTTGGGCATTATTATGTATATGCCATGGATGTTTCTATGTCCATGCTATTTTTCATGAGATTTTGTCCTCGTGAAGAAATCATTGTCAATATAGAATAGTTTTCATTGGTGATCCACGCCTAATTCAACATTAGACCATGTGATCCCTTTGTCTATTCCTAGTGTTTCAGCGGACACTACTCCACCACCAATAAATTAGGTGTTCTTAGATCCCATGTTTTCATTTACTACTTAAAAGGATCCTCGACATCAATGTTTATTTTTTTGGGACTTGGTTCCGACAATTGACTAAAAGTTTTATCTAATGTCCAGAACCAAGTCCATAGGATTTATTCAATGGGGGAATTGGAGTTGTTTTCCACCATTGGTTCTAATGAATGTTCCAACATCCACTCTCTTCAATATAATTCTCATCCCTCAAATGAGGATCCCCTAAAGGCAATGATTGGTCTTGACATTCCTTTGGATGTTTTTGTCCTTTATAAACACAAACTCCTTAGAATGAAACTATTCACAATTGAATCCAACTTTGGTTTGGTTTTTAAGAGTATTCTCGCTATTTTTAGATCCTTATAATTTGGCATGAGCATTTTAGACTTTGTCATCAAGCTGCAAGTCAATCTACACTCAAATTATCATATATCTAGCTATAGATATTTGGATATGGCCCTCAAGTATTATTTCTTTTATAGATCCTGATATTTACCCCCTAAGTATAATCTCTTGCTATAACTCCTCATATGCTTCTTGAGTCTAATTAATCTAGCTATATGTCCTCATATTTTCACACTAGATATGATTTTTCTAGCTATGGATCTTTAATTTTTTTATTAGTTTGATCTCTCTGGCTATAGAGCCTCAAATTTACCCTCTCAATATGACCCTCTCACTATAGATTCCTTTGGTTATTTAGCCTCATATTTCCCCCCTGAATAGGAAATATCTAGCTACAAATCCTCAAACTTATTAAGTATGATATCCTTAGCTATAGGGCCTTAGTTTTTATTTGATTCTATGCTCCCTCACTACAAATCCTTAGGTCTACTCTATAGGTTTGATCTCTTTGTTTGAAGATATCAGGTTTTCCTCCTGATTTTGATCTCTTCATTTTCATATCTTCATAGTTTCATTCCAAGTTTGATCTCTCCATTTATAGACCCGTAAACCTTGGTGTTGTCAAACTTGTCCTTACAAAATATGTCATTGATTTGAACTTTACTTTCCTTCCAAATCAAATCTCAATGTTTGTAGGTCCTCACACTCTTAACATTGTTGAGCCTTCATCGGTAGACTCTACCATCAAGATGGATTTGTTGAAAATATAAAGGCTGAAAATATTCTTGTCCTAGTGACTCTTAATATATCTCTCTTTGTGTTTCTTGGGTGTATCATTTTGAATCAGACTCCCAATTGCTTAGGGATCATAATTATGCACTATGTTAATCAATTAGGTATTTTATAGAGCTTGCATATGGGTTTATATTCTGTCTATATTCCAATGCACTTGAACCTTTTTCCACTTTAATTCATCATAGGCTTGATCTTGTTGGATTTTGTGCATTACCCTTTCATATCTACGTTTGGCACCAAAGTTTTCCTGTGATGGAGTGCCCTAGTGTAGCACCCTTTTTCCATATGTGTGCATCCCAACTTTTCATGATAGGACCAAGAGATCTTGTAGTTTGAGATTCCATTATGAACCTCCATTTTTCTCATGTAATTCTAACCATTCCCATGGGGGCTCCCACCATTATATTCTGGGGTTTTCTATTGTGCATTGTTTTATGTTGATTGTTGTCATTAGATGTTTGTTGCACTTTGTTTCTCATTAATTAACACTAATTTGAAATTCACCAATTGTTAATGTTTCCTTGCTTGAATCTCTTTTAATACCAAATCATGCTACCCTATAGAAGCCATGCTTATGAGCATCCATATCCTACATGCCATCCTTTGGATTTTTTGCAACTGCTTATTCCATCCCAATATGAATTGGATACTTGAAAAATCTCTCCTTTTAACATAGTAATAAAACAAATTAATTTTTTAAAAGTTTGTCCAAGGGCCAAAATCCATGGAAGATTAAATGAATCATTTGTGTAGGTTTTGACCCCGTACAGAAATTACCTACATACGAATTCTAAAACATAGAAAATAAACAATGCGGGAACATAACACATAAAACACATATACACAGAGATTTTCCCCGAGATCCCAAAACCGGGACTACCAGCTTGATTTTTCATTATGTTCCTTTCAATGTTATAATACATATTTATACATGCCGAAGCATCCAATACCATGCACCGAAAACCATCGCATCCAGAAAACATGTGCGAAAATCATACACAATACCATAGGTGGGTCCGCCCAACCTAACATAGGGTCCAAAACCAAAATTTTCTGGGGCGCTACCCCGGACCCCATAAAGTGGGATTACGAGTACACCTCAAACCCCCTGTGACCCCCCTCGCTACAAAATCGGTGCAACGAAGGGGGTGCTCTGCCCCCCTCAATCCCCCGGTTAACTACGTGGGCTAGTCATGGAAAGAATATAACACAACCCAACATTCTCCCACTTGTTGTTTTCTTTCCACAAGGGGCCACAAGAGAGCTTAGTCATTTTTCCAGCCCTGAAACGCCCATTGTTTCTCTACACCAAGATAACTCCTCAGAGCTCACAGATTTTGTCAATGCATATGCAGTATTCTTCAAAGTGTCCACCTTTACCAACAACACCTTTTTTTATTCTGTCCTATCCCTCACAAAGTGATACTGAACATCAATGTGCTTTGTCTTTGAATGATATGCAGGGTTCTTTGCCAAGAAAATTGCACTTTGGCTGTCACAGTCTACCCTTATAGCTTCTTGTACTAACCCCATACTTGAACACAATCTCTGCAACCAAACTGATTCCTTGCTTGCATGAGTGGCTGCCATGTATTCTGCCTTTGTAGTTGATAGTGCCACTACAGATTGTTTCTTACTCATCCAACTGACTGCACTCCCAAATAGGTTAAACAAATACCCACTTGTAAATCTTCTCTGACCTAGATCTCCAGCCCAGTCTGCATCAACAAAGCCATGAATATCCAACACTCTCTCCAATCCTGGTCTTCCTTGGTAGCACAAACCATAATCACTACTGCCACGGAAATACCTGAAAACCTGCTTCACTATTGTCCAGTGCTCCTTCCCTGGTTTTGACATAAACCTGTGCAATACTCCCACTGCATGTGCAATGTCTAGTCTAGTACAGACCATTGCATACATCAGGCTACCGACTACACTTGCATATGGAACACGGGACATGTCCTCTTCCTCTTCTTGTGTCTTGGGACATTGTTCAGTAGATAACCTCACACCTACAAGAATAGGAACCTTGACTGGTTTACTATCTTGCATATTAAACCTCTGCAGTATTGTCTCAACATACTTCCTCTAGTTTAACCAGAGCTTCCTCTTTGTACGATCTCTTTTAATTTCCATGCCCAAAATAGAGTTTGTAGCACCAAGATCGTTCATGTCGAATTTGGTGGACAATTGGGTCTTCAAATCCTGGATAATTTCTTTGTCATTTCCAACCAGCAACATATCATCCACATATAAGACCATATAAATAACATAATCACCAATTAATTTAAAATACACACAATAATCTGCTTTGCTTCTGGTGAAGCCAAGTCCCAGTATAAATGTATCAAATGTCTAATACCACATCCTTGGTGACTGTTTTAACCCATACAAAGACTTCTTTAACTTGCATACCAGTTCTTTCTTACCCTTCACCGCAAAGCCTTCAGGGTGTTTCATGTATATTTCCTCTTCTAGATCCCCATGAAGAAATGTTGTCTTCACATCCATCTGTTCTACCTCAAAATCAAAAGCAGCAGCAACAAATAAAAGTAATCTAATAGAAGTTACCTTGGCAACAGGAGAAAAAATATCACCAAAATCAATTCTCGGCACCTAGGAATAACATTTTTCTACCAACCGATCTTTGTATTTCTCCACCTTTCCTTCTGCATTTGTCTTCTTCTTGAACACCCATTTTCTGCCAATGGGTTTCCTTCCAGCCGGAAACTCCACCAGATCCCAAGCCTCACTTTTGTGCAAAGATGTCATTTCATCAACCATGGCCTCTTTCCAGAGTTTTCCATCCTCTGAATCCACCGCTTCCTTCACAGTTCTGGGATCATCATCAGTAACACACAAAGCAAAATTTGAATAGAAAGCAGATGGACTATACCTTTCTGGTTGCCTTATTTCTCGAATTGATCTTCTCACAGCCAGAGTTTGTGGCTCTTCATCTTCTGATTCCTCCTCTACTGTAGACTCTGATTCTTCCTCCTTTAGCTCAAACTCTATCTTCTCAGGTTCCTTGGATTGGACTTCATGTTTAATAACATATTTCACCTCTCTGAACACCACATCTCGGCTATACACAACCTTCATTGTTACTGGGTTCCAAAGCTTATAACCCTTTAAACCATCCTTATATCCAATAAAGATGCACTTTTCAAATTTACTATCCAACTTGGTTCGTTTCTCCTTCGGAACATGTACATATGCATCACATCCAAATACCCTTAGATGTGAAAGAAATGGTTTCTTCCCAGTCCATACCTCTTGTGGATTCTTATCCTCCAACGCTGATGAAGGTGACTTGTTGACTAGGTAACATGCAATATCCACTGCCTCTGCCCAGCATTCATGTCCTAACCCGGCACCACTGAGCATGCTTCTTGCCCTTTCCATAAACATCTTGTTCATTCTTTCTGTAACTCCATTTTGCTGAGGTGTATATTGAGTAGTCTTCTGCCGTGATATACCACACTTCTTGCAGAATTCTTCAAATTCCTTGCTACAAAACTCTCCACCATTATCTATCCTCAGCACCTTTATCTTCTTCTCTGTCTGGTTTTCCACCAGAGCCTTAAATTCTTTAAACCTGTCAAAGACTTCAGATTTCTTCTCAAGGAAATATATCCATGTATTCCTTGAGAATTCATCGAAAAATTATACATAGTACATAGACTTACCCAGTGATGGAACCTTCACAGGTCCAAACACATCACTGTGCACAAGCTCTAATATCTGTTTTGTTAAAATTGGAAACCAGGGAAAAACTTCATGTGGGTCATCTTATTCATGGCTAATAATATTTTTATTAGATTCCTCTCGTCGAGAGGTGTAGGATTGATATAAAGATCATCCAATTCCGATAAGTATTCATGGAGATATGAATTTATTTTGATTATGGAATTATTATCAAGTCGACCTACAACTCATGTAGGCTCAGAAGCCCAACAGTCGCATCTATTCACCCACCAACGTTGTGTATAAATATAAGAGGACTTTTCCTCATTTGGACTCACTCATCTCATCACATCTCTCTCTCTCTACTGCGCAGATATGAGTCTCTTCTCTACTGCGTTGAAATGTGTCTCTCTCTCTCACACATGTGAAGTCGGAAGCTGCTGAAACTGACGCTGCAACGGCAGAAGTAAATATTGACTTGCGTGGCCTAGAATATCTCTTCTTTGGAACTGCGCTATAGGTTCATCTGAACCTCCTTTGAAAGCCGCAACTTTTGGTGGTGGAATGAAGTCAATCCGACGAACGGTTTGCAAGATATCGACTGCCCTAGTTTGAAGCCGGAAACTGCTGAAACTGAAGCTGCAACTGCAGAAGTAAAGATTGACTTGCGTGGCCTAGAAGATCTCCTCTTTGGAACTGCGTTGTAGGTTCATATGAACCTCCTTTGAAAGCCGCAACTTTTGGTGGTGGAATGAAGTCAATCCGACGAATGGTTTGCAAGATATCGACTGCCCTAGTTTGAAGCCGGAAACTGCTGAAACTGAAGCTGCAACTGCAGAAGTAAAGATTGAATTGCGTGGCCTAGAAGATCTTCTCTTTGGAACTGCGTTGTAGGTTCATCTAAACCTCCTTTGGAAGCCGAAACTTTTGGTGGTGGAATGAAGTCAATCCGACTGTCAGTTTGTGAGATATGGTCTGCCCTAGTTTGATAATGAAGCCTCTAATGTTGATGCTACTGATCTAGGGTTTGCTACTGCTGATATGAATCAGATTTCTTGTACTATTTCTCTCTGCTGAATTATTGAAGATAAAAGAAGATTTGATCAAAGGGTTTCCCCACACATTGTGGGGTTTGTCCCTGGCTAGCCGCCACATCTTGTGTCTCTTGTCTTTGCTTGTTTTCTGTCGATCGTTTAATGTTCTATCTGCACTTTACTTTATGTACATGTGATTGCTAATCAGTGGAATATAATAAGAAAAAGAAGTAAACTGTTATAAGCATAGAACATACCATAACTTAACATGGTATCAGAGCTGAGGTGAAGACAAAGCCCGAGTAAGAGCAAGAGCATCATTGAAGAGAAGATTGGCAAGGCTATCCTAAAAGAACTATGGGGTCCTCAACACTCTTTCCTGTCGAAGACAAGCTCCGTGAGAAATCTGACTATCACGGATGGAAGATATCTATCGATCTAACCCTTGAAGATCAAGGAGTGCTGGACCATGTAAGAGGCAATATTGTTGAGCCTTCATCAAATGCATCTGCTGCTGCCTGGAACAAATGGAAAAATGGATAAGTCAAAACAATGAAGATCATCCGAGACTCTATCGACAAGCGCTTGGTGGCCTACATCTCTGATCTAGACACCTCCAAGGAAATCTACGACAGACTGGTGAGTTTATTTAAAGTTAATGATGCAAATCAAGTTTTGTTTCTTAGAAATAAGTTGAGGGAAATCAAGAAGGGTAAAGATGAAAGTATGCAAGCATACTTCTTAAGAATCACTGAGATCAAGAACGATCTCCTATCTATTGGGGAAACCATTACTGACAGAGAAATGGCACTCACAACTCTCGGAGGATTACCATCTGAATGGTATGTGTTCAGGACTACTCTTCTGAACAATAATGTAATTCCTAGTTTCGAGGAATTAATGGCTAGATGCATTCAAGAACAAACAAGGGTAGAAGAGCAGGAAATTCCCTTGCCTAAAGGTCCTCCTGCTGCTTTTTCTTCTCATGCTAAGAAAAGGAATAATTCTGGGTCTAAATCGAAAAGAAAGGTTGGATTTAAGGGTGGAAGAAAAGGACGATGTTTCATTTGCAATAAAGCAGGTCACTATGCAAGGGAATGCCTTGATAGAAAGGACTCTCACCGTGACGATGATCAAAATCCCTCTCATGGTAATCGAAGGAATGGAAAATTCAACAACAAAGGAAAAAGGAATGCGAGAAATCAAGGAAGAGGGCAACCATTCAAGAAGGCTAGAAATTCCAGGTATGAATCTAACACTGTTGACGATAAGCAGGCTTAATATTATCTACCAGCTGCTCTATCTACCTCCGCTCCTTCGGACTCAATGGGAATTGGGCTCATTGATAGTGGTGCCTCAAGACACTTCACTGGTTACAAAGAAGTACTCTATAATCTGGTAGAGAAAGAAACTAACCTGGAAATTGTCCTTGGAGATGACATGAAATACCCAGTGAAAGGTGTAGGCAATGTTTCTCTTAAACTGAATCAAGGTAATACGATTCACTTACAAGATGTATTATATGTACCTGATCTCAAAAAGAACCTGGTATCCGTCTCGGCAATGGAAGACAAAGGCTATAAGGTAACCTTCAGCGATGGTAAGGTACACATATGGAAAAATAATGTTAAAGATGCTTTCACTCTTGGGTTTTGAGTTGATTCTCTATATCAAGTCGGTGGAAGTCCGCTAGGTGTCATGTCTTGTGACACAACGCTTCAGTCCGAACTTTGGCATCGGAGGTTTTCCCACCTTCATTACAAATCTCTACCCGATGTAAGACAGATGGTAACATGGATGCCCGAATTCCAAGTGGAGAAAGAAGGTGTATGTCCGGGATGTGCCGAAGGAAAGCTCAAAAGGGGACCATTCCCCTCAAGCCAAAGCAAGACCTCCGATATATTACTGTTGGTTCACTCAGGCATACCTGAGGTTGGCATTAAGAGGGAGACTACTACACCACATACTCCTGAGCAGAATGGTGTGGTGGGAAGGAAGAACTGCACAATGATGGAAGCTGTCCGGGCCATGCTACATGATCAAAGACTTCTGAAGTTTCTATGGGCTGAAACTACAATCACCACCGTATATGTACAAAATCGATGCCCTCATCAAGCATTGGGTTCCAAGACTCCTGAAGAAAAATTCACCGGTAAGAAACCTGATGTTTCTCATTTTAAAATTTTTGGAAGCCCTGTATACTTTCATGTGCTGAAAGAGAAAAGAAATAAATTGGGAGCATCTGGAAAGAAGGGAATTTTCGTGGGCTATGGTCAAAATACTAAAGGCTATAGAATCTATGTAGTCGGTCAAAGGGAAGTCATAATTAGTCATGATGTCACCTTTGACGAAGATATGGCTCTCAGTAAGGTGATCAATCTTCCGACTTTGAGGAGCTCTCGAGAAGCCGACACCAGGGAACCGAAAGAAAATGATGATGAATCAATGCCTGATGTAGAAGAACCCATGGATCCGATTGATCCTCCTCCATATGAGCCTTCCTCTTCTAGGAAGAGGCCTTCATGGCTTAAGAGGTTACTTGATGATGCTGAAGGACATGCTACACCCAGAGGAACCTTTCGTGAAAGTAAGAAACCTAATAGGTATCAAGGATACCTGACCATCATGAGCACGATCATACAAAATGAGCCTTCTTCATTCTCAAATGCTGTCAAGCATCAAGTATGGAAGGATGCTATGACCGAAGAATATGAGTCTATCATAAAGAATGATATTTGGGAAGTAGTTCCCAGACCCCAGGACAAGACTGTTGTTAGTTCCAAATGGCTTTACAAGATAAAGCATGCAGCAGATGGAAGCACGGAAAAGTATAAGGCTCGAGGAAGGTATAGACTATGATGAGATATTTGCACCTGTTGCCAGATATACGACCATCTGCTCGATCATAGCCCTTGCCGCTTCACAAGGATGGAACCTACATCAGATGGATGTCAAGAGTGCGTTCTTGCATGGTTTGATCAAAGAAGAGGTCTACGTGGATCAACCCGAAGGATTTGAGATTTATGATTGAAAATCTCATGTATGCAGGTTGAAGAAGGCTCTCTATGGGCTGAAGCAACCACCCCGAGCATGGTATGAGAGGATCGATAGCTACTTGATGAAGTTGGGATTCACTAGGAGTGAAGCCGATCCTAACCTTTACTTTAAGGTTGAAGATGAAAAGCCTATCATACTGGTGTTGCATGTGGATGACCTCTTTCTACAGGTGCAAACCCTCTCATTCACAAATGTAAGAGGGAGATGGCTTCTGAATTTGAAATGAAGGACCAAGGACTTGAAGTGTGGCAAAAGCCAGGAGAAATTTTTCTATCTCAAGGAAAATATGTGGTGAAGATATTGGAAAGATTCGGAATGGTGGACTACAAGCCTGTAACTACTCCGATGGAGCTTGACTTCAAGAAGTTAAGCGGTAGTGCTGCTGGTCCTGTTTTACGAAATGCTACCGAGTATCAGCAACTCGTCGGAGCATTAATGTTCTTAGTGAACTCCCGTCCATATATATGCTTTGCAGTCAACACGTTGAGCCAGCATATGGTTGAACCCTGCCACATACACTAGATTGGTGCCAAGAATCTTCTGAGATATCTTCGTGGCACAATGGGTTAAGATACACTGTCGAAGATGTGAGACCACTTGGATATACTGATGCTGATTGGGCAGGCAGTGTGGTGGACCGTAAGAGCACTTCCGAGTGTTGTTTCACCTTGGGATCTGCTTTGATATCCTGGATGAGCAGGAAGCAGAAGTCGGTGACTTTGAGCACCGCTGAAGCAGGATATATTGTTGCTAGCATGACCTCGTGTGAGGCATTCTGGTTGTGAAAGCTCTTCAGTGAGCTGTTTGGATACCATTGTGATTCTCTATAACAACCAGAGGTGGGATTCGATTATTGAGGAATCCCGTATTCGTCGATTGCTCCAGCAGATAGACATCATCTGGGATATGGTAAGTTGATGAGCAAGGAGGCTCCACCGCATTAAGATGATTTACAGGTTGATACACCTTGTCAAAGCCCTGAGGAAAGATCTAATTTGTGATTTTCCCAAATGACTTGGAGTCATCAAGAAACCCTTGTACAAGGGTCCTGCATGTTGCATACATTGAGCTCTGGGAGCTCTGAGGGCTTGTGGTTCTTACTGGAGCAACATACGACCACAGGGTGACTCACCCTCCCCTGGTGGTGCGCACTGGAACAAGATGATTCGCTCTCTTGTGGAACAAGATGATTCGCTCTCTTGTGGAACAGGATGATTCGCTCTCCTGTGTAGCAGGATGATTAGTTCTCCTGTGAGGCCTGGATTGATGTGTTCTCCATGGCGATTGTAGCAGGATTGATGTGTTCTCCTGTGAGGCCTGGATTGATGTGTTCTCCATGGCGGCCTGGATTGATGTGTTCTCCATGGCGATTGTAGCAGGATTGATGTGTTCTCCTGTGAGGACAGGATTGATTAGTTCTCCTATCGAGGCATCCTACCCATGCAGTCTGGGACTCATGGGAAGTACCTCTCATCTGATCAATGAGCAGGGAAATGAAGTTAGGGACCATAGTAGTACTGATCGACGCATCGTTGTAACTACCGTACTCCCTACACTAGGATGACCTCCATTGATCTAGGATCAATGATACCGGTCTGGGACCAGTGGTAGGAGTTGTACCATACTATGACGCTGACTTCGGGTCGGTTGAGACTGGTCTGGGATCAGTGGTACATACTCTGAGACTGACTTTGAGTCAGTGGAGGATGATATTGGTCTCGGACCATTGGAGTTGTACTCACTATGACGCTGACTTTGGGTTGGTTGAGACTGGTCTGGGACCAGTAGTACATACTCTGAGACTGACTTTGAGTCAATATGATACATCCTCGATCATTTCTTCTTCTTCATAATTTGGACAAAAGTAGAGTAGAACAGAACAATGCAAGAGCAGAGCAAAACAGAACAAAACAGTACAGATCAGTGCAGGGCAGAACAAGACAAGCAGAACAGGAAAAATAGAGCAGAGTAGGGCAAGGGTCAGGCTGTATAAGGCAGTGCATTTGACGGATGAATAGTAACGACCGATAGACAGATTGCAGATGAAGTTCTTCATGGTTGAAAGGGAGTGTTAAAATTGGAAACCAGGGAAAAACTTCATGTGGGTCATCTTATTCATGGCTAATAATATTTTTATTAGATTCCTCTCGTCGATAGGTGTAGGATTGATATAAAGATCATCCAATTCCGATAAATATTCATGGAGATATGAATTTATTTTGATTATGGAATTATTATCAAGCCGACCTACAACTCATGTAGGCTCAGAAGCCCAACAGTCACATCTATTCACCCACCAACGTTGTGTATAAATATAAGAGGATTTTTCCTCATTTGGACTCACTCATCTCATCACATCTCTCTCTCTCTACTGCACAGATATGAGTCTCTTCTCCACTGCGCTGAAATGGGTCTCTCTCTCTCACACATGTGAAGCCGGAAGCTGCTGAAACTGAAGCTGCAACTGCAGAAGTAAAGATTGACTTGCGTGGCCTAGAAGATCTCCTCTTTGGAAGTGCACTATAGGTTCATCTGAACCTCCTTTGAAAGCCACAACTTTTGGTGGTGGAATGAAGTCAATCCGACGAACGGTTTGCAAGATATCGACTGCCCTAGTTTGAAGCTGGAAACTGCTGAAACTGAAGCTGCAACTGCAGAAGTAAAGATTGACTTGTGTGGCCTAGAAGATCTCCTCTTTGGAACCGTGCTATAGGTTCATCTGAACCTCCTTTGAAAGCCACAACTTTTGGTGGTGGAATGAAGTCAATCCGACAAACGGTTTGCAAGATATCGATTGCCCTAGTTTGAAGCCGGAAACTGCTGAAACTGAAGCTGCAACTGCAAAAGTAAATATTGACTTGTGTGGCCTAGAAGATCTCCTCTTTGGAACTGCGCTGTAGGTTCATCTGAACCTAATTTGAAAGCCAAAACTTTTGGTGGTGGAATGAAGTCAATCCGACTGTCGGTTTGTGAGATATGGTCTGCCCTAGTTTGATAATGAAGTCGCTAATGCTGATGCTACTGATCTAGGGTTTGCTACTACTGATATGAATCAGATTTATTGTACTATTTCTCTCTGCTGAATTATTGAAGATTTGATCAAAGGGTTTCCCCACACATTGTGGGGTTTGTCCCTGGCTAGCCGCCACATCTTGTGTCTCTTGTCTTGGCTTGTTTTCTGTCGATCGTTTAATGTTCTATATGCACTTTACTTTATGTACGTGTGATTGCTAATCAGTGGAATATAATAAGAAAAAGAAGTAAATTGTTATAAGCATAGAACATACCATAACTTAACATGTTTTTCCCTCTTACCACCAGAAGGGAAACTCACCCGATTCTGCTTCCCATATACACAATTTTCACAGAAATCAAAATCCAGAGAGCCATTACTCATACCTTCTACCATACCTTTACCATGAAGTATTTGAATACCTTTCTCTCCAATATGTCCAAGCCTTTGATGCCATGGCATGGTCTTCTCTCCAGATACCACTAGATTTTCACTCCACATTCAAGAACCATAGAACTATTGCACCCATCAATAACAGTGCTACCTTGCAGCTTGTACAGAGTTCCAATCCGAACTCCCCGCATCAATACCAGTGCTCCCGAACCATTTTGCAGGTATCCTTCTCGAACACTGTTTTTACACCTGCATCATCTAGCTTGCTTACAAAAATCAGATTTTTGGCTAATGCAGGAATATGTAGAACACCTGGAAGCATTCTAACCCTTCCACCTTGCAACTTCAACTTTACTTTTCCGTGACCAATGATTCTAGCCTTCCTATCATCCCCAAGAAGACATCACCACCATCATATTTCTCATACTCGCAGAACCACTCTCTATGGGGAGTGAAGTGAAAGGATGCACCTAAGTCAATCAACCATGTCTCATGATCTACATGTGTACTTGAAGAAGCCAAGTACACATCCCCACCTTCATCTGAGGTGGTTTTTGCCTCTGCAGTAGGAACCTCATCAAATCCATTTCCTTTGTCAGGAGCTTTAGATTTACAGTCCCTTTTAAAGTGGCCTTCCTTTCTGCATTTCCAGCACACCACCTTTACAGGTTTTCCTGGAGATTTAGATCTCCCTCTAGATTTAGATCTCCCACTCGATGACTTATTTTTGTTTCTGTTCTGGGACCATCCTCGTACAGACAAGGCATCACCATTCTGGGTCTCCATATTTTTTCGTCTCATCTCATCCGTCAGCAAGGCTGAGACTATTTCATCAAACTACAAGGCAGTTGCATTGCTACCTATTGCAATAACCAGACTATCCCACGAATCTGGTAGAGAACACAACAAACTGATGCACTTATCTTCATCTGAAATTTTAACATCAACAGATGCTAACTGACTTACCACAGTATTAAATGTGTTCAGATGCTCTGTCACCAAGTCTCCATCTTTCATCCTCAGGTTATACAGCTTTTTCCGCAGGAACAGTTTATTCACCAGAGATTTAGATTGGTACAAAGTCCCTAACTTGTCCCACAAAGACTTCATCGTAGCTTCCCTTGACACATTCAACAATACTGAATCTGAGACACACAATCATATTGTTCTCTTTGCCTTCCAATCCAACTTCTTCCATTCTTCATTGGACACTCCCGTTGGTTTAGTACCCGGATCTACCACGATCCACTGATCTTTATCCACCAACAAATCCTCCATCTTGAGTTTCCACAACTCAAAATTCTGACCATTTAATTTCTCAATCTCTATCTTTCCACTGCTCGCCATCTTCTTTCACCACAAGAATCGATCTCGCAGATCTCCCACTGAACAGGGTCTACCACAGGCCCAAGCGAAACCCTTTAGCAACAAAGGCATCCCCTTGAAGCCAAATCTGCTTTGATACCGAATGTAGGTTTTAACCCCATATAGAAATTACCTACATACGAATTCTAAAACACATAAAATAAACAATGCGAGAGCATAACACATAAAACACATATACATAGAGATTTTCCCCTGGATCCCAAAACTGGGACTACCAGCTTGATTTTTCATTATGTTCCTTTCAATGTTATAATACATATTTATACATGCCGAAGCATCCAATACCATGGAATGAAAACCATCGCATCCAATACCATGGACCAAAAACCATCACGTCCAAAAAACATGTGCGAAAATCATGTGCAATACCATAGGTGGGTCCACCCAACCTAACATAAGATCCAAAAAAAAAAAAAAATCGGGGCGCTGCCCTGGACCCCATAAAGTGGGGTTACGAGTACACCTCAAACCCCTGTGACCCCCCCCCCTCCCCGCTACACAATTGATGCAATGAAGGGGGTGCTCTTCCCCCCCTCTAACCCCCCGGTTAACTACGTGGGCTAGTCGTGGAAAGAATATAACACAACCCAATAATTTGATGGCTGACCTTCTAAGGTTGTGCAATATGAAGGTTATGTAGAGGAAGGGGCATTCAAAAGAAGAAAGAAATAGAGCTCAAGATGAAATGAATAAACTAGACAATACCAGAGCATGATGGATTTAGAAGAACCTTGTTCCTAGAGCAAACATTATCTCTAAGACAAGGCCATCTGCAAAATTAATTGGTGAGTAAAAATGCATCATAATCTCAATTAAGAAATGCATATCTCACTATTGTAACAATCTATTGGAAAAATAAAATCCCTCACCAAATGTTGATGCTCCCACTTGGGCATCAAGGGTAAATATTGTTATTCATTGTTTATCTCTATGCTATGTGAATGCCATTCTTTGCATTCTTGTTAGTGTTAAATTTTGAATACTAACCAAATATATTTTCTCACAACAATTTTTTTTATCCCCAACAATTTATCTATTTACTCAAATAAACACTGAATCATCGAAAAATAAAATCATTGGTATGCTTAACTTCTAGAAATAAATATATTTAATGAAAATTAAATCAAAGAGATCAATCACACATTGCAAAAATAATTCATCCACAACAATTCTTCATCATTTATTAATTTGGAAAATCTAGGTTTTTCAACCCATAGAGAAATACAATATCTAGAACCTGTAACTCGACTCCCATAGAATGAATTTGGCCCAAGAAATTCGGCCCCTACGAAATCAACCTCTGAAGGAAATCATCCCGAAGAAATCAGTCTGAATAATCAACTAGCAAAATCGACCTACGCCCTCCTTGTTCCCCACTACTAGACACTAGGGAAAACTCGACCCTCCAAGAATTCAGCGTCCTCCAAATCAAAACGATCTAGGCTCCAACAACTTGGACCTACAATCTCCTCCACTTGGCCTCCTAGATTTTCCCACAATCCACTCACACTTCTCCTTCTCTGTACTTCAGTCCATTGAGCCACCCACACTAGAGAAAATCGATCTCTCTCCATGATGACTCGCTCACTTGAATGTTGTGTGCGTTCACCTCTTCACCAGAATTCCCTTATAATATTCATTAAGCTCAAATACCTAACCCTAATATCCCTTATAGAATAATCTTAAAGATCAATGGTTGAGATTATTTCTAAGTCACTTAAATAATTAAATTATTTATCCTTAGAAAATGACTTAATAGTCCGCAATAATTAATTGAGTTTAATTATTGTACATTTCATAATTTGGACTTAAGAAAGAATCCATAAATCACTTACTCCATCAAGCAAGCAGCTAAAGAGGCAATAAATCATCCTCCACATGCTAAGATACCAAGCCTATTTAGAAGATCTTCTAAGGATATACTAGCTTCAACCCTGCCTCGTAACAAGGAAGAGATTCTCCACCACCCCTAGGTTATCTCGGTACTTCAGAAACTTCCATTTCACTAGAGGCTTAGTAAGAACATTTTCCACTTTCTCCTTTGTAAAAATGTACTACAATTTCATAACACCTCTCTAGACCTTGTCTTTGATGAAGTGATATTTGATATTTTATGTGCTTAGATTGATCATGAAACACAAGATTCTTAGAGATATTAATGCAACTCTGATTATTACAATGAATCAACATTGGCCCCATTCGTAGATAAAATAGTGTCGCAAGCATCTTGAAAAGACACACTGCCTCATGACTCACCATATTCGCTTCCATGTACTATGCCTCTGCTAAAATTAGTGCCATTGGTTGTTGATTCTTATTATACCATGAGATCATGGTTGATACCAAGTTGAAACAACATCTATATGTGGATTTTTTGTCAGCTAAGAATCTGTGTACCCCTGCAGCTCCACTCTTCTAGTTTTGACATATCCTAGTCCAAGTTCTATTGTACCTCAGTTACCTCAACACGTGCTTCCTTTCGACCCAGTGAATCTGTGTCATCTCTGCCATGAACTGGCTATATGTTCACAACAAAACATATATCCATCCTAGAGTTGACCAGATACATCAAGGAACCTATCAGCTACCTATACAGTGTGGGATCCACTAATTGATTTTTAGAAGCACTCAACTTCTTCAAGTTAGTGATCAATGGTGTAGACATAGGCCTGAAATCCTCCATCCTGAACCTTCTCAAGATCTCAACTACACACTTTCACTGACCAAGGAAAATATCCCTTGGTTGCTCCCACACTCCCAATCCCAAAAGTAGTGCATCATGCCAATGTCCTTCATGTCAAAATCTGAAATGGTATCCTCCTTGCACATCCTTATGAGCTTCTCCAATCCTATCAAGAAGATATCGTACATAAAGTACGAAGATGAGTGACTCACCCTCAAAAAGTACATAATACAAATTGGGATCTACCTCATTCTTGGTGAAGCCCAAACCAAGAAGATATTCATTGATCCTGGCATATCATGCTTGCAGAGCCTGCTCTAGCCCAGAAGGTCCTTTTTCAACCTGCATACACGAGAATCTCTCCCATACACATCAAAGACCTAAGGTTGCTCAATATACACCTCTTCCTCAATCACCTCGTTGAGGAAAGCAGTCTTTACATCCATATGGTGTATCCTCCAACCCATCTCTGAAGCAATGGACATAACTACTCTAATGGATGCATATCTAGTGACAGGTGTGAATGTCTCCTCATAATCCACTACCTCCTTCTTGGAGAACCCTTTCATCATGAACCTCGCTTTACACTTCTCGATACTAGAATCAACTACATGTTTGATCTTATAGATCCATCGAGAAGTGGCCATGAATTTTCCCTCTGGTATCGACACTATATCCCATACATCATTGCTCATGATGGATCTATACTCCTCTATCATGGCGTCCTTCCAAAACTATGCATCTATAGCCTCATCAAAAGTGGAAGACTCAAACTTGCTGATGCTACTCGATAGTGACAAATAACTTGAAAATATGGTAGGTGGTCTACTTTGCCTAAAAGTGTTTCTAGGAGCCTCCACATTCTCCTCAAGATCGATCAAGGTCTTCTCAACCCATCTCAACCTCCTTCTAGTAGATCTTGAAGGAATATCTAGCTCATCCTCAAAATCTTTTGACTGTGAGTTTGTTATTAGTGTTGTTGATCCCTATTAAGCCATAGGAGATTCTCTCTCCTTCTCCTCTAGCATTGTTGGCTCCTTCTCATGAGATCTCCTAATTGTCCCACCATCATCAAATTTTACATCCCAAATCAAGATCACCTTCCTCTATCTTGGAATGTAGACTCGGTAGACATTTGAGACCTCTCTGTAGCCCACAAATACACCCTTTCCTGACAAGGGCTCCAACTTGGTCCTCTTCTCAATGGGAATGTGACCATAAACTAGACTACCGAATATGTGAAAATGGCTCACATCCAGTTTCACTCTTGTAAACAAATCCTTTAGAGTCACTTCCTCCAATACCCTGTGAAGAATCTTGTTATGAACGTGCACAACTGTATTGCAGGTGTTTGCCCACAACAACATAGGAAATTCCTAATCATAGATCATTACCCTCATTGCGTCCACTATGGTCCTATTCTTCCTCTCAGCAAGCCCATTCTGCGGAGGGTTGTAAGGTACTATGAGCTCCTTCTTAATTCCTACTTCCCAACAAAAATCGTGGAACTTGTTGGAGTTATACTCACCCCATTATCAAATCTCAACACCTTAATCTTATTTTCAGTTTGGTTCTCCACAAGAGCTTTGAACTCCTACAATCGATTGAAGACCTCACCCTTGGTCTTTAGGAAGTAGATCCATTTCTTCCTTGCATAATCATCTATGAATGTTTCAAAGTATAAGGACCCTATGATTGATGTCACATGAACAGGACCACAAATATCTAAGTGCACCAAGTCTAGTACTCCCATAAACCTGATCTCACTCTGAGGTTACACAACTTTGGCCTGCTTTCCAAGTGCACACCCTTTATACACTACATCCTACTCAACCCTAATCTTTGGAAAACTAATAACCATCCTCTACAACATAGGGAGAGCTTTGTAGAGTAGGTTTCTAATCGTCCTATCCCAAATCTCGCTCTAGTTATCACTCTAATGATTGAGAGCCTTCACCGATTATCTTCCCAACAGATAGATATCCCTCTCCCCTCTGCCAATCACCCACTTCTTGCTGAGATTAGTCCATTTGGGCCCAACAACAACTTCACCTCCCATAAAGATAGCCTCTAATCCTTTGTCTTCTATGGTGAAATTGAAAGGACATTTTTCTCCAAACTTGATCCATATAACACCTCATTCACCTCCGTTATTCCACCTGAGTCCGTCTGAAACTAAATACTCCTAGTGCCTTCTACGACAAACTTTGCCTTATAACCAAGCTCCACGTGTACATCCTTGGGCCCCTTGGTCATGTTGGTCAAGATGTCTCGAGATCCCATCATATGACAAAACACTCGTTTGTCCATGAACCAAACACCTCTCGCGACCATTACAAAAGATAAGACACCATGGAAAAAACTTTCTGAAACTTCTCATCGATCTCTTCCATCTACTTAGTAGCTATTGTAATTTTTTTCCCTTTCCCTTATTATCTGGACACTGATTGGAAAAAATGCTCGAACTTTTGACAAACAAAGCATTTAACTTTGCTCATGTCCTTTTCCTTTTTGTTCTATGAAGATCCTCCACTTTGGTTTTGCTTGGCCTTCACTTTTTCCTTTTTCGCTTGTGAAACAAGAACAAGTTCATATTTCTCCTCAACACCCTTTCATTGTTATCCAGTCAATGAGTTCTCCCATATCTCCTTTTGGATAAAGTCATCCCACAACCGACTCCAATCAAGAAGTTGTTGCCTAGAAAGGATCCCATCCACAAAGGTGGTCCAGTGCTTAATGCAACCGTTCAAAGAAACTTTCACCAGCTTTGAATCATTCATAGTTTCCCCAATAGCTGTGAGCTCATCATGATCATGTTAGATCCTTGTGAGATAAGATGTCACAGTCTCAAATTTGTTCAACTTGATGTTTTTTAATTTCTCCCACAACACCATTTTTCCTTCTTTCATTTGAACTCTGATAAATACCACTCAGAGCTACTACCCACATCTAACATCTAGTGTCCTTCCTTGATGTATGAGGAATTGTGTGATCCCTCACTCCATCCAAAATTATGCAAGTTTCTTTCATATTTTTCAAATTATGCTCTACTACAAGGTTTGGATCTAAAGAAACCTGAATGTCTTTGTTTACAAGATCTCAGAGGCCATTCATCTTCAGAATCATGGTTACTCACTCCTTTCAAGCACTGAAATTAGCAGCCCCATCCAACCTGTCTTCATATCACAACCTAATCAATGATGCCATCTCCGAAAATCAATAACGACTAAAAACCCCAACTGCAAAATTTTAAGAAAATAATTCCACTGTTGTAAAAAGGAAACTCGCTGGTACAAACCCCCATGATCTCAGATATCTCTCTCAGAGTCTTCTAGAATGCTCTGATACCCTGTTAAATTTTGAATACTATCGAGTTTTATATTCTCATGACAATTTATTTTATCCCCAACAATTTTTATTACTCAAATAAACATTGAATTACTGAAAAATAAAATCACTCGTATTTCTGACTTCTATAAATAACTACATGCAATGAAATTTAAATTAGAGATATCAATCACACAATGCAAAACTAATTCACCCACATCATGTCTCCATCATCTATTAATCTGGAAATATGGGTTTTCGACCCACAGAGATATAAGGAGAAATACAATATTTGAATACTATAACTCGACTCCCATAGAACGAACTAGGCCGAAGGAATTTGGCCTCTACGAAATAAACCTTCGGAAGAAATCAGTCCGAATAATCAACCAACAAAATCGACCTACACCCTCCTTGCGTGCCACTACCATGCACTAGGGAAAACTCAACCCTCCAGCAATTCAGCTTCCTCCCAATCAAATCGATCTCCCTCCAGCATTTCATCCCTACAATCTCTTCCACTCGACCTCCTAGATTCACTCTCAATCCACTCACACTTCTCCTTCTCTGTGCTCCAGTCCAATGAGCCACTCACACTAGAGAAAATCGCTCTCTGTGTGTGATGACTCGCTCAGTTGAGTTTTTTGTGTCTTCACCTCTTCACTAGAATTCCTTTATAATCTTTATTAATCCCAAATCCATAACCGTAATCTCCCTTCTAGAATCATCTTAGAGATCTGTAGAAATTTCTCATTTCCCACCCCGGTTTTCAGTTTCACCTTATTTATCCAAAATAGTTAAATGCCCTTTCCCATATCCATACATTCAACAACTGGAAAATAAATTTTGCTGAAAACACATCGGGAAAAATTACAGAATGTTGGAAAATGCAGAAATAAATATCACCACATACAAACAGCCATTCAACACATTTAAACACAGTGATTTTTGGTCAAGGTGACCCTAGAAAAACCCCCTACAACTCTTGGGGAAAACTAGTTTGAAAGCTCCTTTTTATTTCTGGAAAATTCTTTTACATTAAGAGAAATATTCATCAAAAATCAGCAAGCAAACTTTTACAACTTATCTCGTTTTCGGTGCCTCACAGCCAACTGGAAAAACTTGCAAACAGTAAAACAGAACAGCAATAAATGTTGTACGACCTCCTTGATTTTTGTGCCAAATTTCAGCGTTAAATGTTGTTGTACGACCTGCCCAGAAAAGCATGCAAGCTGCCATAAATGCTGTTGTACGGTTTCCTCGATTTATGTGCAGAAAAACAGCAATACAGTGTACAGATTTTTACCTAGAAATGTGTGCCAAGGTATAGCCACTTTTTGTACGGCCTCCCTTGAAAAACGTGCCAGCAAATTTCAGACTTTCTGCTCCTCAATTTATGTGCTAACTTACTGTATGGCCTCCTTGGAATCTGAGCCAAAACTATTGTACGGCCTTTCTAGAAAAACGTGCCCAAAACCTACCTTTCACTGTGTGCTAACTCAGTGGTACGGACTTGCTGGAATGCTACCTTGGAATGTGTGCCAAGCTGCTACCTCTTCCTCCTCACTGTCCAGAAATCTCCCTTGCTCTCTTGCTCTCCCTCTCTCAATCTGCTCATGAAAGAATGAATGACCTTTTCCTCCTTTTCCTCCTTTAATATAACCCTAAGTGACTTTTGGGGAATCCCTAAATCCAATGGCTGAAATATATTGAGATCTAGGGTTGAGATTAAATGTTCATTTAAATCTCACTTTCTATTTTTTAATTCACCCCACTTTAATAAAGACCCACTTAGTCATTTATTTCCGAAGTCACTTTTCCTTTCTAATTTTACATTGACTTTATTAAAGTCACTTTTAAATTAGATTTGACTTTATAAAAGTTATAGAGTCACTTTAGGAGAAATATTAAATTCTTTTGGACACTTTTCCCTAGGCCAAAGATCAAAGCCTTAGGGAACCACCTATCCTCCGGTACCAAATTTCAACACTCCCTCTTACCGAGGAAGGTGTTCCTCACCACACCCATCTTTTCTCTGAAGTAAACATGCTTGCCCCGTGGTAAGGCTTTGGTAAGAATATCTGCAACCTGCTCATCAGTGGGAATATACTCAAGCTTCACAGCTCCCTTCTGAACATAGTCTTTGATGAAATGATATTTGATCCTGATATGCTTTGACCTATCATGAAATATTGGATTCTCCATGAGTTTAATGCAACTCTGATTATCACAGTAAATCACTGAAGGTCTCAACGGCTGACCAAATAAGCCAAACAACATCTTGTGAAGCCAGATGGCCTTACAACTAGCTAGACTCGTTGCCATATACTCTGCTTCTGCTGAACTCAATGCTACTGACTGCTGCTTCCGGCTGAACCATGACACTACTGCCGAACCCAACCCAAAACAGCCCCCTAAAGTGCTCTTCCTATTAGAAGCACAACCTGCCCAATCAGAATCAGTATAACCTGCCAATCTCACTCCATCCCCCTGCCTGTAGTCCAGACCATAATCCACTGTCCCCTGCAAGTACTGCAAAATGTGTTTTGCAGACACCCAGTGAACCTTCCTAGGCTCACACATAAACTGACTCATCGTGTTGACTGCAAAACAAATATCTGGTCTAATGTTGACCAAATACATCAAGGAACCAATCATCTGCCTGTACAATGTGGGATCCACCAACTCGGAATCTGAAGCATGAATCTTCTTCTAGTAGGTGATCATCAGTGTCGACATGGGTTTACAATCCTCCATGTGGAATCTACCAAGGATGTCCACAATATACTTCCCCTGCCCCAGGAAGAAATGCCCCTCCTCCTGCCACACCTCCAAACCCAAAAAGTAATGCATCAAGCCGATGTCCTTCATCTCAAACTCTGCCGCAAGATCTCTCTTGCAGTGCTCTATGAGTCTCTTTGCACCTGTAATGACCAAGTCATCCACATACAGCACCAGAATGAGAGGCTCCTCACCTATCACAATATAGTAAACGTTCGGATTTGCCTCACTCTTTGTGAAACCCATCCCGTGCAAGTATGTATCTATCCTAGAGTACCAAGCTCTGGGAGCTTGCTTCAGGCCATAAAGGGCCTTCTTCAGTCTACACACATGGGACTCCTTCCCATGCACCTCAAAGCCCTATGGCTACTCAATGTACACCTCCTCCTGTATGAAGCCATTGAAAAATGCAGTCTTCACATCCATCTGGTGGATCTTCCAACCCATCTCTGCTGTTATCGATATAATGGATCGGATCGAAGTATATTGAGCCACGGGAGTGAAGGTCTCCTCATAATCAACTCCCTCTACCTGGGAGAACCCTCTAGCCACAAACCTCGCTTTGAATTTCTCAATGCTGCCATCTGCAGCATGCTTTACCTTGTAAAGCCATCTGGAAGTAACCTCGGATTTGCCCTCAGGCCTCGGCACCACTTCCCAAACATCATTCTTCATGATAGAAGAATACTCCTCCTGCATGGCTTCTGTCAAGACCTGCTGGCTAGCTGCCTCCTCATAGCTAGAAGGCTCAGAGTCAAGGATGCTGGCAGTCATTGCCATATAGCTACAAAACCTCTCTAGTGGTCTACTCTCTTTGACCGGCCTCTTAGGCTCAGCAATGGATGTGGCATTTCTCAAGGTGTCCTCAAGCCACTTGGGCTTCCTATTCCCTAAGCATACTTCTCCCATTGGAGAATGAAAGTCCTCCTCCTCATCATCATCAGGAGCCTGAACTCCTGACCGTCTGTCTGCTGTCCTCCTGCCTGCACCTGAACCTATAGAAGCTGAGGTACCGTGTGAACTTTCCATCAATGGACTCCCTAGTGAACTGCTCTGCATGCTGCCCGGAGCACCACCCCTCTAGCTCGGTGAGCCACTGCTCACTGACGGACCTGACATCCTCATAGATGTACCTCTGGATCCTCCTGATCCCTGCCCACTGGATCCCTGCGACTGACTCAACTACTGCTGAGGGTATGGCTGATCTAGATACTCTAACTCCCGTGACCTCCTAAAGTCCCTGTCCTCCTCGAACTTCACATCCCGCCTGACAACAACTTTCCTCTATGCAGGAATGTAAATCCGAAAGGTCTTTGAGGTCTCACTGTAGCCCACAAAGATACCCTTCTCTGCGGTGGGCTCTAGTTCAGTTCTCTTCTCCTTAGGTATGTAGGAGTATGTAATGCACCCAAAGATACGAAGATGACCAATATTAGGCTTCTTCCCAGAAAAAGCCTCCTCCGGAGTCATGTGCCCCAAGGCACGATGTGGACTCATGTTCTACAAATAAACAGCTCTGTTGCAGGCCTCTGCCCACAAGAACAATGGCAACCCCTGATCATGTAACATGGCTTTGGCAGCCCCTCCGATGGATTTGTTCTTCCTCTCCGCTACTCCGTTCTGCTGGGGGTTGTAAGGAACAGTGAACTCCCTCCTAATGCCTGCGTCCGCATAATAGTCAACAAACTCTCCAAGGGTGTACTCTCCCCCATTGTTCGACCTCATGGACTTGATCTTCCGACCTGTCTGTGTCTCCACAAGAGCTCTAAACTCTTGAAACCGCTTGAAGACCTCACTCTTGGTCTTCAAGAAATAAATCCAGGTCCTCCTGGAGTGATCATCAATGAATAAAGCATAGTACTCATATCCACTCAAGGAAACATGAGACATCTGACCGCTTACATCGGAATGAATGAAATCAAGTATCCCAGTCACTTTGTTGTCACTGTTGGGAAAAGGGGATTTGGAAAACTTGCCCATTGCACATCCTCTGCAAGTATCAAAGTGATCAGTACTGAAATCTGGCACACCTGTAGTGATCTCCCGCAAGGTCCTCAAGGCTCCATGATACATATGCCCCATCCTATGGTGCCAAATCTCACACAGCTCAGAACTGCTAGCTCTGTTGTCGGTACTACTGCTCAATGCCAAAAGGGGCTGGAATGCAAACTTGTACACCTTTGCATGGCGTACCCCTATCACACTAGCTGAATCAGCTAGAGTGCCCCTGGGATATATCAACACCTGTCCTCCCTTGAACAGTACCTCATATCCTCTGTCCTCCAAAGCTGAGACGGATATGAGGTTCTTCTTCATCCCTGGCACATAAAGAACATCTGACACCTTCAAGGGAGGTTTAGACTCCCTCTGAATGTCAGTGTCCCCACACCGACTGCTCTAACAACTCTGTCATCACCAAGTACTACCTCTATATCAGTGCCACTCTCTGAAAGCTCTGAGAAGTACTCACGGACAACTATCATGTGACGTGAAGCCCCACTGTCCACATACTAGATACCCGAAGATGCTCCGTTAATGGAGGGAAAAGCATGCTCTCTCTGAACCTATGTGGCAGGTGATCTTTCACTAGAGGACTCACACGCAGTGAACCCAAACTCCCGGTCAAAACGATCTGCAAAGTCCTCAACCTTTGTTGAAGCTCCCATGCTCTGGTTCTTCCCCTTCTTCTTCTTCTTCTCCGGACACATAATTGCATAGTGTCCCATCTTTTGACAATTCCAACACTTCACCTTGGAATAGTCCTTTTGTGAGTTACCATGTTTACCTTTACCTTTGCCTTTGCCCCCACCATTGCTTGTGGAAGCCTGCTTCTTCCCTTTGCCTTTCCTGCCTCCTGCCGACAGCGCTACATCCTCAGCCTGTTCAACTGGCTTGGTTGCCCCAAGCTGACCTTTCCTGATCTCTGTCTGAATGCAATCATCCCTAAACCTCTCCCATGTGGGAAGGGTCTCACGTGCACAAACCCCATCAGCAAAGTTCATCCATGAACGGGGGAGGCCATTCACTGCAATCCGCACCAACTCTATAGGTGGAATGACCTCTCCCACTGCTGCCAACTCATCTCTCACATTAGTAATCTTTGTGAGATATCCAGCTGCACTATCATTACCCATCTTAATAGTTTTTAGCTTCTCCTTTAGGACCATTTTCCAGTTTTCATTGGTACTCTGGTAGAGATTGGACAATGTTGTCCACATCTCATGGGCATTTCTCTTTCCTCTCAAATGAGGAATGCAATGGTCTTTGACTCCATCTAGAATTAGTCTCTTACCCTTTTTGTTCTTTCTATTATAAGCAGCCAACTAAGTAGCATCAGTAGGCACAAAAACAGTGTTCTGTGTGGTATGCACCATAATGTCCCAAACTTCTACCTCCTCAAAGATACTCTGCATTCTCTCCTTCCAAACGTTGTAATTTGTATGCCTATCCAACCTATCCTCCACCCTCAATCCCAATGACATCCTGTTGTCCTAAAACTAAAAAATAGCACTGTTGTAGTAAAGATAAAACTGTTATTTGGGAAAAATCAGCTTGTTGGAATTTTCTGAGTGAAAAAATCAGCGGGCTGTAATTTTCCTCCTTGATGTTCCAAACTGCACTTCAGCACTCAAGCTCTGATACCATGTAGAAATTTCTCATTTCCCACCCTAGTTTTCAGTTTCACCTTATTTCTTCAAAATAGTTAAATTCCCTTTCCCATATCCATACATTCAACAACTGGAAAATAAATTTTGCTGAAAACACAAATTCTGGAAAAATTACGGAATGCTAGAAAATGCAGAAATAAATATCAGCACATACAAACAGCCATTCAACACATTTAAACACAGTGATTTTTGGTCAAGGTGACCCTGGAAAAACCCCATACAACTCTTGGGGAAAACCAATTTGAAAGCTCCTTCTTATTTCTGGAAAATGCTTTTACAGTAAGAGAAATATTCAGCAAAAATCAGCAAGCAAACTTTTACAACTTATCTCGTTTTTGGTGCCTCACAGCCAACTGGAAAAACTTGCAAATAGCAAAATGAATAGCAATAAATGCTATACGGCCTACTCGATTTTTGTGGCAAATTTTAGCGTTAAATGTTGTTGTACGGCCTGCCTAGAAAAGCGTGCAAGCTGCCATAAATGTTGTTGTATGGTTTCCTCGATTTCTGTGCAGAAAAACAGCAATACAATGTACGGATTTTTGCCTAGAAATGTGTGCCAAGGTACAACCACTTGTTGTACGGCCTCCCTTGAAAAACGTGCCAGCAAATTTCAGACTTTCTGCTCCTCGATTTCTGTGCTAACTTGTTGTACAGCCTCCTTGGAATCTGAGCCAAAACTGTTGTACGACCTTTCTAGAAAAACGTGCCCAAAACCTGCCTTTCACTGTGTGCTAACTCAGCTGTACGGACTTGCTGGAATGCTACCTTGGAATGTGTGCCAAGCTGCTGCCTCCTCCTCCTCATTGTCCAGAAATCTCCCTTGCTCTCTTGCTCTCCCTCTCTCAATCTGCTCATGAAAGAATGAATGACCTTTTCCTCCTTTTCCTCCTTTAATCTAACTCTAAGTGACTTTTGGGGAATCCCTAAATCCAATGGCTGAAATAGATTGAGATCTAGGGCTGAGATTAAATGCTCATTTAAATTTCACTTTCTATTTTTTAATTCACCCCGCTTTAATAAAAACCCACTTAGTCATTTATTTCCAAAGTCACTTTTCCTTTCTAATTTTACATTGACTTTATTAAAGTCACTTTAAAATTAGACTTTAGTAACTTTATCACTTAAAGTCACTTTTAAATTAGATTTGGCTTTTATAAAAATTATAAAGTCACTTTCGGAGAAAATTAAATTCTTTTGGACACTTTTCCCTAGGCCAAAGATCAAAGCCTTAGGGAACTACCTGTCCTCCAGTACCAAATTTCAACAAGATCAATGGTTGAGATTATGTCTAAGTCACTTAAATAATTAAATTATTTATCCATAGAAAATGACTTAATAGTCCACAATAGTTAATTGAATTTAATTATTGTACATTTCCTAAGTTAGACTTAGGAAAGAAGACAAAAATCACTCACTCCACCAAGAAAGCACCTAAAAAGACAATAAATCATCTTCCACATGCTAAGACACCAAACCTATGTAGAAGATCTCCCGAAGCTACCACTAACTTCAACAGTTAGCTCTAGTTTTAATTTACCACTAGGCATTGTGAAAATTACATTGTTGCAATATTCTCTCACCCTCTATGGTTGGCTTGATCAAAATAATAATATTCAAAGCATTGTAGCCTAAGCTTGAGTGAGCCTAATGGTTAATAGTATGTGTTTCCTTATAAGGGGTCATATGTTCAAAACCATAGGGGGTAGAGTATGTATGCCTTCATAGACTTAGCAATCAAATCTCTGCACAGAGGTGGGTCTCTTGTCCCACAAACAAGGGGTCTCATACACCAATTTGGTGTCTGGCTTGGTTGTGACCTTAAAGTTAGATAATAATGATAATAATAATTTACAATGAGTGTTGATAGCCTCTACAAACATTCAAACACAAGATTTGTTAGTTGTTTGGTATATAGACTTTACATGTACATTTGGTTGAATGACGCTAACTCCTACACTCATGCCCAATTCATTTCACTCCTGCATTGATAGAGTATGTAGTCAATTACATTGAGGATTCACTTGGAGCATGTAGTCAATTGCACTAAGTATTCACTTATTGGACACTTGCTCCTTAAATGCTTTCAATATAGTTACATTAAGAATTTGTATGCCCTTTACATTCAAATCGATTTGGTATAGAATTCGATTTTTGTTTTGAACCCATTTGTTTAAAGGTTGTGGTATCCTTTGGAATTATATAACCATTGTTACTTAGGTATTTTACTGGTCCATTCAAATATATTCTACAACCATTCTCTCTCTTCTTGTATGTTCAATGACAACTACAACTATTTAAAGGAATTGTTTCCTATATTGTTGATGATGAAGTATATATGCATAGATTAATAATAATTTAAAAACTTAGTCATGTTATAAGGTCAAGATATCACCTTCCCTTATGAGATTATTATAAGGTCAAGATATCACCTTCCTTTATAATATCATTAGCATTTTATTCTTTTCTTACGTTGGAAAGTGCGTTGGGATATGAAATAGAGTGAAAACAAATGGTTATAAACAACTCTAGCTAAGATTGTTCTAGGGCATTAGATATACTGGAATTGCCCCATATCATATTAGAGGTGATAAAACAATGTATAAACACATTCAAACAGGAGAAATAACTTATATATATGCTAAATATTTACATTTCCAATTGCCTTCAACATTCATCGAATGGATTTCTAATTACGAATGTGAACGCTAAGTTTGCCACCATAGAATTCGTTTTCTTGGCAATTGGAATGAGAGCGCTTGACGCAAGATTTCTATTACCATATTTATCGTTGGGTCAAGTGTTTTTAATGCTCATTAAGAAAATAAAGTGTTATTTTTCATGTGACACTAAGGTATGGGACAACAAACGTATTATTGTTTGGAATGTTATGTAGGAAATTTAAGATAAACAAAAAAGAGTTAGTCATTTAGGTTTGTTGATGAATAATTGCAATACTTGTGAAGACAAAAATTTATATGATGTAAAAGATTCATGTTGTTGAAATAACCAGGTCACATGCCCACTATTTATGCATCACGTGTGTTTGAAATATAGTTTCTCACCCTGTAACACTAATCTCCTCTATTGTATTATAGCTTAATCTGTAACACTCATCTCCTCTATTCTATTGTAACATTTGTTTTTCAAACTTTTTATTACAAAAAAATTGAATAATTATAAAAAGAGGAGGGGTGGTGTGATTGAGATCCTTATGAAATTTTGGTCGTAGTGACTCAATGTTACCCTTTAACATAGCACTTGTTTTGAGCCCTTTATATTTTTAGTTGGGTTTTAGTATCACCTTATAATATACACCATGGTCTTGCATTCCCTATCAAACTCCAAATTGGTTACTCTTCCCATCTTTATGGAGATGTAACTCAATGCCCCTACATTGATGGTTCATGTCATTGGTCTTTTTTGGCATCAATTGTTCCTTGAGATATTTTTGTGTTGTGTTGTTGCTAAAAGGATGTTCCCAAGTTGATAACCTTTTGTCAGCGATTATCAACTATCTTAACTATGCATCCCTAACTACTTGGACTATCCATGTCAACTATTCTTGAGTTAAGTTGTCCTTGATTTACATTTACTGATTGTCCCTAAGTCAAGTTGTCTTCAATTTACATCCGACGTTTTTTATTTCATTTCAATGTAGAAAGATTCATCGTTGTCTTGAGCCTCCTCCTATTGATTGCAATACATAAATCCAAGAAGAATCCCTAAAGGTTGACACCAACTTAGAACTTGCTTTCATTATTAATAGGTTACCTTGAACCTAGTACATAGTATTCATCATTGGTCATTTATTGAGTGATTTCCCTTGTGTTCGATGATAGGAATGATAATCACATAGTGGGATTCATGTTGTACCTTATATTTCATTTTCATCATTTGTGGAATGTATCACCTCTACCAATTATTATCATCATTGATTGATCATTTAAGGGTCATTTTTATGCATTATTTTTTTATGTTTGTAGCATCGGATAGGAACTTCACACAGATCTAGTGTCAAACATGTGTAAGTCATTCAAAAAAGTCATTTCTATTTTGTAATTCACCTTATATAAAGTTAATTATTAAAGTGAGGATATTTTTATTAGTGAGTTGATTAATGTCTAATCAAATAATAAGTATTTACATTAGTGACTTAGATGTAATATCCATCATCAATTGGGATTTAATATCAACTATCAATCTCATTGACATATTAGAGTTATGGAGACTTGGTCATCAACTCAATGTTATAAAAGAAATACAAAATGGAAGGAAAATACATAGTGTGTTATAAAAACACAAGTGAGAGAATGATAAAGGATTTTCACTAAGTGTGCAAGTCCAAAAGAGAAATGAGGAAAAAGTGTGAGCAACAAAAGGAGATTAACCCAACTCTTATAAATTGAAGGGGCCATACATAGTAGGTGCATGGGAAACTTCAAGAGGCTATACACCCACCAAACGAGAGGGGCGATAATACAAATTTCTGGCACAAATTTAAACGAAAATAGGTGGGTTTTTACAACAGGTTTTGGTAAACCTGTACGAGTTGTGTGGTGCACCAAAAAAACAAGATTTTTTTGTAATATTTTATTGTTCGTTGGGTGGGTTGTTTTCCAAATTTGGGAGCCCTTGTAAGCTTGGGGTAATTTTAATGAAAAGCTGACATTTGAAGGGTAGTAATCATTGTGTTCATTTCGTATATTGGTTTCCTATGGCTGCCACTGATTTTTTATTTCTAATTAAATTTAAAGAAAGTGTATTTTATTCTATGAGCCAAAGAATTCAATTCAAATTATTTTTTCAATAAGGAAATAATAAATAATTAATTTACCTAGGTTGTCGGAATAAAGATTTTAACATGATATCAACCCCTGATATCTGAGAGAAATTGATTTCCAAGTGGTTACAACAACAAATCTAAAGGTTACAACTACAAACCTGAGTTTCTGACAAACATATCTAATGCAAATTTGGGTATACAACAATCAAATATTGCATATATGAGTGTCCAACACACTAATATAGTGCCAATATAGGTAAACAACAAGTAGATACTGTAGATCTGAAAGACCAACAGATAGATCTACTCTGAATCCGGGGTTATAGAAAGCACATTTTGCGTATTTGAGTGACCAATAGACAAATATAGTGAAAATATTTGTATACAATAGGAATATCTAGCATATCTATGGATGGTCAATTATTTTTTAATGGGTACTTAAAGGACTAATCACATTTGCGAGGTAGTCTTGTTTAGATTTGGAAGATGGTAGCAACTAGCCTCAAGTTTGAAAACAAATCGGATGGAGCTTTAAATTTCCTACCCTGGAAAGAAAGAGTTACTTTAATTTTTGAAGGAAAATAATCTTTAAAAGATTGTTGACAAAGTAGTTCCTTCAATTGCCAACTCATGAGAAAGAGATTATATGCATGTGAATAATATTGGATGCATTAAAGGATCATCTAATTCCACACTTGTGTGAGAAGAAGATGACCAAGGAGATGTTTGCCACCCTAGTACTTTTTTAACAAAGTGAAAACATAAACAAAAATATGTTATTAAGGAATAAGCTCAAATCTATGCATATGTCCAAATCAAATTCAATTATTAGTTACCTCATAAAGATCACCAATATATGTGATTAGCTTGCAGTAGTTGCGAAGAAGGTGAAAAATGCAAAATTGGTAAATACGACATTGAATGGATTCTCAAAGCCTTGGGAACCATTTGTCAAGGTATCTATTTATAGGATAACCTTCCCTCTTTTGAGAGGCTTTGGGTAGATTATGTCAAGAAAGACACCAGAGGGAAATCTAAATCCAATGGGCAGAAAGGTGACAAGAACCTAACCGTTGTCAATGAAACAGTGAAAGGAAAAGGAAAGTGTTTTGGCATGGGAAAGAGTGAGGAGTTAGCCTCACAACCTAGGAAGAATAAAGACTTGAGTCAATGAAGTGTTCTGTATGTCATAAACGTGGTCACTATGCATCACAATGTCCAAAGAGGAAGAATGGTAGAGGAAAGTCATAACAATATGAGGTAACAACCTTAATAGAAACTCAAATTAGGGAGCTTGTGAAATTTGAGAAGGATTTCTCATATGTTTCCTGCCTTTCTACCTACATACCTTTTAGGATTGATGGTACTTGGAAAATGGTGCATCACATATGACATCAGCACAAGAGTTGTTTACTAGCCTGACGGAGAAATACTCGGGAGTATATGTGGAGCTTGGAAATGATGCCAAGTATACAATAAAAGGAGTTGGGGCAATTATGTTTCAATTTGATTCAGGTAATTCATTGGAAGTGTGGACATGTGATAAGTACCAAGGCTAAAGAAGACCTACTTTCAGTTTTGATCATAGAAGACAAGGGTTTTGCTATGGATTTTCAAAGAGGGCAAGCACTTATGAAACCAGAAAAATATAGCCTTGACACAACACAAGTTATTGATGTTAGAAAGGGAAATTTGTATAGTTCACGAGGTGATCCTACTCGACCCTTGGTTCATAGCAGTGACAACCTGTATGAGTTGTGGCATAGGAAAATGGGGCACCTACATAATAGGGTATTGTCAAGTTTGAGGGAAATTTTCACTGGTCTTCCAAATTTCAAGAATTGAGCAGCAGGGAGTGTGCAAAGGGTGTAACATTGCATTTTGATCTATGCAGCTACTCACACTGAGGCCCTAATATTGATGCACTTCAAATTTTGGACAAGTGGACTTATTTATATAAAAGCACTAAATTGATCATGTTTATGTCATTCAAACTAGATGTATGATTTACTTCTAACATGAAAATGTAATTGAAAGATCTTGGTACGTGGATATCATGTTTGATGATAGGTTAATTAAGATCACATGTCTATATATATTTTTATGCATGTACTTGGGTGAAAACTAACCTACAAGTTGGAATGGGCTATGTGATAGCCAAAGAACCATATCAGTAACTAGTCGATGTCAGAGACATTGAATGAGTAATGGTATGACGTGAATTGTTCTTATGTATTTGCATTAGTTTATATGCACTACTATCAGGGCATTAGCCCTATTTGAACGAGGGGTGGAAGAGTTTCCACCATGTATCCTCTAAAACCTGGAGTTATATGAGAATAGTGTTAAGTCACACTCACCTAGATACGTGATGTTGATTACTAGTTTTTGTTAGGGAAAATTTGGTCAATGCATTGACACTTCTACTTACGGGTTCTATCTAGAATTAGGTCAATAGATTTTACGCTCCAAGATAGTCTAGAAGAGGAACGATAGGACATGGAGGATGGAATCAGGTTAGGGGGGAAATGTGCTAGGAGTAGTTGGAAGCATACTAGGTTTATCATGTAACCATAGTGCCTAACCTAGTTCATGTTCCTTGTATTTTTTTCTTAACTCAATTTACTAATAAAATAGGGAATGTTCTAGTTTATTGTGATGACAAAATTCTACTATCAAGGATTGGTGTAGGTAATTGATTACTTCATTGTAATATGTTTCACTTTAGATTAGTGTGATGGTTGATGATTACTAGCACACACAGAAGATATGTATGCCCCAGTTGTACAATACACACCTCATGCATGTACTTTAATATTATTATAATATATTAGGTAAATGAAGGATTAATTAGTGACGTGGCTCATTTTTATATGTATTATTATGTTAAATTAACGTTAATTTATTCTTATGTTATATTAATGATTAATTAATGTGGTTGAATCTTATGTGGATTATTATTTTAAGTCATTAATTAATTGATTCTTATCCTATATTAATGATTATGTAATGTGGTTGACTCTTATGTGGATCTTTATGTTAAATTAATATTAAATTAATTCTTAGGTTAAATTGTTTCTTTTATGAGTGATTGATTTTTATGGTTAAACCAAGGAGATTGATTTGATTATATTTGTGGTGGATTTGACCATCACATCAAAACCATGGGACAAACACTAGATATTTTGCTAAATATTAAATGGAAATTAAGTAGAGAATTTAATTGGGACTGATATATTTTGTATGGGATTTTAAATAAAATAAAGTTAGGTAAGGCATTGATGAGAGGGAGATATTTGGGGAAGGAGAATGATAAATGGGGACATATGGAAAGTTAGGGGTGTTAGCATGCCTTAGTTTCCCAAGGTTGAGAAAGGAAACCAAAGAGGTAACCACATACCAATTTTGGACTTGGCATCTAGCGCTGCCAAATTGGAGACGGCACTCTCTAAATCAACCTCACAACCAATGAAAGTGACTGGAGAACATTAGGGTTTTAGGCTAGGTATCAACTCAGTAGGGTTTTGATATGGGTTTTGTTGGATAAAGAGCACTAGGTTTAGGAACCAAGCCAAGTATTCCAAATGATCAGTGGCAGTCATAGAATGAGGCAAGGTAGGTGTAGTAAGTGACACAAATTGAGTTTGTCATTATAGTGTGGTGAGGAGGAAATCATATAGAAGGATTTAAGTGAGCATAATGAATTCACTTGCTTAGAGGATAAAACATTTATGTGACAATCTCAAACAAAACAGAGCATAGGAGGCAATGTATTATGTTTAAAACTTAGGATATTAACACAAGACGAATGTAGATGGCTGCTAGAACTAATTAATCATCAAATGCATAACAAAAACTAGAAAAAAACAATGTCACTAACCACATCACAAGAATCCCACAATAATAGTTTCAATTGTATTATATTTTTGCAAAAAGTCGAGTACACTAGTTCAAAATGTAAGAACTTCAAGTATCCAACCATTCCTTTGACTTCAAGAAGTCTACATATAAATGAAAAACAAGTTCCCCCTCCAAGTTTTCGAATCCATCTTCCTCAGAACTTCTCTCATGATTCTCTCTAACCATTACCAAATACTAGGGAAGTTAGAAACCAATTCCCTTTTTACACTAACTGAATGAGTTTATTTCTCCAAGCATTTATTTACAAGATTCTTTACAATTTAACCCCTAACACACTCAATTACATTAGATGAACTCATGAAGTAACCTATTACATCAATCTAGTTTGACCTTTGACCATTATAAGCAGTGAAACAATCAAACTCACAAAAACACAGTAAATTAGCAAAAGCGCAGCAGAAGTTTGGAGAGTGTTTTGGAGGCCTTCCCGGATGATTTTTTCGCTGAAAAAGGTATGGTTGGAAAGATGATGATGTCTACTACACCATGGAGTCATCAAGCACTACAAATACCTACTCCAAACCCCTTGAAAATTGCCTTGAAGTCAAATTGTCCCAAAAGCGCAGGGAGTGGTTTGAAATAGTGGCAGAAAGGTAAACAATAAGCATTATTTTGTCAATTTCTGAAAATCTATGAATCTCCAAGATTCCCCAGGTACTTTTCTAATATCCATGCATCATTAGCCATCTCCACATGCTTGAAATTGTGCATTTAGACCTCCTCGGAAAAAGCGCAGCAAGTACTCGTTGTGTTTTTGTATACTACTTTTCCCTGTGTGCATCAAAAACTCAAAATTTTCAAAAATTTGCCTCCTTTATTTACTCTTTGTTCTGCATTCAGACCGCCAATGATGCTTCTGCTAAGAGTTCAAGGATATCCCTCTTCTTGAGTTTCTTTATGGTTTTCTTGAGCTTTTGTTTCATTTTTTTGACCCTAACTTTGTCAACCATGTTTCTTGCATACTAGTGCCTTTCCATATTCCTTTGCATAGTAATGTCCTTGTTTACCTTTTTCAATAGCTTCTCCAAATGCTCATTTACTTTCTCAAACCAAAATTCCTTGTCTTCTTCAATTTTAGAAGCTAAGGATTCAATTAAGATTTTTAGGGTTTGAGGAGGAGAGGGATTTTATGTTTGTTGTCCCTTCTTGGCCATGGCTCTAGTTGTAGGCCTCCTAGGTTGTACTAGTGTGTCTTCATCTTGTTGCTCTATGTCAATGATAGCCTTACTTTTGTCCTTTGTTGATTTTCATGTTGATAGAGGGATTTCTTGTGCTTTGCTTTGCTTCCCTAGGGTTTTTTTTAGTTTCCTATTCTCTTGTTGTAAGAAAGCCACCATATAGTTGGCTTGAGCTAGGTCAGCTTGCAATTGTTTGATTTGAGCATCCTTCTCCTTGATTATGTCATCTGATGCCTCCTTATCTCCATTCTTTTTTGCTAGGTCTACCATCTCAAAATCAGCAAGTCCTTGTTATTCACTGTGTAAAGGTACATCATGTCTGCCTTTTGATGTCTCATCTCTCATGGTCCCAACCTAAAATTCTTCTTCACCTACAACCTCCCTAGGCAATCTTTTTTCTTGAGACCTAGTTCTAGGTTTAGGTCTAGGCATCTCTTCTATTTCAGGGAAAAAAACCAACCTCTTACCTCTGCTATATGTCTTTGAAATATCTGCTCTTGGTTGTGTTTTGGTGTTGATGGCTTGCTTGATGACCCAACCTAATATGGCCTAGATGATGCTAAGGGAGTGTTTTGACTCTTTGGTTGACTTGAGGCAGGTAGAAGAGTAGTTGCCTCCAAGAAATTCTCCCATGGCATGTTGATTTGTGCTAGCTGGTGGAGGACTATTAGCTTTACTAATGCATGATGAAAAATACTAGTTGAATGATCTCTTCCCTTTGACTGCACCTTTTCTGTCATTTTTACCAAACTTCTAAATAGGTAGTAAGGTAGGTTTAAGGATTTCTGGGAAGTGAAATGCATCAACAACCTGATATGATACTGATACAACCTGTTGAACCTTCCCTCACAGGTGAAGTACTTCATGATAGTCTTCATCAAGGGGGTGTACTTGTCCAACAACTCCCTGCTAGGAAAGATATGAGAAGGGGAGTCCTTGTACTGGGATTTCAAGAAAATTTAATAGCGTTCAAGGTCTAAATCCATCCCCTTGAACCAAATCTCACCTTCATTAGGGATAGTGGTTGTTGAAGCTATAATCTTTTTTGACACCAAAAAGGTCACCCCTGATATAGTGTCATGATCTCTCTTGAAACTAATGGCAAATAAACTTGTTAGATCCTAATGATATCCCACTTCCTGCACTTTCTTACAAAACCCTAGGCAGCCTGCCTGCTCAAATGACCTCCTTATGAAATCTGATGAATTGACCTCATGCATATGAATGGGCTCATATCTTGAGATCTCTCCTCCTTTGAATTTCCTCTTTTCACTGGTCTCTGTCGTGCTTCACTTTGCTTTTGACAAGAAACCCTAGTTTCACATAAGAATGGGTAAGGGGACTTGAGCCAGAAAACAGGGGTGAAAGAGAAGAAAATTGAGGGGAGGAAATGATGGGTTAATAGGATAGGATAATTTGTGAAGAAATTATGGGAAGTAGTGAAGTGTTTTAGGAAGACAATGAGAGTGGAATTTCTCAATTTGAGTGAGGGAAAGGGGGTGAAAAAGGGAAAATACAATCCTAGACTAGAAGCGCAACAACTAGCGAGGGTTGTGTGAGAAAATGATGAAATGACTGAAATTAAGTGAAGGGAATGGTGGGAAATGTATGATGAGGGATATTCGAGGTGTATAAAATTAGAAACAAAGGAATTTCCTTGTCAAGTGAAGCAAAGACCATGAAACTTGAAAAAGCGCAACAAAAAACTCTAGGGAAGGAGTTTTATTAATTTTCTGAGGAAATTGACTGAAGCAAGGGTTTTGGAAGGTCCCACTTACTTGTTTGAAGATGTTTGAAGCTTTGTAATGAAGTTTGAACCTGAACCTATTCTTTCCCTCCTTATGCCTCCAAAACAAAAGTGCAACAACCCTTCCAGAAGCGCAGCAAAAATGCAACAAATTGATGGAACCAGCAATTGTTGATAAAATTCGAACTTCTGATGGTTGTGGCAAGTCTCACAATGGCAGAGAGGAGCTCTTGAAAGCTTGGAAGGATAGAATGAAGTTTCAAATTTCTTTGATTTCTCCTTTATAACTCAAAACTCGATTTTGGCTTTATGAAAACATGACATCATGTGTACTTTTGAGAAAATGACTATTGATTGATTTGACATGCAGCATAATTTTTTCAAAAGGAAATGTAACCTTGTTTCACTTTATTCCCTAATTTTATAACTCCCATGATGGTGACCAAAATGATGACATGACTCCCTTGTCTGCTTTTGATGACAATCAAATGTATATCCTAGACCATGACCTATATGATGACCCACTAACTCTTTTGATGACCTGGGACAAGGAATGATGACATGACCATGTAGAGTGATGGTGATCTTGAACAAGTGGAGGAACTAGCAATTTCGATACCTATAAAAATGACTTTGGGACCCTTTGACAACTAGGAGAGATGTAAAATTTTATTTGAAAAATATAATAATTTGACCTAAGATCCTATAGACAACATAAAAAGAGTAAATTTGATCACTGGGACTAATGGACACTTACAAGGGGGTCGAAGTTTATGGAATTTGAGAGAAGGTGTTGGAGTTTTTCTTTGTTTGAAATTTAGTTGGAGTCCATTGGAATTATGGGGAAGATGCTTGGACACTTTAATATTGGAAATACACTGTGATTTGAAATTGTAGGAACTTAGCCACGGAAGGCTAAGGAACCTATGGAGCTTTCCTCGAACTAGGGGGTGAGAGAGGATGTCCCTAGTTGGCTAGGTGGTAAATATATTCGGAAAATTCCTGGGAGCAACAAAGGAAGGAAGGCATCTTCAAATCTCTCCAATTATGGATTCAACTAAGCTCATATGCTTTCTTTCTCGTTGATTTCTAAATTAATTTCATGTAAATTTTGACCTATATATGACGCTAAAAGGGATATATATATATATATATATATATATATATATATATATATATATATATATATATATATATATATATATATATATATATATATATATATATATATATATGTTGTTTTAAATAAGTGTGTAGAATTGAAATTAAATAGATTTCCCTATTATATAATTTTCGATTACAATCCTTATAGTATTGAGGCCTAGTATAGGGCCTCACAAAGGGTGTGCGCTTGGCATGCACACCAATGTTTCTTTCCATAGTAATAAATCTAGATCCAAGAATATTTTATAATCTATACATTGAAATGTATGTATGCCTATGTCAATAACATCAATATTACATGTCTTTTATTGATGACTCTAATAATACATGGATCTTCTTCATGAAAAGCAAGGATGAGATTAGACAATGGGGATGAGTATATCTCTAATGACTTCAAGGATTTCTACAAGAAGGCATGAATTAGAAGGGAGTTAATAATATCTTACAACCCATAGCATAATGGGGTTGCAAAGAGTAAAAATCGATCAATCTTAGGGGACAGTAAGGCCATGATTCACAATCAATATTTCCCCATGTTCCTTTGGGAAAAGGCATGCAATATGGTGATCTACATCCAAGATAAGAGTCCTCACATGATCTTAAAGGACAAGACACAAGAGTAAGCATTCATTGGTGTGAAGCCAGATATGAGCCACTTACATATCTTTGGTTGTCCAACATATATACATGTGCCAGAAGAGAAGAGGACCAATATGGAGCCCTCCAACATGAAGGGCATGTTTGTGGGATACAAGGATTCCAAGGATTGCAAGATTTTCATTCAAGCACATCAAAGAATTGTGGTGAAGAGAGATATGAAGTTTGAGGACCTTACATACAAGAAATCGTAATAGATGCTACTAATGATAGAGGATGAAGAGCAAGAAGCTCTAAGAGTTAAGTCTAGATTATCCATAACAACAACAGGGATTCAACCTTCGAGTGAGGAGGAGAGTTCAAATCCTTGTTCTATCAAGAGACCGCGATGGTACACGTAGGCATTGAGAGATGCTCATGAGCAGGTTGAATTTCCTAAAAGCAAAATCAGGGAGAGCAAGCCTATGAATAACTTTCCGAACTATTTGGCACTAATAAGTAGAATCAATGAATAAATAGCAAACCAAAGGTTGGAGAAATTCCATGGTGGAGCACTATGTGTGGGCCATTGTGCCAAGACCGAAGGGGAAGCCAATTCCAAATGGCTCTTCAAAACGTTCATTCCTCACTAAAAGGGAATGTTGATGGTTGTAGCATCAAACATGAACTTATGCACAAGTCTAATGTTAGATGTGAAAAAATTGTCCATGGAGTTCATTTATATTTTGTAATTCACTTTAATTAGAGTTTATTATTTTTTTTTTCTTTTTCTTTCATGTGTGGTTCACAGATACCCATGGTCACTGGGTAGTTTCTATGTCCATGGTAAAACACTAGGGTGGATCCCACCCGAAGGGGATCACACCCCTCGGCCTATTTACTAACCTGACCCCAAGAGCTTTTGAGAATTGACCCTGTGACCTCCCAATTGGTGAGGCACTGATTTGACCGATTGAGCTAACTCTTGGGGCTCAATTAAAGTTTATTATTGAAGTGAAGAATATTTTATTACTGAGTTGATTAACGTCTAATAAAATGTAAAGCATTTACATTAGTGATTTATATGTAATTGCCATTGTTGATTAGGATCTAATCTCAATCATCAATCTTATTAAGAGATTAGGGTTGTGGAGGCTTGGTCATCAACTCAATGTTATAAAAGAAAAGCGAAAGGAAAAGACACAAACAACGTGATACATAATGTTATAAAAACACAAGCGAGAGAGGAATAAATATTTTCACCAACTGCGCAAGTCCAAAGGAGAAAAGGGGAAATCATGTGAGAAACAAAAGGAGATAAACCTATATCAAGGGTTCATACATAGTAGGTTCAGAGGCAAATTCAGGGGCCGTATAACCCAGCAAAAGAGAAGGGTGGTTGTACAAATTTTTGGGACAAATTCAACTGTAGCGGAAGGGTTTTTACAATAGGTTTTGGTAGGGTCATACAAGAGCCTATACGATTCTCCAAAATAGCCATGTTTTGCTATAATTTTTTCTTGTTTTCTCAATGGGTTATTTTCCCAACTTGGAATCCTTTGTAAGCTTGGAGTAATTTTAATGAAAAGTTGATATTTGAAGGGGAAAAGTTACTATGTGTATTTTGAATATTAGTTTTTCATAACTTCCACTTATTTTTTATTATACTTAAATTTTCAACAAGTGTGTTTTATGAGCTAATGAATTCAATCTAAATTAAATTTTCAATAAGGAATTCATAAATAATTAATTTTCCTAGGTTGCTAGAATAGAGATTTTAACATTATTTCCATCTAGCACATTGAATAAACATAATCGATGGTATGTTCTCTCCAAGTTATTGATCAAGAACTCAAATTAAATCGTCATTGTCTCTATCTCCTATTGGTTGATGTGGGATGCCTCAAAGTCTTCATTTCAAATCTATTCGTATCGACTTTAAATCATTGTGTCATGTCCTAGAGAACCCAGATAGTTAAAGGTGCCCCATGGATCTCTAAGCATGCAACACCAAGTTTGTTTTTCTTCCCAATGACTTGCTCAACTTGGGCTTACTTAAAGTTGGACTATGTGCACTCTTCTTTTAGTTGAGTGTTTTACAGAAGTACTTGTTTACTTAATCATATCCTCACATGTAAAAAATTGAAATCATCACATCATGCAACACATAAGGATACATATACAAAATATGGTGTGGGTGGCTCACAATATAATGCTCGAAAGATGTATAATAATGAAAAATATTACATTCAAACATGCCACTACCTTACATCAATGAAAATCCATGACAAAACATACAAAAAGGCCTTCCCTAGCCAAAACACCAAATTTACAACAAAACTTTGAATTTCGGTCCAATCCGAACCTCAAAATTTAGCTCACAGGAAACCCAAAAATTAAGAACACTAAAATTTTGCAAAACACCAGATTTTAGTACTACCTAAACCTCAAAATTCGGCTCATAATAAACCCCAAAATTCGAAACACCAATATTCAAGCTTGCATAAACCCAAAAAAAATTTCTACCTAAACCTCAAATTTCCTTTCGTAACCAACTCCAAATTTCAACGAAATTCTAAATCTCATCCTGAACACCACAGGTCAACAGAATGCTAAATTTTGACCCGAACAATAAATTTTAGTGGAACACCAAATTTCAGCCACATAAAATACTCGACCGGCATGGCTTGCCCATTTGGCAAGGCATGGTCTAACTCTGTATTGTGCCTTCCCCCTTGTCCAACCGTCTCAATTTTGATCCATCTCCAAGTTCTTTGTTGAACTTGCTGATGAGCGCCATTATTGCCTTCCCCTTTGTCCAACCGTCTCAATTTTGATCCATCTCCAAGTTCTTTGTCAAACTTGAAGGTGAGCACCAGTATTGCAGCAAGAATGTTACAACTCCTGGGGCCACGAACTGAACTTTATCAACCCGGGGTTCGTACAAACTTGGAGGTGACAATGTTGTATACACATGGATGCAATGGCCTACTCTTGTCACTTTTCAACTGGGGCGATAGACCATTGGGGTTTCTCAAACTAGTCTTCTATTGACTAGAAAAAGTCTGACTACCAAATGGAGAAGGGAAAATTATCCTAGATGAAAGAAAAGGAATGTTGCCTGCTTTAAGGAATGAAAGACTGAATTGGAAGATGTTGTAAAGTGACACGAAATCATCTAGCTACACATTTACACATTTTGCTCGCAAAAGAAACCTAGCTTAACCTTGTTTATAATATGTGATGATCTAGACTAACTAGGCATGCAATCTGATCTAGGAAGTATTATAATTGTTGCATGCATGTGCAAATTTAGAAATTGTAGAAAAAGTCATTTTTTGATGTTTTAATTTTATGAATGTGAATGCTAATGTTCACTTGTTCTGTGGCAGGGGAGACATGTATGGACTAGTCTCAAGGGTATGGAAGTCAAGTGGAGGCCTAATCTAAGCTCTGATAACAATTTTTGCTAATTTCGGTCTTAAAACAGGCTGCTACAGGATTTCCTGTAGTACTACTGCACGATACCCTATTTTATTACAAGAAGCAAGCTGAAATATTAGGAGATGGTAGGAAAGGTAGAATGAAGTGTGGGAAAGTATTTGGTGGAGAAATAAGGCATGGAGGAGGTGAACACTATCCAAGGCTCAGTCAGATGCTTCAAGTCGGTTGGATTTGCTAAATTGAAATGGAAATTTTGCTTACAAAAAAACAATTCATATTTAGGGTTTAGTGGACTTTAGCAGCATGGGTGAATAGGACTTGGATAAGGCGAATGAGATGAGGTCTCCCTGCAAATTAGAAGCTCCTGCAACAACATACACTCCTGTCTTCATTTATGCACAAATTCATATATACATGGTGTTATCACAAAATCAAGCACTGAAAGGCTGCTGATTAGTTAGACTCTGTGTAACTATTTCAAACCAGACTTTTGATTAAGGCTTAGCCTCCTTAGCCTGAGAGGGCTCTCTCAAAGGGTTATTGATTTTAAATATTGATGAGATGGTTAACTCTTGCAAAGTAAATTTAACACATATGTTGGCTGGACAGACATTACAAAGACTTCCATTGGGCTCATGGAGTTAATCATCATTTCAGCAAACTATAAAACTACTCATTCATAGAAGTCAGGGCATGTAATGTTTAAACACTCAAAATACCTCTCATAGAAACCTCAACTTACAAATACACACAGGAAATCAGAGCAACAAAGTGAATTCTGAGTGATTGTGTATCTATACAGTTGAAAAACATAAAGAATAAAACAAAACCACATATATCTTGAGCATTTGAAACACTGTTTGAATCCTGAGAAGAAAAGAAGTCATTCGTATTACTGAAAATAAGTTTTTACACAAGCCAAAATAAACTCTGTTTTCTCAAAATATCCAACCCCCATTACATCAAAGTTTCATCTATATATAGAAACATATCTTTAACTACTTTGAGCTTCCTCCTCCAGCATGAGGGGAGCTCGATGACTGCTACTAATTACCCCTATCTACTATTTAACTGACTCATTAAATACAATAAGTGCTAAACTGGAATTTTAAAGAGTCCTAATTAAACTAAAACTCTAATTCTATCCTCCTCGTAGAATGATTCTTTCTTTCTCCTTGACACCTGTCTCCTTTCAGTTTGGCCGAGATAGCTGAGAAGAGGATTCAATGTTCCAGGCTAGCTTTGGATGCTGGATGCGTTGATGGTTCAATAATATTAGGATAAAACCCCTGTTTTTCCGGTTCCAGTCTTCCACTACCTCTTCGAAAATGTAGCAGCATGTCTCCAGCTCTTTAATATCCCAAAAATGATGAGCATCACCATATTTCCAAATGTGCTGGAAGCTTCGTTGATGAACAAGTGTGCAAGCCAAAACTCCTCGTATGCAACTCCTTCCAAACCCTAATGACCGGTAATAAAGTGCCTTTATAATAAAAACCTTTAACTCGAGACCAAACACTTCACTTTACAAAAAGGTACACCTGTCATCATTTGACTGGCTATGCTAGCTTCATGTGGTCTTCCAAATGTCCCTTAGATGTTTCCTTTGAAAATTTTCTGATCCTCCCATCAAACTGTTTGTCTTCATTATAAAACAACACCTACAGCAGTTTCGTAGCGCGCTACGAAACTGCTGAATTTGCTAAAACAGTGTGTATTTGCCTTGAGGAATTTTCTGCTTGGACCTTTAATTCTTTAAACCTCCTTTACATGTGGCAGGGATTTATATGTCTTCAAAATAATGGAATTAAACAAAATTTGACAAAACTTAGAACAAGACCTTTCTCACCATCAATGAGCAGCTAATTGACCTAGCTGTGCTTTTAAGTCTGCAACCTCCCTCCTCAGGACTTTGTTTTCAGCTCTTAGATTCATGTTTATTTTTCTGATGAATTTAGCTTGTTTGAGAGCTGGAACTGTCCATGTATAAACATCAGCTACTGAATCCACCTGACCTACTAGGTTTTTACTTCCTTTTAACACAGCTCTTCGATAATTTGCATACCTGACTGCAAACTCCCTAGTGGCATTTGTCACCTTAGCAATTTCATTTTTTGCTGCCTCCAACTGGTTCTTTATGGCTATAATATTACCTCCTTGGGAAATAATGACTGTTCTATTCTTGCCTTTTTGCTTAATTCTCTCTGCCTCCTCTGTTCTGGGCAATTTTTCAACTTCCTCTGCTCTAGGCAGTTTCTCAGCTTCCCTTACTTGTTTTCTTGTAACAGGTCTTCTTGGTTTGAAGATAAATTCCTCACCTGGTTCATCAAACCTCAGTCTTTTTGAAGCTTTAGATTTTTTAGTGCTTTCTGGTGATGATTGAGTCAAATCAATGTGCATTGGTTCAACATGCACCGGTTCAACCTGCTCAAACTCAATGGCCTCAAGAAAATCACTCAAGCTGGCCTTAGATATCGGGTTTTCCTCAACAGCCAATGCTTTGCCTTTTTCTTTGCTTATTTGACTCCTTGTCCTAACTCTTGACATTGTTTCAGATCCACTTGGTCCAGGTGCATCTTTCTTATGCTTAGCTTCTTCTTTTGATGATGACTGAGGTTGCTCTTTAATAACCAAGGGCTTCACTAATTTTCTCAACTGTGACTTGGCCTTCTTTTTATCATTTACCTCCTTTCGAAGCTTAGCTATCGTGGGTTCCTCAACTGATTCTTCTTTTTCTCTAACCGGCTGTGGAGTAAGACTTGTTTTACTCTGGAAACCAGCCATGAAGATGAAAGAGTTCCAGTCTCTACCAATTTTCTGAAGACCATCCAGCACTAACAGTTTAACCAAACCATGGTGAAATAATGATGTTTCACAATCATCCTTCCTTAATTGCACTTTGTCACACATTTTGCTGAGACTGCGAAACAAGTAAAATGGAATATCTATAGATGCTTTACCCGTAAAATGCAACAGCAACTTAAATTGATAGGAGTAGACCTTATTATATCTTCCCTCACAGGTTAAGTACTTTTGAATACAGGTGAGAAGAAGGGCATAGTGCTCCTTAACATAGTTTCTAGGCACAGCTTTTTTTAGGTCTTCATTCACATATGCCTCTTTTAAAAACTCTTTGCAGGGGTTCATATCAAATTTAAAGTTCTTAAACCACTCTTGTCCCCCTCTTGGAATCTCAGTTACAGTAGCAATTGCCTCTGGAGACACTTGAACTTCTAACATAGCTATTTTAGAATTCAAACCCGTGAAGTTTAAGGCAAAATCCTTTGTTACCTGAGCATGGCCACCCTGCAGCTTCTTACAGAAATTCCAACAGCCAGCATCCTTGAAGGCTTTCTTCACGCCCTCATCTCTTAATGCAAGGTCCAAACCTTCAGGCTCTGTTCTCTGACATTTTCCAGACCTATGTTCTTTCCTCTCCATTTCGCTTTTGAAATTTTCGCACAAAGAATGGCCAACAGCTTCAACTCAAATGGTAATTCAATTCCTTTGAACGCGGGCTCGCTTGCAATCAGGCTCACTTGAAAAACTCGGGCTCGCTTGCAAATTCAAATACCTCATCACACATGTTGGTTACTTATGCATCATTTACGATCATCATAAAGAATCTATGCACGGTAAAACCCATTTGAATAATATTTATGTGCATGCCTGCAAATCTATTGGTGGAGTGATGGTTAATGAGTGTTTGGGAAGTACGTCCACTGACATGAACGAACGGAAGTGATGACTCATCAACAGACTTGACCTTTTTAGGAATATACGCTGCAAAATGCACGAATCCGCGATTTCGTAGCGCAGTTAGTTATAAATTGGCAAAATGCGCTGCGAAACGGCTTGATGCTGACACGCTGCGAAATGGCTAAACAATGATTACGCTGCAAAATTAACCAATGAGATTGCGCTGCGAAATTACGGAAAGGATCGATGACATGGACAAGACAAGACATGGCTTTTGCAATCATGATGGAGGATGACCAATAGGATTAGAGAATGATTTACATCAAACACATTTAAAACTTCAACCCTAAGTAAGACACATAGGACAAAAACCATTTGACACCAACTTTTTGACATTTAACTTGGACAAAGGATTATATACATATGTTTATAGTTCTAAGTGATAACACATGGAAAAGATACATTGGATGAAACAAAACAGAGTTATTATTATCTAATGGCTAAGTTCATGAATGGAAGTGATTTGAAACCATATCAAGACTTAAGAGATCAAAATGAAAATTGCAAATAATCCGAAGAAACTCAAAGACAATGACTTGTTCATCAAGAAACCCTAGATTATGCAGTAATCAAACAAAAAATATGTTTGTGGGTTGTGTGAAGGGAACCCTCAAGCCATGATCCTATAAGGAAGATGAGGTAAAAGCCATTGTCACAAGATTTTATAGAGTGTCTATTGTTACTAAGATACCACTGATCTAACTATCCACAAATGGAAGAAAATTAATTAATAACCCAAATACTTATAGATTAGCAAAACCAAAATCACTTCAATAGCTAACTACGAATGTAATCTAAGCATAC